>NC_051169.1:88619088-88999607 GCF_013339725.1 Rhipicephalus microplus | reverse complement strand
GGCAACTTTTCCCAGCAAACGCACCTGTGTCAAAACGATGTCGAAAAAAAAATGAGGTGGCGCCTAATGCTGCTGGCCGAGCACGCAGCTATGACTGATCACGTCACTGACAGAATAAATGCGAGTATTATCGGGAAAGAAATAAACTGGAAATCACGCCTGTATCTCGAACCACTCGATACACAATCAGCAAGGCAGACACTGGGTCGCCATGCCGTACAGTCTGCCTCATCTGCCTCACACTTAAGGGAAATCTTAAAGCGCATGATATTGAGCTTTCGCCAACACTGCAGTCGTGCGCAGGCAGCAGTGCCACGTGGTGGTGAGCTGCAGTGGTGCATGCAGGCCATATTGTCGCATCGAGTTTCTTAAAATTATCTAGAGTGGACACTGGCGCTGCAATCTTCCAGCGGCCATGGAAACGAGGGGTAGTACACGGATTTGCCGAAATACTCATTCTTGCGTGGCGCCGCAGTTGTTGGAGCGGTGCCGAGTAAGTCAAGCCGCAGCTGCGCGTTGACGTGATTAACGCTCTCCTGCAGCAGCTGCCGGCCCCTCACCCGATCGCGACACACTTCTTTCATGCGTCACCCTCTCCACCACCTGCAACGCTCGACCGCACGTCAGGTGGATGAAACTCTCGTGTCTATGCGTTTTAAACAAACGTTTACTTGAGTAAACAGTACCCTGAGTTTCACTTCAAACCGTTCCAGCTGCCGTGTTGACGGCCGTTTCAACTGGGTCAATGCCGTGCGCACCACAGCTGCTTCGCCACAGGGCTCCCTTCAGGGAGATGGTCCATAATTTCAATGCCGTGCTTTTGTTTTGCTTCGAAGAAAAGAGCAAACCCTTTTGAACTTGGTGACCCCAGTTGAAATACTAAGCCTAAATGATGAAGGTGAAGTGCAACTCCTGAATATTTGCTGATTCTTGTTTCATGATAAAGCATATTCACAAGTTTTTTTTTTTAGTGCGCGAACGTAGCAAAACAGGAACAGGGTTGACAAAAAGAGCGCTGAATGTTCACGTACTGAAATAACTTGCACATATGAACCCGCACCGACTAGCCCAAGCTTCCACTCTTGTGATAAGCAGCTTCAAGTCATAATTTTTATGCACGCTGAACCGCTAGGGTTTCCTCATATATATATATATATATATATATATATATATATTTAAAGAGAGAGAGAGAGAGAGATGAAAATATGTATTGTCTTGCAGCCTATTGATTTCAGCTTTGCTGCGGAAATTTGGTCAATAATCTGCACTAAACTTTGTGCTACGCACCTATCAGCCTTCATTGATAATAATCGGGTTCTAGAAACTGTCCGCACACGCTGCTTTTTCTTTCTAAACGTCGTGGTACTGAGCAACGTTTATAGAAGGTGTTCAGTTGGCAAAGTCTCCGCCTCCGCTATAAAGCCTAGAACACTGTACTTCCGCCATGCACTGATAGTGGCGCAAAATATACTTCCGGTCCAGGAGGCGCTACTCAGTAACAGGCTCCTTGTAGCAGATGATGAAGTGCAAGCGAACCTCGCGCTTGCAGCTGCTATATCTGCGCGAATATTGGAATGCTTGAAAACGCAACGCCAACAAATACTTTTTTTTCATCTAGTGATTTTGCAGGTTTATTGCATTCGTAGCAATGTCTGAAACCGTGTTGTGTGATGTTCTTTGTGGCGCATACTATTTCAGGTGCCTGGAGATCGGTGGATACTGCGGTTCTCATCAAGTTCACAGCGACATGCATTGGTGTCGTTCAGTGTCTCAGCGACCAGCTGTTGTGGCAGCGCTTTTATTGAATCACATAAAACACAGCACCTATAACGAGGGACAAGAAAAGGAGACAGACAGCGGCACTGACTTACAACAAGATTTATTTGCTAGAACCGCACAAAATATACTTGGGCTGTATCTGACAAAAAAGAGAAAAATGCAAAATCAAGAAAAACAGAGTTCACCTAACAACCGCGTAATCATCGTCATAACGCACCGTGAACAACACGTGTGCCAACATTCTGAAGAAAATCTATTTCTTTTTGTGATAGCGCAATCGAAGGCCTGCTGACACATGCACTGCCCAGCCTTTCTATTTCTGCAGCCTCGTAAATTTCACGTATCATCTGGTCCCGATGACGCCTAATGACGGTACAATGATGAAAATCAGGGACACAACCGCAGTCTCTGCAATGAATGCCGAGGTGGCCCGAAACTGTAGAGGAGACGTCGTCGCACAATGTGAGTACAATGTCGTCGCACAGTGTAAGTAGCTCTCAAGAGCCGCTCTTCTAGCTTTTAGCTGTGACTGTGCGGCGCCTTCCGCGAAGGCCTGGCGTTTATTTTTTTTACGAGAATATCCAAAACATGTGGCTTCGGATCAGCTTCTCATTAAACAGTGAGCTGAATGAAACCAAAGGGCGAGATGAAGACAGGACACGGGCTCTAGTCGCAACTGAAGTTTTTATTATTAAAAAAAACGTCCATTACATGCAGCCAGCATCGCCAAACAAAACATTTGATGTCAACGTCTTCAAATATTTACGTACCATAGTCGTGACCTCGAATGACATCTCGTGGCGAAGGTGACGTTGGCAAGCTCGTCGTTTGGCAAGACGTTGGGTTTATTCGGTTGGCCATGAAACGAGTGCAAAGTACGCATGACGGCCGGCGTGAAACAACTCGATATGAAGAGCTTCACTCGTGGTCACTGCGGCCGTCAAGGACCTCGTCCGAGATCGCCGTACATGAAGACTTCAATCGAGATCGATGAGGAGACTGCCTTGGGGATTCATCTCTGAACATGCATTCACCGCCTGAATAAAGAAAAAGAAGGGTGCTTTAGGTTTCTTAGCGTAACTAGGGCAGATATTTTGCGTACACAAACCACCCTGATATATTTAAAATATGAAAGCATAAACCTAGTCATGGCAGTGCGATGTGGGAGGTACTGTACTTACGAAAATGAATGTAAACATGGTTCAGTGCTGGGTTAGTTAGGGTCAATGAATCGCTGCATGAAGACATACGCACAGTTGAATAGCGACTACAACACGAAATAAAACGGATACTTTCCACTCCGTTTGCACACTATGTACACATAGTTTTCATTGATGTCACCGTGCTCACCACGTGGAGTACCAGCTGGTTGAGATGCTGCGTCAACTCTAACACCTAGGGCAAGAAACTGTGACATCCAATTAGTACCGGTGCGCCCTCGTGTTCCCTTTTGGCGCGGTTGGCAAACCGAAAAAAAACACGAGAAAGCACAAAAAAATGCGGTGACCGAACAACTGTTGGCTTTTCCCCCAATGTTTAATGTGCTCTAGAAACGTTGTCCTCCCCTGTACTGGCAATCTTAATGTAATGGGAAATCACATTGACTGCCATTTTGAGGTACCCAGCACAAAGAAGCTGTCTATGACATCATGTGCAAAATGTACACACCTTTCCACAGGCGACAAAAAACAGCGCCACCGTGTTGGGCTGCATGCGGTAGTACAAAGACTCAAGTGGCAGCCTCGGCAGAGCATTTTCAGGAGGTCGGGCTAATTTTTGAAGCCCAGAAAGCACTACGGTGGCATCCAGGGATCTGTTCTTGAAACGTTCTACACAGTGTCTCGAACAAATGTTTGTTGTCCATGGAATTACTATAAAATAACAATTTGCGTCGCAATCTGAAATCTACATCCACTGACATCAAGAAACTGGCAGACCTAACACATGCACTACCGAAGCTCGAGTACGCGTCGTACATTTGGAAACCATCGCAATCACATCTTGCAGATGAAATCGAAGCAGTGCAAAACCGCGCAGCGCTTTTTATATCATCCCAATACTCATCATACATTACTAGAAATACCTTTAAACTCACCCTATATCACTTCCAGTTCTTGAATCACGCCACATAATTGCTCGTCTTTGCCTGCTCCACTGCTTATTTATCAGTCACCCAGAAGATATACGCTTCTTACTCCAACTGTACGAACATCATCGAGACTGGCCTGCACATGTCCCTTTGCACACATGACTGGTCGCACAGCGACGATGAATAACTCTTTTTTCCCACATGCAATCGCCTTTTGGAACACGCTACCTAACGCCATTCCTTCCAGCTCAGATCGAGGAAAACTTCGCGAGAAACTAACCTGCCATTTTGTTCAACAATAGTTGCCTACCACAGCATGATGAATTCTCTCGTGTACGCAATGCTACATTTGTTTCTTTTTCCTTTCTTTTTGTTACTAATTACAGTTATTTTACTTTTGCGAAACTTGTGCATATTCTATTTTTTTCTCATATGCGCTTACCACAAAATATAAAATTTTTCCTGATGCACGTACCCGATGCAACATTTATTGTTCGGCGAACTGTGGATGCAAGCACGAATGTCTCGTGCTTGCTTCCACAGTTCGCCGAAGACACAAGGCCAACTTCTCTGAAGTTCGAAATATTCCAGTCTTTTGGAACTAGCAGTGCACGTGGCCGCACACTTCGAACTCTCCGTCCAAGACTATAACGGAGAATTCGAAGTGCCGTACCTCGAAGGTATCAGTCGCGCATTGTCCGGACACTAAGTGGTTCACAATGGCCGCAGACAGCATGCGGTGCCACATTCCTGGTCACCGCAGCCCCTTCTCCCCAACCTCCCTGAAAAAAAAAAAACTCGGAGGATGCAGTTTTCACGCCCACGATAACAAAAAAAAGCGGAGAGAAGAATGAAGTGTAAGCGTGCTTTCACCGCGCCTAATCCGTGTTGTGTGAACATTATCAATTCGGAGAAACTGGATATGGTAGGCTATTTTCACGATCACGATTGTATTGTTCCAGAGTTCCCTTTCTGTGTGAGGCTGGTCACGAAGACGTTGTACAGGGGTTTCATAACTGTGGTCCCGATGGCCACAGCATGGAGAGTTGCTACCCAAGTGTAACATCACCCCGCTCCCCTACTGAAGGGGAGAAAACCGGAGTTTGAAAACACAGTGATCGCAGAGGCAACTATGAAGAATGGCTGCATGGTAACTCTATGCCATGATTAATTTTTTATGTGTCAAGACATTCAGTACGGAGGCACATATTTTTGTGCTTTCTAAGTTTGACTTTGTCAAACAGTGAAGTTGCTGAATGCTACCCGCTGGTGTCAGTTAGCATCATATTGTCCAGGTTTTCTTCCCTGCATGCTTGAAGGGATACTCATATTTACAACACGTCAGAAAGTATACTAACTTACGGACTTTTCTTGGCAATGAAGGTAATGAAAGGAAGGCTACGGAGCCAAAGTGGATGTGTGCCACCGCGGAAAAAATCACAGCATATCCGCGGAGTGAATGATGATGAGTGGGGCGAAGTGTCCGTCCGTGCGTCCGTCCGTGCGTTTTCCTGTCTGTCGAGCAGCACGAGCCGCCTCGGCTATCCGCGCCCGCCCTTCTGCTTCGTCCATGCCCCACCAACGATGCGACACGTCCACGCCGATCGGACAGTAGTGGTATGGCGCCATATAAAATATTCTCACTTATCTGCAGTTTGTATGTACATCTATGAGACAGCGTTGTTTATTATACTATTCGGAGATACTGCTGGTTATGCCTTACGCGGGACAAGGTCGGACTAAGAGGAATTGCGCTCCTAAGACATTCTCTGCGGGAATAGAGCCCACCCTCCCTTTATGGCACTTGGCTTCCCTAATAGCTCATTCGCTTCCCTGTCAATACAACCAGCACAAAGCACAGGGAACTTCAACGCGTGGAGCCAGGTCATGGTGGTCTTCCCTTCAGGGAGCCAGGTTTCAATGGCATTATCACTCTTTTCTGTTCTTGACCAGAACCGGTCTCTTGGCAGCTTTGTTAGCTCTTGGCTGGAGGGAATCAATGTCTTTCGGGGGCCTCTCTTCTTGGAATGCATCGACAAACTAATGCTTCCTCTGCAGTCTCCCGAGAAGAAATTCCTATGCTCGTGGCCGTCATAACAAAAGAAAATGGGAAGGGTGGTGCGCCTGAAGTCGGGGTCGCACACGTGGTTTTCCGAACAGCTCTGATTGGACAACAGTATGCGACACAAACATTTGGGCACACTGAAAATCAAACTTCTTCCAGTTTTGAAAGAGACTTGGGAGTGTGCTTACTGAGCCTTCTTTGCCCGGTGAACCATGGATCGAAACTGGATGCCGACGTTATTTGATGTAAGTCACACGAATTTTCAAATGTGATGCCTTTCATTAGAGAGTTTCTAGGTTCACTGAGCAGATATTCACTACATAATGTAATTTGCTAAAACTTCTCGCGAAAATCATATATATGGGCAGTTTTTTGTAGCTTTCTTGCAATACTTCGCTTCTACATTGCAAATGTTGGGACCACTTAGTGCGTGTAGAACGAACTATGCGAAGGAAATGCATTATTTATCTTCATTCACGTATCAACGACCAGGCAACGAGGTACGCGCGCAAATTTTACGTGAACGCGTGCGCCCTATAATCTTTCTTTTTATAATGCGACCTTCCCTCACGCTTAAGACTTAACATTTTTTGTGCATGAGTGTAACACTAGGAGCAGTGTTCTGTGCAAAGTGAGGCAGTGCTTGGTGCAATTTGTTAGGTTTCCGGATAATGTAGCTTCTCGTGTCACTGTTGCAAAGGCCAGCTTACAGACGTTGACGGGAGTGTTCCGACTATAAACCTACGCATGTAGGGTTACAGCAGTGCGCCCTCTGGCACAGGGGATCGGTTTCATGTTGAGAGGACAACCGGCGTAACGGGTACCTGAACCCAGTCTCCTAAGCACTTAGTTTGAAACTCTGGAGCTGCCATCGTAGCAACTCATGTGATTTGGAGGTTTCGTACAGAAAAATGAGTACTTGACCTAAACGACAAAAACCATGTAAAGTGCGCTGAAATTAAATGTACGTTTAGGTCTGACTAGGATGCCGCACCAGGCATGCACACCTTTCAGTCGAATGCTCTGCTCGCGTTGTTTGCACCATTTTCGTTGCCCTGTGGAAATATGTGCCATCGGCCAGTATGAAAGAAGTGTCAGTGTGTGTACTCCCTAGGTTGGTGATTAAGTGCAAAAAAAAAGATGACGAGTATGCGCATCTCGTCGCGCGCATTTCTGCATGTGGGTGCAAACCACAGTGCATTAAAGGTTGCGGGGTGTGAACCGGCTTTCCGAAGCACTGAGATACTGGCCAAAAGCAAACACATTTCATCACTTCTGACTTTAGAACCATTCTTTATCAAAAAAAGAACGTTGCTTCATGCAGAAGCAGTGTTGTGGATAATGCGTTGCAAGTAACGCCATGACCAGTAACGCCTTACTTTTTCTGGTAACTGAATTACGTATTCGCTACAATGTCGGAACGGTAAACGGTGAAGGTGCTTTCGTTGATTTTTTTTTTTTGGTAACGTTAATCCTACGTTTTCATCTTGTAAGCTACAATTTCCTAGAGCTCACCCCGACGAATTCTGTTTGTCGCAGCAATGAACTGCTGTAGGCTTGCCAAGCACGCGCATAGACAACACGTGTGCAATTGCTTTTTTTTTTTTTTCAAGAAATCATCGGTAGAAACTTTCTTGAAAACGCACCGACTTCTTGCGGGGAGAGTAGGGCCATCGTTATGCAAAGCCTGAACACGACCACCATTTACAACGCTTCAAGGCATTGTAAGGAACTTTTGCATAGCTAACATGCACAAAGTTTGTCACAATGTCTCGGTGATTTCAGCACGTGTTCACCTATAAAAGGCTGGAAGTGGCTTTTCCTTGTGACATGTATACAATAATGAAACGCGCTCTTTTACAGCAGTGGTGAACTTTGAAAAAAAGAACGGTGCGCGATGTCCTCGTGGTTACCTCATTTTTTTTTTTTACTCTTTCAACATATTCATTATACCTCAAAAGGTCTCTTTATTCTTAGTTTTTGCGCTAGCAATGCTGTCACTTTGTTGGTGAAACTTAAAACACTGCTGTGCTCCAGAGTACGTCTCGAAACACGGCTGTGTCAGATCCAGCAAGTTCTCTCAATCTCAACAGTAAACTATCGCCAAAACAATGTCCTTACCATGTTGAGAAGGAGAGAAGTTAGGTTTAGAACTATATACGAAGCCAGGAGCAGGGCACCCTGCGATTCCGTCTTTTAACCGAAAAGTAAAACAGCAATGAAAATACTTTTTCTTTAAATAGACAATCTTCAGCAAGCACCCGTTCAAAAAAAAACAAATAAATCTTAGCTACGAGTTCCTTTGGACCATTCATTGCTTGTGCAGGCAGAGAGCATTAATTGACACCAGATCTGGGTCCTCCCTTTTCACTGAATCACGCTATAGCCGGCAGTAACTGACAAGTCGGCCTTCGGGAGGCATTCAAAAATTTTGAATAGGTTAGCAAAATTGATAATGCCGAGCGCCTTCTTTGTACCTGCTTTTGTGCATGAACTTATGTGTGCGCACTATGCACAACCTAAATGCGTGCTCTGCTTAGGTCGAGTCCTACCCGATACTGCGGGACATTGCCCGCTGGTCAGAAAGTGCGCCAAGTGGACAGGCCGCGTTTGTCGACAGCAACGGGGCCCGCCAGAACATCGATCATGATGCTGGGGGGCTCTCATCTCAGAACCACTGGCTATCCGTGTTCCCCGTACAAGGCCAGGATCACCGGACTTGCGACTACATCCAACTTGCTGGCGTCAGTGGACAGGTGCGTACTGCACAGGCGTATTAGTTTCATTCCGCGACAAATGTACCGTAGACCCATTTAGTCGACCGTGACAAGAATAAGTATGCCGGATGCGCAGTGATTCCATGGTGTTGCATGAGCATTTTGGTTTAAACCAATGGTTAGAAAAAGCGTAGTTGCTGCCTCTTTCTAGGAAACCTTATGACAGGAGAGTAAAACATGTCTTCACAGAGATAGTAGGGAGTTTTAGTGCTGGGTACCCAAGCAGGCTTGCGTACGCAGGACGTTGGGGCGGCGGTATTGCGCATGCGCGAAACCCAAAACAGATGCGTCGCAAGATCGCTGGGGCGATGCGTCCACGCGGTCCACCTTCGCAAGAACTCACGGTATCCGCACTGCGGATACTCTAGCCGTCGAGTTAAAATAAGCCAAAGTGCGAACACTTATGGCGATTACACGGTTTCAGCCAGATTTCCAAAGCTAGAATGGCCTGGAACATAGAAACTAAAAAACATATGCCAGCCCCCGACCAGCTGAATAGGTGGCGCCATCTAGCGCGGCCATAGTGAAACAGACAACCACAACTTTGTTATTGCAGAAACATTGTGCATTGTACATCTGGTGCAAAAACTGCGCAGCAACAATACTACAAATGAGTAACCTTTTTATTCATTTTCCCCTCAAAAACATTACGCGTAAGCTAACATGTTCATGACTGCGGTTGCACGAAGTGTCACAAGATGTCGACACTGTCGTTACAGTAACCTTGTATTTTTCACTTTTTTGCGTATACCAAATTACTGTACACAATAAAAAAGTGTACTGATCACTATGAATGTTTAATTTAACATTTTAAATTATAAAAATACTTAAATAATACTTACGCGACAAGACGCTATGGTGCTGCGAGCGCGTGTGGACTTCGTGCGGCTTGCGTTTGCGTGCGTGCCACCGTGGCGCCAACTAAAAGGCATTCCGGTTGGGTATGGGTTGGGCACGCAACGCCGCGAGCTCCCAAGCCCGCATTGCTCCAAGAGAATGCGCACCCAGCACTAAAACTCCCTAGTTTTGAGCATTTCTTGTGCATCGTTCCGCCACAATAGCGAATGAATAAGTGCTACAGCAACAAATTGTGAAGTCACGCAAAGAACTGCAAGCAGCTCGAAACTTGCAGAGCGCATCTCAAGAAGAAAGCCCGCACGAATCGAGCGTACACAAGACGAGCGCGGACACCTAATTTTCACAGTTCGACACCTAAAGCGCGCTCTTTAAACAGGAAACAAAAAAGACTTACGAAACGAACGCACAAGTATACTACACAGGACAAGAGCAAACAACTGCAAATATTCTTACTTCTGAGCAGTGTGCACCTTTCGTAAACACGGCGGCAGCAGCAAGCGAAGTGACCTCTGCGCCCTCTAGAGTCACGAGTCTGATAAGCGCGGGCTCCGGACAGATCACGCTCCGTGGAGGCGCCGCTCAACGACACGCGACAAACTTAGCGCGCCGAACAACACAACACGAGCGTGTCACGCCAACTCGCGACTGATGACGAAAACGCGTGAAGATACAGAGCTGTGAGGACCGCCAAACGATATATGATGTATATAAATGGTTTTCCTCTAGTGACGTGACAGCGTAGGCTACGTGGACAAATGGTTAGCGCCGCGCGTTGCGCATCGTGAGGTCACTGCTTCGATGTCCCGCAAAAGAACGTCAACTTCTCGTTTTTTAAACCGGTGGAACACGGTAGCCGAACTTTCGGGTTAAAAGAGGATATGTCTAACGAAGTCATCGTATGCAGCGACTAAAAAGGGCATATCTTTGCGATAATGGCTGCAGTAATAATAACTGTGCAGTCAAGCTTTCAAGACTAGATCTTACCACTGAAATTCTCGCTTAAGTTCAATTGAAGCTTGTGGTCTAGTCGACGCCACTTTGCGCAGTCACGCTGTAGCTGACGAAAGCTGGGGAGAAGTATATTTTGCAATGCAGTGTCGACAAGTTCCGATGGCTGCTTTAATCATTCATGTGTGCGTGCATTTCTATTTCTTTTTTTTTGCAATTGATACTCTTATTTTCGAAGAGGTAGCTGAGAAGTTTCACCTAAGCGTACGTTGCTCAGGTCGGGTACTATCCAATGTGGCGGTACGGGAATCCCGGTTTGGGAGGCTCGCCAGGCCCACACACCATTCCATCCGAGGGTGACGGACACCAGGATCACAGCAACCACGACCATGAGGTTTCCCCATACCAGTTGATGTCCTCGGCACAGTTCCAACACCAGCAGCAGCAACAGATGCAGGACCGGGACCAGCAGCCGGCCTCCCATTACACGGAGTCTTGGTTCACTTCCCAGGTACGTAAGGTCGGCAGTAACTACAAAGTGAGCCTTCGGGAGGCATTGAACGTTTCATTAGGTTAGCACCGTACCGAGCGCTTTTCTTGTTTCTGCTCTTGCGCATTAATTTCCGTGTCTGTGTGTGTGTGTGTGTGTTCCTCTGTGTGTATCGTATAATCCGAATTTAAGGGAAACTAACAGCACGTATAAAAGAACTATTGATCTCACTTATGTAAAACTGTAAATATGTGATTTTGTTTTTTTTTTCTTCTTTATTTGTAACAATCAAGTGGAAATGGATAGCCCTCGCAAAGAAACGGTGACAAAAACTCATTCGTTTAGTGTCTACTTCAATCAAAAAAAAAGGTCAGCTTTGATTGTTGAATTAGTGGTCCGGAAACTTTTACCTTTCTGGAATGGAAGTTCTTATCCTGAAATTAAATCACGTTTCACATGGGCTTAGCGCGCTTCAATTTACCCGCCTCAAGCAGAACGTTTCACGTCATCACCGTTGCCGTGCACAACATTGTTCCGCTTTACTGCACGGTCGCCGGCACTAGTAGCAGCAGAACGAAAGCAGCGGAAGCCACAGAAGCAACAACGACCATTGAACACTCTCCTGCCATTGGCTCCGTGATGGCCGACGTGCTTCCTTCAACTGAGCGTCACTAAATGGCACAACCTGTACAGTTTAGGCAGGCAAAATTTAACTTTTGAACCAGTCACGTCCGGTGGTTCTTTTTCCCATGAATCAAACAGAACCAATCGAGCATCATTTTATTACGTCTCTTAATGCACGGAGTTAGGGCTCTTTACTTAGTGCAGCTACTACGATTACTAGTGTATAATCGTAATTTTACTACTGTAGCGCATGTGTTCTCGTATATTTACCTTATATTCTCGGTAATTAGTACACTGCTGTTAATAATACTGTCGTTTTAATCGTTTTCATGCATTGAGCTTTCACTCTGAAGTAGATATTCATTTGACTTTCGTGTCCCTTCAATATGCAACTGTACACTATCTGATAAATACGTGCTCTGTTTAGGTCGAGACCAACCCACGTGACATTCCCCACGTGTCAGAAAGAGTGCCAAGTGGACAAGCCCCCTTCGTCGACACCAGTTGGCACAGCCAAAGCATTGATCGTGAGACCGAAGGGCTTTCTCCTCAGGGCCATGCGCTCTCCCAGTTCCCTCAACCAGGCCAATGGGGTCACCGGACCTACGACAACGTCCAACAAGTTGGCGTCAGTGGACGGCTACGTACTGAACAGGTATTGAAGATTAATTTCATGCAAATGCACTCTGCTTATATTTGCTCAAACGCGGTAATATTTCTTGCCCAAGTGTATCGGAGACGCACTGGTGCCCCATTGTTACATGCATATTGATAATCGAATGAATGTTCAGAAAAAGAGGATGCGGCTCACGGGGGTATCACCATCGTATGCAGCGACAAAAAGAGACGTATCTTTTTGATAAGAAGACAAAACAACGATAGTGCCTGCACGGTCATGCTTTGAAGACTGAATCTGTCCACTCAAATTCTCCCTTAATTCGATTTCTAGGAAGGAAAGTATAGCTGGTAGCCTGGTTGTTACCACTTTCGCAATCACGCTATAGGAGGTATTTATTTTCCCGGCCTGCCAGGTGGCGACAAGTTGCTACTTCCGGCCGCCATTGCTGTGCTATCTCAGTTGGTTTGTGGTATAGTGTACGACAGTAGGAGGTGGGGCAGTCACTGTCTCGTCATTGGGGACGTGTTTATTTTTCCTTTAAACTTCACTTTTCCTGGCACAATGGCCAACTGAACTGCGTAAGGTTGCAGTTCCCGCTCGCAAAAGCGCTTTCGGAAAACTCAGTGTAGGTGACACTTTCTCATAAAATTCACAGTTCCGTGCCTCAGAAGCCGGAGAGATGCCGTTTACCAGCGAGTATTAACTAACTCACCAGTACGCACACGTGTGCAAAAGGAATGCTGAAACGAATCTGCGGGAAGAATACATGAATATTAGTGCCCCGACACTTAGATGTTACGATAAAAGAATGCTTGATGGGCGACTGAACAATGGACGCAATTTTTACGCAGCTGCCGATGGGAAATGCGTAGTAAAATGTTGTCTGGCTGAGACTAATATTTTTTAACTACTGCGGGATCACTGCGGGACACAACGTCAATAAATGAGCAAGTGTGATGAGACTGAACGTTAGAACTTTTAAAGTTCTGTACAACAGCACTGTTACATATGCCGCGACGCAGTCACGAAAATGTTCAAGCTTAACAGTTCCACGTACGCATGCATTGCTCAGGTCGGGTACTATCCACTGTGGCAGTACGGGAATCCCGGTTTGGGAGGCTTGCCACGCCCAGAGACCATTCCATCCGAGGGTGCCGAATACCAGGATCACAGCAACCACCACAACGAGGTTTCCCCATACCAGTTGATGCCCTCTGCGCTGTTCCAACAGCAGCAGCAGCAACAGATGCAGGACCGGGAACAACAGCCGGCCCCCTATGACACGGAGTCTGAATTCACATCCCAGGTACGTAAGGTCGGCAGTAACTACAAAGTCAGCCTTCGGGAGACGTTCAAAACTTTTCATTACTTTATGAAGACTGACTATACCGAGTGCTCTCTTTGTTCCCGCTTTTGTGCGTGAAATTTCGTATGTGTGTATTTCTCTGTGTGTATTTTATATTGCGATCTTTTTTGAAGGCTTAACCATTCACCTGTCTCGTATATACGTGCTCTGCCCAGGTCGAGTCCTACCCGCCACAGCGTGACATTTCTGGCGTGACCGAAAGTGTGCCAAGTGAAGAAACTTCTTTCATCGATATCGATGGGCCCCCCGAGAACATCGATGAGGAGACAGGAGTTTCTGGACAGAATACCAAATTTTTCAGACCCTGGGAGTAAAAGGAGAGGCACTCACGTTTTCGGCACGTCTCCCCCTCTAGCCCTCGCTTAGTTCATGGCCTGTGGAGTGTATATTCGGTTACCTGTATATTGCTCTATTAAACTTGTGTGTGAGAGTAATCCGGAAATTATGGGATTTTGACGTTGGCTTCTTGTCTTATTGGTATAGTGACTATGTCTGCATAAATGTTGTGATATCGCGCGCCATAACTTAGTGCAATGCCCAATTTTCTGAAACGTTGTTTCCACGTGGCGAATTTCTGTTCGTATCAACAAGCAAACACTAACATGATTTCGGCAAGTAAGTTTCCATGTTTAGAGCAAGCGGTGGGGCCGCCCAGACATCGGCTGTTAGAGGCAACGTTTGTAGATATAATTTCTGAGTTTCCGAACTCCTCCTCTCGAGACGAGGACCATTTGCTCAAAGGGAGTGGGGTGGCACTGCAGTCTAACTTTGTGCCAAAAGTGGCCAAAAGTTACCGGCTACTCTCCGCTGGCTTCAATGCCGTTGCAGTTTCGTGCGTTCCGTGCCGATGTTCGGTGTTGCTATTTTTTTCTTTGTGCATTTTTCTTTGCTTTCTGTTCACGTGGCATGCTTCCACAATCTTCTAAAGACCATTCGAGGCATACACTCACAAAGTCACTCAGACATCTACGTCGTAGGAAACTCTACGATTGTTGTCTCACCGCAGGCACATTGACCACTTGTTGGCGCACCGAGGGTGTGTACGTCACACGCTATATTTCTACTGTGGCTTCTATCCCGTGCGCCGTAGCTAAACTCTTCCGGACATCGTAACACTTTGTTTTGTACATGAGCGCCAGCCAGTGTTGCCCGTATCGTGGCAACACTGGCTGTACAGTACTACCACTATACTTGGCTGGATGATATGCAGAAAAACACGAAATTTCACATCAGCCTAATGTACCAGTACTAGTGTCATTGTAGAACGATTTAAACTAGCTCCTTCACATAAAAAGTGATACTGCAGAAACAAAACACATAGTACTTCAGAACACGCCCCATCAATTTTTCAGATATAGTTTTCAGCATTTTGCTTTTCCGCATTCGTCTCTTAGGCATTTCAATTTTTAAGGTGTCCCTGCATTTCGTCTCTTAGGCATTTATATTGTGTTTAAGGCGCCTTTCGATAATTCATAGCTTTCATAGAGACCCAACCTCTCTGTTTTTTTAACTGGAAGTGAAAATTTATAGATTCGAGCAGTTCGGGACACATGCGTATGATACCGGAAACAAGCTTGCTAAATAAATAACAGATTACTGCGATTTAGTTGGCAGTGAAGAGGTGCAGATGATAATAATCCAAAAGTGTTCGAACCACTGTAGTTCAGCACTCACTTCTGGTGAAGCTATGGTTATAAATGCTTTAAATTTATTCTGGACTCTTCCAATGATAATTATTATTATTCCTATCCGCCTGCTTCTGCCCCTCTTTCCCCTAGTGTCACTGCTTCATGTATTTGTGAATGCGACGACACACTACTGTAGTCCTTTTGTTACCTAGGAATTATGTAGCCCCATTATACGATGTGAGGTGATTACATCTCGTGCAGCTGGTGATTTCAACGGGTGCAGGAAAACACGTCCCCTGAATAAACGTCCCCGGATCAAACAGCCCCTCTAGCACGGCTGTCTAGGTAAAAAGGTCCTGAGCAAGAAATTAACCAATAAACTAATAAACTGAAATCTTTATTCAACACTTACTTGTTACTAGATCCATAACTCAGATATGTTTGCTTGCGTCAGTCTATACACACTTTTCACGTGCCGTCAGAGACAGGAACCCTGCGCACTGTAGTGGCCTCAACAGTAACAGTGCCAGGGAGAAACCAACAGTCGTTCGGTCCCCAAGATTTTTTTTACCCCCCCTCCCCCCTCTTTCGTCTGTTCGCCACCTGCACCAAGCGGGGACACAAACGAAAGTGAGAGGGCACCAGTAGTAATCTGATGTCCCAGTTTCTTGCTTCCCGCGTTCCAGTGGGAGTTCAAGCAGTGTCTCAACAGCTGGTACTATACAATCAGAGATCACGCTGACGTCAATGAAAACTATGTGTACATAGTGAGCGAACGCAATGGCAGGTCTCGTTGCGTTTCTTGTTATCATGGTTATCCGACTACGTAGCTCTTCACGCAGCGATCCAGGAACCTTAACTAACCCAGCAATAAAGGATCCCTAATGTCTACATTTCATGGCGTAGGAACAGTATTACCCGAAGTGCGGGACTGTGTCGAGGTTTACGCTCTCATATTTTAAATGTATTAGGGTTCGTTGTGTACAAAAAAATTGTGGCGTAATTGCGTACAAAAAGTTGATACACCATTTCATTTCTTCATGCAGGCCGTTCATGCAAGCTCCACTGGAGAGACGAATCGTGAAGGCAGCTCGCTCATCTGACTCGATTGAAGTCGTCGTGGACGGTGACGCCTCCAGTGCTATCACCGACGAGGTTTTTTACGGCCGCTGTGACACCACGTCCTGCTCCACATACCGAGTAGTTCCATGCCGGCCATCATGCGTCTTCTTCTCTCGCTTCCTGGGCAATGGCAAAACCTCAACGTCTGACCCAGCGCTGCCTTCACCGCGAGGTGGCATTTGATGTAATGACAATACTGTATAAAACGTTCGATATAGAAACGTCCCACGCTTTTTTTTTGTGATGATGCTGGTTGCATGTTAGGGACGATTTCCAATAAAAACCTCAGTTGCGAGTACAGTGCATGTCCTGTCGTCAGCTCGTCTATTGTTCGTTCTAGGCTCTGCCCTTTTTTCATTTCATTCAGTTCCATGTGCCATTTGAAGGCGTCCTGAAGGTATACCTTTTTTGCTGTTCTCGTTTAAAAAAATGGGATGCTATTTTCGCGCCTGTAGACGAAAGGTGCGCATACTAACAGATACCTGAACTTCAAGTTCGTCTACTCTGACACTTATAAAAAGTCAGTGATTGCCCTATTGTTAGGTCGTGCGAATCGCACAAATCTGGAAGACTTGACCGGTGATGTCAATGCACTTCGGAAGTCCGTTTCGACGCGTGGTTACCTGAACATAGTCTGTCCCCTCCCATCCTGCCAGCGTCAGCCAGAAGGAACGCGCTTCTGTTCCTTACGTGCCAGAGATAAACAAGAACTTTTCGCGCGTGATGCGTAGCTGCGATGCTGACGATGCTCGCGTGTGCGCAAGTTAAGGCGAATCACTGGCAAGTGGAATTCACAAACTAACGAAGGAAGCATTTTTTTTTAGTTGTGCACAAATCACCTGCGCGGATTGTGAAATAATTATACTGGGTAGACAGGCAACTTCCCTCAGCACATACACCCGCGTCAAAACGATGTCGAAAAAAATAAGGTGGCGCCTAATGCAGCTAGCCGAGCACGCAGCTATGACTGATCACGCGATGGACTGGATAAGTAATATAAAGCAATAAATTAACTGTAAATCACGCCTGTATCTCGAATCATTCGATGTACAATCAACAAGGCAGAAACTGAGTCGCCATGACGTACAGTCTCTTTTCACACTTGAGGGAAATCGTGGAGCGCATGGCATCATGCTGTGGCCATCGCTGCAGTCGCGCGCAGGCAGCAGCAAGCGCAGGCGTCTGTGGCGTGTAGTGTTGAGCTGCAACGGTGCGCGCAGGCAATATTGTCGCACAGAGTTTTCTAAAATAAACTAGAGGGTACACTGGCGCTGCAATCTTTCAGAGATTCGTGGCAATGACGGTACGTATTTGCCTAACTGCGCATGCTTGCGTCGCGCCGAAGGTATCGGAGCGGTGCCAAGTAGGTCAAGACGCCGCTGCGTGTTGACGTGACTATTCCTTACCCGCCGCAGCTGCCGGCCCCTCCACCCGATCGCGACACACTTCTATCTTGCGTCACCCTCTCCACCACCTGCAACGCTCGACCGCCCGTTGAGTGAATGAAACTCCCGTGTCTATGCGTTTCAAACAAACGTTTACTCGGGTAAACGCTACCCCGAGTTTCGCATCAAACCGTTCTTCCAGCTACCGAGTCGATGGCCGTTACAACTGGGTCAACGCCGTGCGAACCGCTGCTCTTCGGGGAGATGGTCCATAATTTCGTTTTCATGTTTCTGTTTTGTTTCGAAGGAAATAACACGCTCTTTTGAACATCGTGACCTGATTCGAAATGGCAAACCTAAACGATTAAGGTAGTGAAGCGCAACTGCTGAACGTTCGCCTGTTGTTGTTTTGCTGTTGCCACACAAAGCATGTACGTACAGTAGCGGAGACCAAGGGCAGCCCTGCCTGAGTCCGCTTGTCACCTTCACGGGCTGTGCTCTGGTGTCCCTGAAACATGCCACCACCGAGCTATTCGCGTAGAGCCATGGGAGGAAGCCTGTCCAGATGCTCGGCATTTGTCGTTTTTCTAACCAGCGGAACAACTCTGCATATGGCACTATCATAAGTCTTGGCTACATCCAGAAAGCATCCAAGCAGGCCTCTCGTTTCTCTCCGTGCCACCTCGATGATCTGGGTGAGCATGAAAAGGTTGTCCTTCAATCGCCGGTTTCGTTGGAAACCATTTTGAAGTTCAGACAGTATGCCATTTTGCTCCACCCAGCCACTCATACAGTCTTTCAAGACCTGAGCGAAGAGTCTGAAAAGGACACTCGTCACCGTGATCGGTCTATGGTCACCCAGCAGTCCAGCGTCACCTTCTCTCTTGCACACCAGGCCACGGCCAGGCTAGACTGCACCTGCGTGCGCTTCTTTCCTTACGGCCTTCTCAGCCGTGGCGAATATTTAAAATGGATGGCGTCCGAACGAAACAAGGTCAACTGCATGATTCGCAAGGCGTCCAAGAGGGCGGTTGGCCTGTTAACACGAGCACCGACATGTTCTTCAAGCTGGGCCTGCACAACACCCTGGACGAACTGATCGAGGCGCACAACATTGCGCAATACGAGCGATTGTCGAAGTCCGAGGCGGGCAGGCGCATCCTCGAATCTCTAGGTATAACATACGACACGCAATTCGGGAGAAGACTATGGTTCCCTTGCAGTCCGCGACCGTCTCATCGTTCCACCGCTTCCCGGAAACATGCACCCGACACACCACGTCGGGCGCCGCAACAAAAGAGCGAGTGACCTTCAAATAATGTATGGCAACAGCGACGAAGCGGTGTACGTGGACGCCGCGCGCTACCCGGAGGGAAGGCATGCTCACGTTATTGTTGTTGTGAATCGCACAGGCAAATGCCTCGCGAGTGCCACGGTGCGTCCGGAACACACAGAGGCGGCCGAAGAGGCGGCGATTGCTCTTGCACTGGTCGCAGCACCGGAGGCTGTGGTCGTGATCAGTGACTCGCAAGCTGCCGTCCGTGGCTTCGCGCGCGGTCGCATCTCGTGTCTGGCGGCCCGGATACTACAATAAAAAGTAATGGCAACAAGGACGGTGGCGAGTTTCGAGGAGCGACGGCCTCGGTGTCGTCATCCTCGTATCTCAAAACTGAAAATGCGAATGTCTTCCTTCTGTGGACCCCGGCTCACACCAGCTTCCCGCTCGCAGGTAACCAGGCGGCCCACACCGCGGCTCGAGATTTCACTCACCGAGCCGCGGCCAATTCGGTGGCCGCCTTCACCTCCGAGAGCGCGGTGATGGCACTATTTACACAACAACAACTGGAATAGTCGTGGGGTGATCGCCTGACCATATTCAACGACATTAGAGACTAAACAGACGCAAATACCCACCACCACACAACAAATTGGACAAAAAACAGGCTGTAACTCTCAGGTTATTACGAACAAATACGTACCCCAGCCCTGTGATCCTACGCCTGTGTTATCCTCACCTATACCTGCCGGACGCGTGTAAAGCGTGCGGGGAACGGGCCACACTGCAGCACATGTTTTGGGAGTGTGCTGAAAAAGTTAAGATCACTGCCACCGCTCCCGTCGCGACGCATGTTAGGCAGGGACGAAATCCGAGGCCAATTGCTGCTGCCACCACCGCGCGAGGGCAGGGTACAGTGTGCTAGAGGCAGGGGCCGGCCTCCGCCGCGGTCACTGTTGCCGATCGGCGGCTGGAGGCGGAACTCACAAGCGACGAGCTGGCCGACCAGCTTTGGGCCGTCCGGCAAGCTGAAGATGCTGCCCGGGTGCAAGGACTTCGAGCGGTAGCATATACACTAACTTTAAACATTGCATCTTCTGCGCCGCGCACACGGCACAAGGAAGTTTGTCGATGTGAAACCGTTGAATAAGGGTTCTCGGCGAAAAGGGAAAGGGGGATTAATAAAGAAATCGAGGATATAGGGAGGATCGTCTACTAAAAGAAAACTAATTTACCAGACAGCTTGCCACTTAACGTAGATATGTATGTGCTCGTATATAATACAAGCTGAAACTCATTGAAAATGCGGGGAATCGGCTAATGAGAGGCATAATTCAGAAGGCATAAAGCACTGGCAGCGACCAGAGAGTAGAAGAACAATGCTGCGCTTGTTGTGCAATCAGAGAGCACTAAACACACCTGGCCTTTGGTCTCGTCGGACGCAATTGAGAGGTCGCTCACAGAATGACGAGCGCCTTCCATTTTCTAGCTATTTTATATTTTTTCTTTTCTTTTCCTGATACATTTGGAGTGTTGTCATGGATAATAGCTGCTGTCTGCAGCCTGACAACTCTTTTAAACACGTACTTGTGTTGTATATCTAATGGCTAAAAAACTGCGTATACGGAAAAAGAAAGTACAAAGAAGAGAGAGAGAAAGGGCCCTTGCTGCCGAATAACATTTTCGGACAGCACGCACAGAGAGTGGTGGTGTGCATTGCCAAGGCGTAAAGACCACCTGGAAATATTGATTCCGGAGACCCCAAGCCATTTTGCATTCCTTTGTACTGCAAGCCACGTCCATAAAGAATGCGAACGAATAACCAGCTGCTTACGCTCTCAGGCCGCCTGCCCCTGAACTAAAGCTACGTTCTAGTTCGTAGAACAACGTGTCTAGAAATAGAAATTGACAACATTACAACTTTTCGGCACGTAAGCAGCTGTTTTTCTAAAAAAAAAACATCTGTATAAATTCTCTTTTACAAGCAGCTGGTTGTGCATTGCTTTCTATCCCTAGTGTGGCTTGCTTTATTCTGGGATTTACCCACCACGGTTGCATTTATTTCGGTGCTTTGACAATGTTTAGTCTACAGTGATTTCTCGAGTCGAGAAGACAGTCGCACAATCTTCAGCGCGCGCATTACGCATTTGGATATATATTAGCTGCGTGAAGGTTTATTGCTGTGTTTCGTCACGGCCGCTCGATCGTCCTGGTTCCGTACTGCAAGTCTCGTTCGGGGAAAACACTTGGTGTTCTGATTGTTCCTTATCACGACTTCCCAAACAATACTGAGCTGTGCGGCAAGTGACAAAATAATCATTGCGAGACAACCTCACTATCAACGACAAGTCTGCATCGATAGCAGACACATGCCCGATGAAGACTATGTACCTGCGTTCCGCATCAGAAAACTAATTCCTGACTGCGCGCGCGCCTACGCTTTTCGAGAACTATCTTTCCTACATGATTTCAAGTGCATAGAAGCCTCGCAAAGATCCTGCTTCAAGAGTTTGGCCCCTGCGTCAAGCATCAATGGAGCGAAAAGCGGAGACCAGCAAAACAGAAACTTTACAATACGCTTTCACTTAACAAGAAGCAGCAAGTGTTAGCCCGCAAACAATAAACAGCGACGCTCATCGGGCGGGTCGATACCAGACTATGATAGGACGATTGCACTCCCAAGTGTCACACCATCGTTCAAAATGCGAGAAAGTGCAGTGATTGCTGAAAGAAGAAAAAAAATGCGTCGCAATGTTATCGCGAAAGCAAGCACCACGCATGCGTTAAGTAAATCACAGCAAATGCACAGAAAGGAGAGAGAAAGGCCGTGTTTCTTTTGCATCAAATAGAATGTGACGGAAGAAAGCATTCAGCGTGTCCAGACGATTTTGTAAGGGGTGTGTGGTATGCCGCTTTCTGTCAAGAGGCTACGATCATGCGCGCGCTTCGGGGCTCGTGACACTGCCAGCAAAGTGCACTCTTCAGAGGTGTATAGGTTCAAGCCCAGCACCATCAGATATGAGTAATGCCATAAACCATTTGTGCGTCTTCATTTATTAAGCAACTTCTTTTTCAGCGCGCAGTGAGTGGAGAAGCGCGCCCGAACTCGCGTGTTCGCGAGCTGTACGGAGCGGCGGAAGATGGCAGGGTCGCAGCGCCCTTCTCAAGGGAGTGGCAATAAGCATGTACTACCCCCGTTGCGATTCTGAAGGCCGTAAGAAGGGAGCGCGCAGCTAAAGTCTAACTCGGCCGCATTTCCAGTCAGATGGGATTGGGCCGCCCTTCAGGATAGTATACTGAAGAATGGTATGAAACACCCCAAAGCTCCGTGCTATCCTCACTCCTCTTCAATGTTGCATTGTTAGGACTTCCCAAACTTCTGGCTGACATCCCAAATCTGCATCACACACTCTGTACAGATGACCTCAACCAGTGGGTCACAAGAGGTAGTGATGGCCAAATCGAAGAAACCCTCCAAACAGCAATCGACCACGTGGGCAGCTATCACTCCACGATAGACCTGTCCTGCTCGGCGACAAAATCCAAATACATTGTTGTCAGATCACGGGGACGCAAACCCAAACAGATCTCTTTCAATCTCCAAGTGCAGGGGATGCAAATTCCCCCAAAAGATCACATCCGCATCTTAAGATTGCACCTACAGGCCAATGGTGGCAACTCTACCACTCTTCAGCGAATCGACCAATCTGCCAACCAAATTGGTTGCCTTCTCAAGCGCGTTGCCAACAAGAATGTAGGCATGCGCGAATCCAACCTTCTTCGGCTGGTTCAGGCATTTGTCTGCACACGCTTCACCTACGTGGCTCCCATACCTCCGCCTTACGCGCACTGATCTCGATCCCCTCGATACTTCGTTTCGCAATTAAGGCATACAAGACCGCCTTGTGACTCCCTTCTACCTCCAAACTTATGGCCCTTGTGGTGTCGAACACGGTCAATGAGCTTATAGAAGCTACCCTTACGTCCCAACACCAGTGGCTCTCACTCACGCGTGCGGGACGTGCTCTATTGCACCAAATTGCACTCATCCCCACGCGGGCGGCCACCACTTACCGAGATGTACCAACCGATCAACGACTCAGTGTTCGTATACCTCCAATCCCCAAGCACATGCACCCTGAACATCATGCGGATCGTAGGGCTGACCGAGCGCGCCAACTATACAGAAATGTCTCTCAAATCGTTCCGATGTCACGTACACAGACGCCTAGCGACATCCACATCGATCAACAATGGTGGCTGTCGCCCTGGTCCCACACCGTGGGTGGAGCACGGCATGTAGTGTAATTCACTGCAGCGATATAACAGTTGCCGAAGAGGTTGTCATTGCTTTGGCAATGACCAACCCAATAACCAAGGTGATCATAAGTGATTCCCAACTCGCCATCCGAAATTTTGACGCGGGCCATATCTCTACGCAGGCATACTCAATCATAAAGCATCACACCCCGCCTGTCTCACCTCGTTTTTCTTATCTGGGCCCCAGCTCATGAATCCCTTAATGGAAATGCTGAGGCACACACTCTCGCCCGAGATCTCAACTGCCGGGCGGAGTTTCTTACGCCTTCTCAGGCCAGCGAAAAAATAACTCCTTTGGTCACTTACACAGACATTCTACAGCCCTACAGACTAAGCCGTCTCCGCTATCCTCCAGCTCATAAAAACCTCCCTCGACGTGATGCCGTCCTGTGGCGCAAGCTGCAGACAGGTGCCTTTCCCAACCCCTGGCTTTATAGCAAGGTATACCCACACCTCGTGACACCAAACTCCAAATACTGCTCACAATCAGCCACCTTCATACACATGGCATTGACATACCCACAGTACGCTGACGCTTCTCACACAGAAGATACATGGGAGTCCCTTCTGCATATCACTGACTCGGCACAGCAACGCCGGGTAATCTCACGCGCATTGGAGGCTGCGGTGTCCCAAGGGAAGCCCGCTGACATCCTCTAAGCAGCATAACCACAGAACACCTATACACTACCATGGCATAACCTACCTCTCGGCCGGTCCCCTATTTTGGGAGTAATAAAGTTTTGATCATCATCATGGTATTGATAGTAATAATCAAGCTCGGATGAATAAATGAATGGATGTATGCAGCTGTGCCCTTTAGATCGGGTAGTGGCTGACACCATCTAGCCAAAACGTTAAGTACTATAACTGTGTGTTTAAGGCAGTTTAAGGATTGCATTTCACTCGCGCCTCGATTGTAGCCACCACGATGTTCCTTCCTCCATGGTAGCCACCAATCAGTTAGCCTCCTCCTGGTTATTTCTACCCGTTTAAAGTTTATTTTGCCTTCACTGTCTCTAAACCCCAATTCTTAGCCACACGAGAGAGCACCGCGGTGCGGAGGGAAGAGCGGGCCACGCCCACCCATGACCTACTACACTCCTGACCTGTTCAGATAGCGGGGTTCCTATGGGAGCGCGTGTCCCCGCTCTCGTTCAATCGCTCGCCGTAGGTGGCGCTACCTATAACCTGTTCGTCTGCTTCTTTACGGTTGTTTTGTAGGCGCTGGTATAAGAATGCCTGCTTTCTGTGGTGAACTGTCGGCATATATGTGACTATTTCTTCCCATACATTGCTGGTCAAGTAAGCTGTTCAGTGCGCTTAAGAATTTATAGCACACTGGTTGACAAACGTGGAAACCCGTGGATTTACATGATTTTGGACAGCCTATGCGTTGTCGCGTGCATTTTATTGCAAAAAAAATTCTGAATGTCTTTTAGTATTATTATTTCTGGATATTTCTAAATTGTGGATCATAAATTCGCACTACGAGTGCTTTGTTGGTTAAAATTTGACTACAAAGAGTGAAGGTGACGTCAGCGAACAGGTGCTGCCTAGCGCCACGCCGCTCGTAGGTGACGGCCCTAGCGGCAGAAGGTATGAACTAGAACGTGGGCGCTGGAAGAGGTGCTCTCTGGGCAGGTCAGGAGTGTAGTAGGTCATGCGCCCACCTATAGAAACGCGCTCTTTTTGCTTACAATCTCGGAGGCCCTGCATAAATAGGAATAGTTGCGCCACAACTCTTCAGGGACCGACACCTGCTATATAAGCGCTGTAATTTCGAAGAAAACAATATGCGCTATTTCATTTGATAAGCAAACGTTCAAAAGGTGCTAGCAGGTATAAAGCTATTTCAAATACTTTACTGTTTATTTTGTTTTGATTGTTTTAATATGGTACGGTTAATATTACCGATTCACTTCGACAATTTCGTTGCTCGAAATACGCGGCCGTGTTGTGTAGTGGAGCGGTCTACTCTTGATCGCGCTAAACACGCTTGGCGGTTTTAATGTGACTTTTTTCTGCCCTCTTTCTCCTACATTTTGCGTTGCAGCCGAAGAAGATGGATAAAGTGGACGTTCTGTACAAAAAATACGACGTTCTGGCGTCAGCCGGAGACAAAATATCTGAGGTGAGACCCGTCTTGGCGGGCGTGAGAGATCCAATGCTCCCTGTGGTTACTAGGCCTACCTACTCATATGCCGGCATTTCCATGATCTGCTCATAATTTTGCGTGCGACACTGATTCGAAGCGTCGCGTGCATGTTGCGAGAAACAAGCCTAATGCCTGCGCGTATTTCTTTTGCTGACATTCTAAGGCGACGTGCGCTGGTGTCCGTTGGCCCGTCTCGTTCACCTCCACGGAGACGTTGTCAAGCTCAACTCTTCCAGTTGTCTGACTCGGTTCTTCTTGCTCTGTGTTGCAGCACGAGGCCGACTACTTAGTCATTTTGGAATCTGTCAAGGGTTCGCCGAGCGAAAAGCGCCTGGCATCTCAGTTCATCGCCCGCTTTTTCAAGAGTTTCCCACATTTGTCCGAGAAGGCCATCGACGCCCAGCTGGACTTATGCGAAGATGCCGATGTTGCCGTAAGTGGTTAGTCATTTCGTGTCGCCCTGGCCTTTTAGGCGAACTGTCTAAAACTCCGGGTGCAACTTGTTCTTTTCAGATTTTTTCGCCTTCGGTGATACGACTAAGTTGTCGTCGTGGTGTTGTTTGGTGTCTCCCGTTCTTTAATTATTTCGTCAAAAGGCACATTGTGCGATACACCGAACCCCTTAATTGGCATGAGCCAAACTTCACTGACTCGTGAAATTATCGTTCGCCGTTTTGCGTGACGTGGGCGCCTACAGTTCTGATACGAAGGGGGTTAGAAATAAAATAGACAATTTATAGGCCACTGCCACGGGTAATTTTCGTTCGTGCTTGTGTTGTAGAAGCTGGCGTAGTATTAATTATTCGTCTTGCGCAAGGAGACCTTAGCTGTCCTGCAGCTGTGATGGGGGATGGACACAACAGGTGCATGGCTTGTGTTGTTGCCAAGTAAAAATTGGTTTAGTTTCAGGAAATTAGTATTGGTAGTGCTATAATTTTTTTTTTTCATTTAAAAGGCCTTTAAATCGTTCAGAGGTTGAAATGTTGTAGGGGTGGGGAAGTTGTGCACGAGTGATTCTACAACACATAGCCGAGAGAATTTTTCTAAACTATGCCATAATTGGATGTGTTTCATGATAGAAATATGGTGATCGCTCCCTTCACTCCTTCCTACCTTCAGCTGGTCTCATCCCCCAAAGCCACTTTGCCCTTCTCACTGAGTGCCCTTCCCAATCTCTTGTGGCATACGTCATTGCTGGTGCTCGAAACACCGTTAACTTCCAGTTGCCACGACTTTGTCAACTCTGCTTGTTGTCTAACCGCTGTTGTCGTGTCAGTTCGTGCTCCTCCAAATCCTGCCAGTATGGACCTTTCAATGTGCGCATGCTTTCAAAAAATGGCCAACATAAAGGAACCATATGGTGACACATCATTCCAGAACACTTATGCACCATATGAGGAGCCACAGACAGCTGCTTGCAGACTAAATGGTATTCGTACGTTCTTGTTCGACCAACTGCAGCATGAAAGGTAGATTCCTTGTAACACTGTGCACTCATTGCGATGAACTTAAAGGAGCCTGCAACACTTTTTCAAATAAACAAATGACCTCACTATCAGAGTTCATCGCCTTACGAATGGATTGCTCTAATTCTTTTAGAATTCATCAAGTACGCATGGAGTTAAGGGCGATCACTTGCTCCGCCCCGCCGCGGTGGTCTAGTGGCTAAGGTACTCGGCTGCTGACCCGCAGGTCGCGGGTTCGATTCCCGGCTGCGGCGGCTGCATTTCCGATGGAGGCGGAAATGTTGTAGGCCCGTGTACTCAGATTTGGGTGCACGTTAAAGAACCCTAGGTGGTCAAAATTTCCGGAGCCCTCCACTACGGCGTCTCTCATAATCATAGCGTGGTTTTGGGACGTTAAACCCCACAAATCAATCAATCAATCAGCGATCACTTGCTCCAAGCGCCTTCTCACATGCCTTTAGCCCCAGAGAGCAGGCTGCAAAGCTGCATACGATAGGGAGGCAAAAAGCTGCTTCCGTACGCCAATTCACATCATGACCTCGAACATTTTCTTTCTTTTTTTTTTTTGACACGTGGCTCACTTTGGGAGTGATCGCGTGCTCTATAAAGCACCACGACAGCCATGGTCACTGTACAGCTTGCAATGCTCAAATTGACTGATGGCCATGTATGTGCTTCTATGTATGGGATCATTATGCAGTTGATTTCGAACATGCTGTATAATTTTTTTTTTTAGAGAAAAGCCAGCGATGCCTCACTGGCTTTAAAATTTGTTTGGAAATTTCATGCCATATGCTGTGTTAATAATGAGCTGAAAAGCTTGTATGAGCTCACACTACAAATTGCTAGCATTTTCTGGCCAGGTTCGAAAAGTGCTTTAGGGCCCCTTTTCAAGGCTTGTCTACAGCTTCGTCAAGTTAAATAAAAGTGCGAGAGTTTCAAAAACATGGTTTGCTAATTTTTACACTGTAAATCTCAAAGAGCAGAATAGAGATAAAATGATCTAATGTAGAAAAATAACACCCAATAAAGGGTTTCAGGTATCCAGTGGCAGCACCAGCATTAGCACTTTGGGAAAGATCACCACCTGGAGGTATGTTAAGGGCATTGATAAAGTTGCACTTCTCTTACTGGAGACACGTCAAATAGCACAAACGCGTAAAAACGACGTGTTGAAAAAAACTAATCACGGATGTCACGTTCATGATGGATTACCACACTTTATGAAGGGCACTGTGAGAGGGCGGTGATAGATATAAAAGGCGTGTTTTCAAAGCTTACAAAGTATGTGACCGTGGCACAATCGATAGCATGCTCAGCAGCTGTTGTCACCAATTGAGAGGTCGTGGGCTTGACTCCCGCCGACGGAACTTTCAACGCGACAGTGTTAAAGAGCTCGTTTCACAGAAATGTTGGCGTGGTTGGTTGGGAGCATAAAATCATTATCTTATGCGTGACCATAAATTTAGAATTACGCAAATAAAATAAATGATCAAAAATTCTCGGTCAAAGTGGGGATCGACTTTACGTCATTTAGGTCCGAGTGGAGATCAAACCAGGGTCGTTTGCGTGACAAATAGATGTATCACACGGCCTTGTGTGCACTTCTGAGTACAGTGAAAATGGCTTCCTCTGCTTAGAAAAGCAGCGAATGGAACTTTTTTTTTTAAGTACACAGGCATCCTGTATATCTGCTTCACAACACGACTTTAAATATAGCAGTAATAGTGCGTGGTACAAGCCCCCATTAACAACGGGCCTCAAAACATGTGATTAACAATGACTCCGTGGTTTAGAGATGGTCAACCACTACAATAGGCACACGCACAACTGTACCTATTCCCTTAATTAAGGCCACGTAGTGGGTGCATAGCAAGTTGGAAAGGATTTCATGCACTAAGTGTTTGAAGCACGCACTAGGAATAAGATATCGCTATCGTGTTCAACTCCTAAAGGTGAAGCTTTAAGGTCCCCTAATTTTTTTTGCTTTGTCTTCTAATTGTAGGTATTTTTTCGACATAATTTCTGACGGAAGTACATCACAGAAGTCTTGGTGAACTCCAGCTAAAAAAACTCTTTCGTGTGAAAAAAATACTTATAGTAAGGGAGGCTGTTACTACGGTCTCATTTACTCACATCACAACAAGGCAGTTGGAAAGTAACAACACCCACATTTTTGTAGTTAGTTTTGTTCTCATAATGCTGTATAAACGAGCCCACCAGTATTACATCCCACTTGGCCCTATTTCCCAATTGAGAAATATGATTTCACTGATAACTTTGGAACATACAGATCAGAAAGCAAGCCATCAAGGACCTGCCGAGTTTCTGCAAGGATAGCAAGGAGTATGTGCCGAAGATCGCTGACGTACTGGCTCAGCTGTTGCTGACTGAGGACCACACGGAGTTGGTGGTGATTCAGCACTCGCTGGTGACCTTGGTCAAGCTGGATGCCCGGGGCACCCTCGGCGGTGTGTTCTCCCAGGTTATGGCTGGTGAGGAGTTGGTACGGGAGCGAGCCATCAAGTTCCTCTGCACGAAGCTGCCTTCCATGGGTGCTGATGTGCTCACCAAGGAGGTCGAGGAGTTCCTCTTCCAGGAGTGCTGCAAGGCATGTCACCATGGTCTTACCCTCATCTCTCAAGCTTGCTTATTACGTGTTATAGTTATCAGGCGCTGGCTTTCTTTACGCTAAGTCTTGAAAAACCCCTTATAGGGAAAGTTTTGTTTGCGACTTTTTTTTTTACAGTAATTTGTTGCTTTGCTTCTGGTAATGCCGAAGTTGAATGGGAAATGCTCTTAACGCATCATATAATTGTGGTAATTGAGAACAGTTTTGCCTCAGTTCAAAACGCCCACCTAAAAACCATAAGAAACGTCCCACAGCAGGGCAGCGCCTGAGACTACGTGCACTCGAGCTTCGGTGACTGATTGCGTCGTTTTCAAATAGAGGATAATGGGGACCCACCGGCGATGAAGAAAGAAACAATGTGATTGCCTTGAGCATGTCCTCCTCGGAAAAAAAGCAAAGCATTCCTTCCTAGCTTATGCAGCCAAAACAACCTTGAGAGCAGGTAACAGAGCAAGACGAGTGAAGAACAATAAGTCCTCTCGTGGTCGAGGTATTGTGCCCGTTCAGCAAATGCTCTCTGGTGCCAACAATACTTGATTGACCTCTGCAAGGTCACGAGGTCAAGCAGGGCCCCTTGTGTACATCAAACTGCAGAAAATGTCGATTGCACCTGAATACCCACCCGGATGAGCACGCACCCTTACCTTAAAATCCGAATTAAAATATCATGTAGGCAGCACTTGTCCGTGATAATCAATCGGTTAGAAGTGGCCCTTTAGTTTTCACTTGAGAGTGTGTGTTGCAGGGAAAAAATGTGGGGAGGGAAGGTTCCTTTTTAGTCACATACTTTGAATGAATGCCAATGTGCAGGAATGCACACTTTTTTCACCCCTACTCTCACTGTTCAGCTCTACAGAATAATTGCATAGTATGGTAGCACATGTTTGATTACTACCTGCACTCACTGGGATACTGCTATCTAGAGTGCATAATGTCTCAAGTTGCTCTTTTAAAAGTTTCTGTGCAGTGCCTCCCGTCAACAAATTTTCTTTCGTACAATTCTATGTATTTCTTGATAATGAAAGCTACATATTTGTATACAGTTTTACTATTTTATTTTAGCCTGCAAGTATAATTTTGCATTCTATAGTACTCAGTTCTGTACACTTCTAGTGCTTTTTTTGTATTTCTATCAAAAGTTTTTGAATAGTATGACCCTCTCGGTAAATGCATTTATTTCGTTCATAGCGAATATAAGCAAAGCTACGCAAAAGCACTACGGGCTGAGGAAGAGAGGGCACAGAACAAGCACCCACATTCAAATGAAAAGTTTCTTCAAACAACATATTCTATTAGAAGGCACAAAAATTAGTTGAAAGTAACATACAGTAAAGCCAAGAAAAGTATAGGGCACATTAGTTGTAACAATTACGATCCAAATAGGAAGAAGGTAAAGTTGACGAAAAGATAGCATGCCGATGGCAGGGACCGAACCTGCAATCTTCAAATTATGCGTCCAATATTCCACTGAATGAGCAATGGCAGCAGTCATCCACGTTTTGAGGCATGTACTGTATTTACCCTCGTAACGAACATACTTTTTTTCTCGAAAAATCGGAGTTGGGGCGTGTTTATTATGCAGGGAAAATTTTATGAAAACTATTTTGGTATGAGCAAAAATACGGTAATGCAAAAAAAAAAGTTAGGTTGCTTAGCTTCTTTGTTGCTTTTCACTCATCTTCGGTGGTTGAAAGCGCTATCTTCTGCAAGCCGTTCCCACGCCGCCCGTGCATGCCATACAAGTTTTTCACGGTCGTCTTATCTCGCAATCGTTTAACCACAACAGTGGTGTCTGCTGTGATCTCGAGGGGCACCCAGAAGCGTGCGGTACGACACCACAACGCACTTTGCCAACTTCGCGGCAACCTCACACAACAACCGCTACTACGCCATTGACATTGTAGCAAGCTATTACCGAAGCATCAAAACAAGCCATCGATAACGAAGATTAATTACAAAAATACGACGGTTGCCTCGCTTGCTATCGAAGCAAGAATCGGGAACCACGTTGCGGAATTATTCTTGATTTTTGTTTTTAACAAGCGATTTCATTCTGGTTTTCCAGAAACCTGCATTACGATGGTGATGAATGGCCCTTTACGACCGCCGCTGCCATAGCGACAGCAAATCATGTTGTCGCGCGAAAATTGCATAAATGTGGTTGGCTTTTAACGTATCGTATTTGCAGGAAGTGACTGTCGATTGGCGCGGGAAGTTTCGGGACCTTCGCTCGCTGTGTGCTTGCTTGTCAGCCGCGATGTCTCTACACTTACACAATTCGTAAACTCGCGGTGGTGCATACTAGATATTTAATTAAAACTCGGTACGTGCCGCGCACAGATAGAAATACTTTACGGCGTGCGGCAGCGGGCAAAGGGGAGAAGGGAGCGAGCTGAGGTGGCAGAGGCGGGCCGGCATAATAATAGTAAAAAAAAAATATCCTATGAGCAAGGAGGTACCAGGTGTTGGTTAGGGGGGCTGCAGTGTATGAATGATGGGGGGGGGGGGGTGTTTATTACATTGGGAAAAGAAAAATTCGAATTTGGACGACTGAAATCGAGGGTGCGTTGATTATGCAAGTGCGTTCATTACGCGAGTAAATACGGTATATCTGTGCATTGAAACTGAGGATGACTGCCACTTTAGCTCAACTGGCAGGGCATTGCACGTTTAATTTGAAGGTTGTGGGTTTGTTCCTCGCTGGCAGCAAGTTGTCTTTTTGTCCAGTTCACTTTTTTGACATTTTCATCCTAAATTAATTCAACACCCTGTATGCTTTTTTTGGCTTTGTTGTCTGTTCTAAATAATGCTGTGTCTAACAAATATAAATGAGCCTCTAAAAATTCCCCTTCTTTCATTCAAAGCATAGAGAAAACTCGCGTCGTTACCTCCTCGTTAGATGTTGCGCTGTTTTGTTTAGGTTTGCTGTGAATGCTTGCCAACTTTCCTGGTTCTCAATCCCGAGTCTGCACATTCAGGTGATGCAGGATGTGACGGGCCAGGAGTTCACGAGCCTGATGCAGCTGCTGTCGGGGCTAAAGCTGTCGAAGACGATTCCGGGGCAACAGGCGCTCGTGGATCTGGCCGCAGAACAGGCAGACCTGGGCAAGCCACTCGGGGAGGCGCCTGGAGCAGGCGATGGAACCTCGCAGGCAGAGGCACTTGCGAAGCTCGTCCAGTGCGTACGACAGGCCTTGCCGTACTTCTCGGTGAGCGAGGCTCCTGTGTTTGTCCCATTCTACTTCCAGACCCTGCCCCTATTAGAACCCCGGAAGGGCAGGGCATCAGCAGGCGACATGCTTCCTGCGTGTCACTACTGTGTTGCAGTGAAGCATGTCTTAGTTTTCGTAGGTGCACATTACAGTTAATCACAAGGGTGTTTTTTTTTAAAGACGATATTCTTTCTTGGAGACGTACGACGCAAAAATTTTGGTCTGTCTGTCTGTACATTTGTCTGTCTGTCCACTCTTAACCGCATCGGGTATTTGAAACAGTCGACCCCATCCGCAGCGTCCACCAATGCTGCTCAAGATTCAGCGTTCATACATGTGCAATTGTCAATTAAAAATCAATTATTGCGCATGTCTGGGGCACCATAACAACACGTATATATTCTGCATGTGCGTCTTTTTCTAGAAAAGGCATGCATAAGTAATTCTAAGGACCGTAGCGCTTATCACGCTGCGCTGACTATGCAACACTTGCGCATAAAGGCGAGTGTTTCCAACGCTTTGCTAAGACGAGACGGTGGTGGCACCTACCTGTCGCCTTGCGTTCTACACCTTATCACCTCTGAGACGGGCGCACACACCCGTCTCAGAGCCGCCCGCTTTGTTTTCTAAGAAAACTGCCAGGTGGCGCTCATGTTTCACGTGTGACGTGACTTGATGCGCTCGTTTGCCTCCGCTGCACGCTCGAGGCACTCTTAATATCATTCACCGATTTTCTTGCGCAGAATATCAAATAAATGTTTTGTTCACTCTCTCCACACGCAAGACTATTGTCTTTCGACGACATTTGCAGATTAACATGCAGATACGGAGCCAATTTTTTTTTTCTTCTTTTGCAGCAGCGAGGTGTGCCATTCCTCCGTATTTGTGACAAAATTAAGTGTTACGGGAAAACATAACCCTTGGAGTCGCAAACGAGCTGGCACAGCAAACAATCAGTCCTGATTACTTCGAATAATACCAAGTGCCTTGCATCTTACTTTTTGCGTGTTCTGTTAATGTGAAAACCCGTTTAATTCAAAGATTTTTCGTGGCCCCAGTGACTTGTAATTAACGAGGTATTGCTGTACTGTAATTGCACATCTGTGACTTTGTTGCAGATGACTGGTGTGTTCTGTTAATTCGAAAACCCGTTTAATTCGAACATTTTTCGCGGCCCCAGTGACTTGGAATTAACGAGGTATTGCTGTACTTTAATTGCACATTTGCTACTTTGTTCCAGATGACTGCACTCGCGTTCGAATGCATGGGTGGCTTGACTCGCGGATTAATGTACAGATTCTTGGAGCAGCTTGACTGAAGTGAAAAATTCTGTAGGGGCTAGGGAGTGTGAACTTGTTTCTGGGACGTTTCACTCTGCATTATTATGCGCTCAGAAAAGTAATTTTGATTTGCCGTTGCTGCTGGCTTATTCTAATAAGGAGTGTCGAAATGTGCTGACGTCTCTCAAAATCATTTCTTTTGTGCAGCCGTACGTGTCTTCATCCAAGTTTGTCACTCACCTGTGCCAACATGCGCTCCCTGGCCAGCCCTTGTTGAAAGCCGAGACCTTGGAGCTCCTCAAACAGTTGGCCGAAATGGTGCCCTTTGCCGCGAACCTCTCGGCTGAGGATCTGGAGGCGTGCCTCAAGCTGGTCTTTGAGAAGCTTCTGGTGTGTACAAACACAGCAAACGATTTCACAAGCTGTCCGAAACTGGTGCTGGCACTTGCAGTTGTAGAAAGGCTGAAATCACACCTTCAGCCAGCACCAGTCACGCGACTACAGTTGAACCCCCTTATAAGGGGCATGCTCTGGGCAGCGATTCTTGTCTCTTATACGAGATGTCTCTTATAAGCACGGTACCACGTATGCATCTTTCTATCAAGCTGTATTTTACTGTAGGTGCACTGGTGTGTCTTATAGCCATTTGTTTCTTTTACCAGTGTCTCTTATGAAGGGGTTCGACTGTATTCGCTGTTTGTGGCCAAAAAGCAACTCGAAGTGATGAATGTTGCCACCTGCTTGCAACATATACCTGTCGCCACGGAGAATTTGTCTCCTCTCATCGCTATCGCCCAACAAAATATTTTAAGAGGGAATACGAGTCTTTGGCACCGAAAAATTGCGAAAAGGCTATTTTCGTAACCTACACGCATTATTGTCCTTATCCGAAAAGTATCATACCTAAAACGCATCTATTTCAACCACAATATAACATTTTTGCATCAATTTGCGTAGATGTAGAACCGAAAATTGTGCAACTTCGAAAATGCACAGCTCTCGTGCCACATCTTCCCCCGCGCCACTACTTTGGTCTTATTTTAAAGAGCAGCCAATTGTCTTGAATATTCGCGCGCTAGCGCTCTTCTCCATTCACTTGTGTCGGTAGAAAAATGGTGCAAAAAAGTTGTAAAACGACTGTACCTACTGGTTGTTCCAGGCACGCGACAAAAGCTAGCTACTCGATTGGCTGAGAGCATTGCCTGCAAGCGCGAGTGCGTCGTTGAGGCGACTGCCATTTTCTCCTGTTGCCCGCATTTGCAACAACGATGCCGCCGAGAAAGTTTGCGCACGACCACAAGTATGGCACAAAGAGAAAAAAGGGGCATATATTAAACATCAGAAAAGTCGCGGAATGATTGAGTGTCGTCGAGGATGACGTGGACGCCGAAAATGAGCGACCGCAGGCATCGAACGTCGGAGCCGCCGAATCGATCGAAAAGCGCCCTACAGGAGTAGGCCTAACATGCTCGACAACGAGAGCCCCTCACCACTACCGCAACGTCGGTCGCGTTCCTTGTGACACTGTTATCTTGGCACCTGCAGATAAGGATCAGCGGCAAAACAGGGCCAAAGAAAAAGTGAATGAGCTAGCGTTGACTGCCGCAACGACTGTTACGACCGTCATCTTTATCGAAGTTTTTCGGCCTTTGTGAACGGTACGAAAATATTTCTACACATTCCAAACGAGGGTGTGCTGTCAAAACGGGTTGGTTTCCTGTCGGCAAAACATGAAAAGGGGCCAGGACCGGTCTGCGCAAAGAAGGCACACAAGCCAAGAAAGGCCATTGTGAGCTCGACTCTATGCAAAGCTTTCCAGGCAAACAAGGATATTCGCTGCTAAGCCCCTGCTCCTAGCAGACAACGAGGAATGGAATGTGGGGTTGAAGGGAAGGAAAAAGAACTATCTGCTGCAGCCCTTGCGGGAGCCTGCTTCGACGACGAGGGATTAGTTGACTACTCCTCCTTCCCCCTTTCTCCATAGGTTCGGCTGAATGGGGTTGCATATTTTGACGATATGCTGGCCCACCACTACATTGTCCTACCCAAACAGTCAGGCAAGTTTGACACGTGTACTGGCAGCCGGTTTTTCGAACCTCACCCAGCTGCCAGAAGAATCTTGGAAACCAAAATCATCGGACGTGCGCGAAACTTGGTGACGTATACGAAAACGTCGGTGCAGTGCTTTAGTAACCATATTTGTGCATCGTGTAGACTGTGCCCTCTCCACATGCATTGTCTGGTGTCTTTCCCCGCCTTTGTGGGTAGAGCACCCAGACCATGGAGCACCCTATTGGCGGTAGCGGCGGACAATGCGCTCAGGGTTGACAATGTGGCGCTATATAAACGGAAGACTTTTGCATATTTGAAGTTCTACAGCTCAACGGTTCTCATGTACAGTTCTTGACTTCTACTTGATCACCTCTTTTCGAATTCTCAGTTACTAACCATTTGAATAAATTGTTGTCGTTTTTACGAGCGCCTCAACTGACTTGTTCGATGATGGGTCTTAGGACGGGGGCCCGCTACCAAACTGAGACCCGCAGGACCCGGAGTCACAACAGCAACGAAAGGTGGATTTGCTGGCTGCAAGCGACTCCGGTTCCTGCCCGCTTGTTTGAGACCTGTTTCACCGTGGTGTGCTTGGACTTAGTAAACACTCTTCTCGAGCACATGAAGTGCAAGTTATGTGATGGAGACAGCAAAATTTACCAGGACGAGCGAGAATACCGCCTTGCCGTGAAACTGGTGCTTTATTGCAGCAACTGCGGTGTGGAGCTCGCCGCGCGTGGACGGGGACAAAAAAGTGAAATCGTTTGCCATAAACATTCTGGCCGCACGCAATATGCAAACTACTGGCAACAGACAAACGGCCCTGAATGATTCAGTCGAATCTTGATAATTCAAACTCGAAGGGGCCCGAAAATTTGTTGGAATTAAAAGAAGTTCGAATTAATGAAAGCTAAATAAACGGAGGGCTCTCTATGCAGTGGCGCATGCGCATTGAGCTAACACAGGGGGGGGAAGTTTCAGAAGACTTACATTTATTCACAAATCACAGGACATTCGTTATTAATTAAAGTAATCGGTGATACGCATCTGCACACGTTCGCCTTGCAGCGAGTCAATTAATTCCACACGCAGCTTGCAAAGCATTTCTACTTTGGCTTCAACATTCTCCTGGCAAGAGAAGTTGCGCACGGAAATGTCCAGCGCCGACACTTTCTACAGACGACGACTGCTTACCGGAGCCTCTCCGCTACGCAGCTGCAGCATGACCAGCACATGACCAGAAAGGAGGATGGTCTCCACGCGGAGAGAAGTAGATCAGCATTTGAAAGAAAACCAACACTTGACGGCAGCTTTTTTTTTTTTTTTTTGCTCTCTTTGCACGCGTCGTTGAAAGGATAAAAGTTACGTGGCAGGGACACACGGCAGGGACGGGAAAGGGAGGAGCCTGGCACTGGTGCGTGCCAGACCCCCCCCAGTTCAAGGCGCAGAGCCGTGCTCCCGCAAGGGGCAAGGGCTGCAGAAAAAGGTGCCTTTTTCCTTTCCTTCAACCGCACATTCATTCAACCCAGCGACAGCTTTTTTTCCTCTCTCTCTTCGCGCGCGGTGTTTGAAGGAGAAGGGTCTTTATGTGGCTGGGACGAAAAAAAGAGAAGCGCGGCACGGTCACGTCGCAGATCGGCATTTGAGAGGGAGCCAACACTCTACCACAGCCTATTCTTTCCTTTTAATTACTTTCGCGGGCACCGTTGAGGTGTCGCAGCTGCCGCCGCGGGATTGGGTGGGGGGTTGAGAGCATACGCGGAGCACGGTGTTCAAAATAACCGTCGCAAGTGCTTACGCGTTAGAAATAGCGGGCGTTTTCGCCCGTTGGAGTACACATAGCTTTGACGGGACCTGATTGTGAGTTCGAACCGGAAGTTCGAATTAAGGGTGGACATGGCAATGAAAACTATCTTTGTTATTTATGGGGCTAAAATGATAACATTTGGCACACTGATGTGATTTTTTATGCTGAAATCATGACCGAAATCTGTTTTGAGCTATCTCTTGTAGTTTTTGAGTTACGGGACTTGATATAGTCTCACTGTCATCCCAAAATTAATTAATGAATTATACAAAAGTTCGTCAAAATTTTTGATTGAGCATATTCAGCAAGGCCCACTGGGTGCCGTAAAGCTATTTTCAATGTCCACATAGCACAGAAAAAATTTTTGAAATGTCCTATAGATATTTTCTTAACAACAACTTTTGCAAAAATAGAATGATAAAAAATTTTGTAGCGGCCAGATAAAAATGAATAGCGTTATGGTGCTCATCAATGTTTCAGGATCTGAGTGCGAAAAACTGAATGATTTTATCTTCATTAGCTATGAAGTAGCACTGGGATGACTGACAGCAACTGCACAAAAATGGAAGCTGAGAAAACTGAGCTCAAAGTTTTATTGCATGAAAGCAGTTAAATATTAGCTTTGAACACCTAAAACCCGCCTGGGATGTAGTCCTTTGTCTTTGCAGAGACATTTTGTTTTGATTTTAATCCAGTTTTTCGTTTCACTGAAGCAGTTTCGTGCCCTTTGGTCGCCTTTTTCTTGCGCCGTGCGTCTTTTTCAGCAGCGCACCGCAGGTAGCACAATCCTGGAGTATACCCAAGTTGTGGTGTGATCTCTTGTAGTGCTTTTCCACAGCCAGCATTAAAACGGCAAACTGCATCTGCCACAGAACTCTCAACAGTTAAAAGAGAGGCAAACTGTGTTTTACAGAACTCTCAACAGTTAAAAGAGAGGCAAACTGGATTGGAGCGACCAAATCACATTGTTGAGAGACTCAATGGAATTTTGAGTTCTGCCTTGCTGGCATCTTTCCAGTAGTTCCCTTGCTAAAAGGTGCGTATATATAGGCAGGAGTGTAGCCCGAACATGTGCAGAAAGCTGCAACTTGTGCGCAGGTGCTGGTTCCCCTGAGGCCGCCGCAGCATTAGCACCACGAGTTCACTCCAGTAGAGCAGTGCTCATGGGGAGGCTCATAATCAGTGGATGTAACATGGTAAAAGGTAGCCATGATGGCCTTTTGATGGCCCATCTTGTGGGAATTGAGGCTAGCCCGCTGCCTTTGCGCGGGCTTTGCCGCCTTTTCTGCCGTTCTCATGTCCCGACATGTCTGCCCTCCTTTGCTGTCTGCCGTGGTGGGTGAGCGGAGTGACGTTTAACTCCCTCACCCGGAAGCTGATGTTGACTGTGGCGCCGCACGCGGGGACTCGCGAGAGGTTTTCGCGCGCTGCGTCGGGAGCGGTCAGATACTCTCCGGGACAGCAAACGGTGAGCCACGCAATCTTTTCCGTCCGTCGACTCCCGTCGCTCGTGGGCTCGTCGGACTTCGCTGACGGCGCCTCGCGCCCGAAGCGAACGCTCGCCTTTTGTTGCCCCGCTGCGTACGCACGGCCAAGGGGTGGTACGGTGTCCTAGTGCGTGGCCTAGCTACGCCGACCCGTCTCCCTCCGAAGCCAACGCGAGCGCCTTTGCCCTCGCTCGAGCAACCGGGCCTTTGTTCCGGTGTCTCCGTGGATCACCTTTACCGCGGAGACGTGCTCGTGACACCCTGTATAGTACTTTGTGCCCGTGGCGTGGATAAGCCTACTTGCTTTCCCGCCGCGCCTTTTGCAACGGGCTGTACTGCGTTTGGTGTTGCCACAATAAAGTGTTGCGACTTGAGCAGTATCGTGTTCTCGCCACGGCGACGGTTAACGCGTGCCCTGCGACTCGCTAAAACCGGATCCACGCTGGTGGCCGTACTCCTTCGGGATACGTGTACACCACAATCTATAATAGTTGGTGAGCTTTTTAATTAATCCATGTCTGAGGCGGCCTTTTCCGCTCATGCTGAGCTGTCGCTCCTTGCTCTTGTTTTTCTCAACAAGGTTGCGCAAAGCCTTGCCCATTCTTTTTTTTACATGGTTCACCTATTTTCGCTTTTCTATGGCTATGAAGCCATACACCTTATCCTCACTGGGGGCACTATACGTGCGGCTATCGCCATCGCAAAGGATATTTGTATAGCGGAGCTGATGTTTTTGGAGTGATCGCTGAAACATGGTCTTTGCCGCAATTTTTTCCATCTGCCCTGCATTTGCCTCCGTGTTTTTTTGGCACTGTGGTGGTTCATGTTTTTCATACCACACTAAATATACACTGTCTCGAGGCTTTGGTCCAAGAGCACAGCCTTGGCAGTAGTTGGAGAGCACACAGTGGTCCAAGACAAGGCCAGAGTATAACTCGATGACACAGCCAACACCGATGTGGCTTGCGTGGCCCCTTGTCATCCAAGTGCCATCGTAGATGTAGTCAATGTTCCCTGAGGATATCCTAGGTCCCTATATATCTGACACACCTTCTCTGCGCTTGCTGCCTCTATTGCTGTGGCTGCAGATGCAGTGGCAGGGTGACTACGCTTGCAGTGCAGCCTCCTGTATGACTTATGATGCAGTCTCCTATGCGAAACGGTTATGTGGGAAAAAATGTCCTTCTGTGTAGTTTGATTTTTGCCAACAGAGTGCACAGCTCTCACCGCACGAACGTTTATTTCAAATGGATTGATCTGCTGAGGACCAGTACATCTTGGGGATGACCACTCAATACTTATTATCCCACAGTGGTCGCATATCACTGCCATTTTTGTTGCGAGCCCGAGGCATAGTTCAGTTTCAAAACGAACTGGGGCCCTCCCACACTGGTGACAGCGAAATTCGAACAGCAGCTTGTTCATCATCACTTTGTTTGCAATAAAAAATTGTGCCTCGGGAATAACATTATCCTCACTCTCGCCATCGTTCATTAGTTGAAATTTCCTCTTCGTGGCCAGGGTATCAGATAACGCATTCAAAGCGTCCGCTCGCGTTTCTTCTCGTCGCGCAATCTCTTCAGCAGTGAGAGTTGGAGCCGAAATCCGCTGTTTAATACCGTAATTACTCGAATCTAACGCGCACCTTTTTTCCGGTTAAGCGAGTTCATAAATCGCATGCGCGTTAGAATCGAGTACGAACAAAAAAATTACAGCCAATCTATTGCCATCGGCAAATCCGAAATGGCCGCCCCCTATGTGCGTCGGCATGGCGCATCGGCCATTTCTGCCTATGTGTTTCCCATGTGCGGCACTTCGTACCTGTGCTGAGGAGTTTGTCGTCTTGGTGTGCATTAGCATCGACGGCATGGAAGGGCCGACTCCAAAAACTCGACGAGTGCACCACGATGCCGCTTTTAAAAGAAGTCATCGCGAGTGCCGAAACGGAGGTAAATCGGGCTGCATCGCGGTCGTTCGGAGTTCCAGAAACGTGCGTGCGGGACTGGCGGAAACAAAAGCAGAATATTGTCGGCAGCAAAGATTCACGCAAAGGCTTCGGTGGACCACAGCAGGGTCGGTTTCCGCAAATTGAAGAGCTGCTCGGCGAGTATGTGATTGAGCAGTGAGCGGCACAGCGGCCCGTGACGACAGAACTGCTCCAAGTGCAGGCTATGCAGTTAGCCTTAGAAAAAGGGCTAATGCGGAGCCAGTTTAAAGCGAGCAGGTGCTGGCTAACTAACTTTATGAAGAGGAAAGGCTTTTCCCTTCGAAGGGGAATATGCATATGCGAAAAGTTTTGCGGAGGAGTACGATGAAAAGCTTCACAGTTTTCAGAGGTTCGTCCTAAACTTGCGGCGCAACAACGGCTGCCTGCTTGGGAAAATCGGGAATGCCGATCAGACGCCTCTTCACTTCGACATGCCTGGCACCACAACCGTCGAGAAGAAAGGGGCGAAGCAAGTTCGCGTGCTGACATCGGTCCACGGTAAAACTACAGTGACGGCAGTGCTCTGTTACACGTCAGATGGGCACAAGCTTCGCCCGTACCTCATATTTAAATGGAAGACGCTCCCGAAAGGAGTCGTTTTTTCGAGTGGTGTGATCGTGCGGGCCATCGAGAAAAATGGGTGTGCGTTGCAATCGATGTCTTACTTTTTTTTTTCGCGGTGGAAATCGGGTGCGCGTTACAATCGAGGGCGCGGTAGAATCGAGCAAATACGGTACTCTATGCGCGAACATCTGCAGTAGCCAATGTCACGTTGCCGTTGCTCGCAGAAGCGCGGTCTCCAGGCACTTGTGAAAGGCCGCACGTGGACACATCAACCTCGCGCGCGAACCTAAACTCGGCATCTGGCATCTGGACACAACACCACACGCGGACGCTTCGCAAACATAGGCGTGCCGTCAGCCCGGCCCGCGGTCAGGTCGTAACCAGCGCATACGGACGCACTGTCACGGTCACACACGGGCGAGCTTTCGCGATCTCCCACGTGCTCCGGTGTTTCCTGCTTGGCGAGGTCAGCGGCATTCGCTTCTGTGTCCAGCTTTCTCCTTTTATTCTACGGCTTTTGCCGTTTCCCGTACGCGTGAGCAGTTCGGTACTTTGCTCCTTTGGGGCTCATCGCAGAAGACACGTGCCTGGTTGCTACGATCAAGAGGGGAATGAACAAAATGCGCAACTCACTCCCACGCAAATGTGCGCGAAAGCCACTCAAAACTTATACAACCAATAGGAGCGCGCCATGTGCCCCCACGTGACTATTGCGCGCGAAAGCCATTCAAAACTTATACAACCAATAGGAGCGCGCCATGTGCCCCCACGTGACTATTGCAGCCAATCGCGATGCTACTTTTGCTCCTTTTTCTCTCATTTTTGCTGGTTTTATTTTTTGTTAGAGAAATACAGTGCTGTAGCTATCTTCAGCTCCGATCTCTCCTCTTCACAATGACACCAAGATGGCGGCGCTCCGCGGTGCGAGAGCCGCGGAATTTTCAGCACGGCGGCACCTTCCAAAGCCCAATTTTCTTGCGGTTTTCGATGATAACACACAGATAAAGGGCTGTTTTCTCGATTAGTATTGCATATTTCATTATATTTCACCACGAGGTAGAAGGTCTGAGAATCACAAAAAAAAATTAATCCGAAATTCGAAAATTTTGACCAAATGAACCGTTCCCATTGCCGCGTCCCCCCTTAAGCATGTTTGAATTAATGAAATTCGACTGTATTTTCGTCGCTATGAATATCTCGCACCGCGGACTCCTCACGAAAACAAGGCAAGCCTACCAAAAGATGAAGTTGGCCCCGGCTGCGATGCGCGCAGTTGAGGCCAATGATGGCCAGTCGAACTACAGCCTTTGTCCCACTGGTCCGGATTCCTGGTGCCTGCAAAATGCCGCGAAAGCTAAAGGAGAGCCAGCACCAAGACATTATTACAATCTCTCTGATAATGTGGCAAAGGCTCTGCTTCCCATATACCAGCACTTATCTGAGAGGAAGCTTCTCAAGCGGTTTGTGCGTGGCAAAACGCAAAACAGCAACGAGAGCCTGCGCTCGCTAGTGTGGTCACTCGCCTTAAAAGAATAGCACGCATCTCTCTTCAGTGTTGAAGCAGCTATGGCTAAAGCTGTCGTGATCTTCAATGCAGGCCGTGAAAGAACTTCAGCAGGAATTTTGCACAAACTATGCATGCACCCTGGTCATCGAAACGCGAAAAGCATGCAAGAAAAAGACCAGCGGGGATCAGTTTCATGTGCACGCAAACCTGCATCTGCAGAGAGTGTGCAGCGAACATTGCAGAAATGACATAAAGGTAGTGGTGGTCAAAGTGCCTGGAGCATATTGGTGATATGGAAGTGGAATTTATGCACTTGTGTTTATTTTTATGTGTAAATAAAGTGTTTGTTTTTGTTTGTTTTTCTCAAAATGTAAATAAATGGTTTTCGCAGCACCAATTATTTGATATCTCAGCTCCAGATGCAGATATGATAATTCTTTTTGTACCACTTAGCTGAATAAGTGGGGCACGCATTGTTACCAGCAGATTTTTATATTTCCTTTGCAATAATTTTTTATATCGAGCAATTGCTGAAAAGGTCATTGCTTTACACTGTGTGCTCATGTTCATTAGCGTTTAATTTTGGACCCAGTTTCACGATTCAAGATCTGCTTGCAACTGTCTTCCTTATTGTTTAGAGAGTCTAAAACATGTTAGCCAAAAATTTTATGAAGTGGTTACTTTTTATTTGTAGTAGTACACAATTGCAATTAATTTATACTTATCTCAAAAAATAATTAGGCTAGAGGAAAACTAATTACATTTTTAAAATCTGCTTAAAAACCTTAAGAAGCATGCCAAGTTTCATCAACATAGGCCAGGTAATAAAAAAAGTTTATTCTTGGTGCAGTGTCCCCCCTTTCCCCTCTTAACGTCTTGTTCCTGCACATTCATTGGTTTGTGACTGCGGTCACGCAGCTGAAAAATTGATTAGTGGGCAACTAAGCTAAAGTAGTTGCTTTTAGGCGAAACTCGGTTGCGCAACCTGTTTCAGTCTCTTGTGATGAGCCTTTAGAGTGCAATTAAGGGAGCTTATCAGACCCACCAGTCCCAGTAGCTTAGGCATGTAAAAACATTATTTGAAGTCTCATTTTTAGATTATTATGATCCAGGCAGTGATCATTAGCACTTTTGCAATAAGAAAATGAAGACAGTTATGGAAAATCTTTCTGCCACAGGTAAGGTAATGTTTCATTTATTTTTGTGTACCTTTTTTGACCAATTTTGAAAGATGGAAATATTTCACGCAATTCTGCAACACCGTAAAATTTTACTGTGTTCATAAGTATTTTATTCAGCCTCGATAACAAATCCTAAGTCGTCGCCAGTCGGTGTTGTCATTCACCAGCGGTCCTTGTATGCTGTTTTTGAACAGGAGCTTATGCCGCTGCCTCCTGCTGGGGAAGAGTCTGAGAACTCATCACAGCCGCGGCCTGAGCCAGAGCTTCAGCTGAGCCATGTGGAGTGCCTCATGTACAGCTTCCACCAGCTGGCAAAACGCAACCCCCAGTTCCTGGCGAGCGAGGAATCGGCTGAGCGACTCCGGGACTTCAAACTCAGGTATTCCCTCAGACTTTGCTACTCTGCAGTATTTGTAGCACACCATATTTACTCATGTAATGGCAGCCAATTTTCTCCAGGGATTTGGCGTAAAAATTGCAGATGCAGCCATTACTCGGATGACATTCTTTTATTCTTAGCGCATGTTTTCGTCACTACAGGTGCCAACGAAGTTTTCAAATGAATTTATGCTCTGAAGTTCGATTTTCCAAACTAATTCAGCCGTTTTGAGCCGTGTCGCTCGATTTTGAAAGCTGCCATATTGGATTTTTCATTGGCTTGGTTAAGTTTGGCTTCCAGTGACTACAGTCGAACCTCATTAAGGGGGGAGGCTACCTTCGAAGGGCAACTTTTTTGTTTGTTGAAATATCTTAATGAAATTTTCAGGGTACACTAATAGCAAAGCCATTTGAATAACCACAAAGTTTCATGCAGTTATGTTCACTGGTTCCCAAGTTACAGACATTTATCAGGGTAGTCCACATGGGTCCCTTAGTCAGGGTCTGGAGAATTTGAAAAATGTGCTAGCACTGTGAAATTCACTATGATGATTCCTGGATAGGTGTTTTAGGGCGAGACAGAGCCCTTTTTTTAAATTTCCTTGCCAAAAAATGTTAGCAGAGCACTGAATTTAGTGTTCACAATTTGGCTCTCATCAATGAAGTTTTAGTTAATTATTACAAATTACAGACACAATAAATTGAAAAAGCGGGCTTGTCTTGCCCTGGGCAATTTATTAAGGTGCATAATAAAAAAAACCTGATAGAAATCAGACCAGCAGTTCCAGAGAGATCACCTGACTAAGCAGCCTCACTGGCCAAAAAAGTCATTCTGAGAAAATTGACTTCAAAAGTTTCAAACATTTATTATGGTCTAAAATGACCCTGCAGAGTAGCTAGATGTGTCCTTAGGCTCTCTTTTTCTTTGCCGATTTTCCTGCTTCTCATTCATCCGTTTCTGAGCCTTTCTCAGACGCAAAGAGTCTTTCTCCGCAGCTCGTTGAATGGTTAGGTGGCCAGGTGTGAGTCCCACTGATGACGACAACTCTTGGGTGGCCCTGTAGCAGCCGGCATTATACCGCAAAACTGCGTCATGCAGTGCTGTCTCGACAGCAATCAATGATGCATGTTGCTCCTTGGGCATCAAGGACCATAGGACAGAATGGAATGACTCCGATGCATTTTGCGTCTTTGCTCCCAGGCAGCGTTGCAGTAGAGAAGCCTGCGAAAGGCGCTGGTAGACTGGCAGCAGCGCTTCTGCAACGTAGCCCGGAAGATTGTATTTGTGCTTTGGAGGTGGCACGCCATTCCCCTTGCAGGCATTATGACGCCACCACGAGTCTGCACGTTCCGGGCACAAGTCATGGTGAGGATTCTCGTCAGTTGAGGTGACGTGATAATATGACGCCATCACTGCACGCTGCATTGCAGCCACATTGTTTGAATTGTTCCTCAGTGCCCAGCCATAATAGTCTGTGAGTTTATCAATAAGGGCTTTTGTCAATCTGCCCTTCCCTCCCAGAGCCTGTTCGCTTTTCTGCACAAGATTACGTAGGGCTGTGCCCATCCTCTTCCGGACATGGTTCAAGCATTCTTCTTTCACAATAGGGACTAGCCCATAAACATTGTCTTGTTGAAGGGCAGAGAATGTGGCGCTGTCCCCATCAGATACAATGGTTGTATACCGGAGGTTATGCTTGGACAGTGAACGTGAGAACAGAGTTACAGCTGCTTCAACCTCCATCCTCCCAGACTTGGCATCAGTGTTTTTTTGGCACACATGGTGCTTCAACCAGCTTGCATAGCCCTCGTCTTCAGGCTTCGGTCCTACCTGGCAGCCGAGACACTGACTCGATAAAACTACAGCATCCAAGATGAGGCCTGTGTGATACTCGATGATTGCACCAACTCCAATGTGAGATGTATGTCCGCGCTTATGCCACGTGCCATCATAGTTCACTGTAATGTCCTTGCAGAAAGATGGGTTCATCTCCTTGTACACCTTTTTCACAGCAGAAGCCGATTCTTTATAGAATTTATCCAGGGTCTGTTGCTGTGGTTCTCTGAATTGCTTCAGGTGCCTCTGGAAAGTTCTGTGGTGCAGGCCACGGTGGGAAACATTCATAGTTGCCCAAAAGTCGTTGAGGGCTGTCTGTCCCTTCCCTATTTGTTTCATGGCCGTAATGGCTCTTATATTCACGTCGAAGGCCCTTGACTCGTTCTGACGAGCAGAGCTCCACGTACTTGAAACTATTCCACAATGTGGACATACTAGCTCAAGCTTCGTGGCAAGTCCAAGCTGGGTGCCTCCTTGAACTTTCATCCCGGTCGCGAGGCAGCGCGGGCACGGGGTCTTGGACAGCATGTCGCTAAGGGCATCCCCTTGCACGAGGAAATATCTCTCGCCTTCGGTCGTAGCGGTGGCAGCTTCGGGTTCAGGCATCATCGCTTGAAACTTCCTCTCGATCGCTGGCATAGCGCCAAGCTTTCGTTGCACAGCAGCACGTTCTCTCTCCGCCGTCGCCAACTCCTCGCACGTTTGAAAACGTGTTTGGAAGTGCACAGTCGACAACGCGGTCTCACTGTTCGGGGCCGGAATCAATGCGGTTGGCGAGCGCGACACACCAGGCGCACTTGAGCACAAAACACCAGCCTCACTCGTCACGACGGATCCTTGTGCCGATGGTGTAGAAGTCTCGTCGCTAGAAGCGTTGACGCAATCGTCTTGAAAAGATGAAGCGGAAGCATCGGTGCAACTGTCGCCGCGCGTGGGCGTGCAGGTGAGCTTCGCCATGCGTACGAGCTTCAGCTGACGCTTTCTTGAACCGAACGCGTGCCGAGTCTTGAACTTCGAAATGCCCATCGTGACCGTCAGCGCAACAATCCGCGTCCCGTGAACACGGCGGAAGATCGTCTCGTGAGGACGGTAGTGATCGTCTCGTAAAGACGGTAGAAGATCGTCTCGTGAAGACGGTAGAAGATCGTCTCGTGAAGACGGTAGAAGATCGTCTCGTGGAGACGGTAGAAGATCGTCTCGTGGAGACGGTAGAAGATCGTCTCGTGGAGACGGTAGAAGATCGTCTCGTGAAGACGGTGAAAGATAGAGGAGCACGTGTGACGACCGATCGGAATGATGGCAAACGGGGCACATAAAGAACGCCGGCATTGCAAGCGCCGGTGCAGACGACGAGCCGGCGCATGCCGGAGAAGCAGCTACGTCATCGCGCGCAGCAGCCAATAGGAGCCGCACGCTCCCCCATTCTCTCGAGAGGCGCGCGCTTTGTCCAATCGCGGCTTCGCATCCAGGCAGCGGGACATTCGAAAGCTTCCGCGAGCCCCCAATCGTGAGCGACTCCCGCCTCGGAGCGCCACCGCCACTGCCGCGGGTGGCGGGGAAAAAAAAGCGCAAGAATTCACGAGCAAAACAACATCAAGATGGCGGCGATCGGCCGAGCGGTTGGGAAATGGCGAGCGCGCGAAGTTGGGGTATTTTTGGCGCTCGCTCGCCGCTTGCCGGCTGCCGCGGCATGTTATAAAATTTATTTGACGTACTTTCGCGATGAATTAGACATTGATATTTACAGTAGAGGCAGTTTATGAGTCATACTGCCCGAGTATGTGGTTTTCAAAAAATCGACTTTTTCGCGATTTTTCGGTTTTCAAAGGGCGCGTCCCCCCTTAATTCGAACATGCTTAATTCGAATTCCGGTTAATTCGAACTGACGCTGTGGTCCCGTCAAAGCTCTGTGTATTCCAATGGGCGACAACGCCTTGTAATTCGAACAGGCTAGCGATGAAGAAAAGGCTGCGGCGGAATGTTTGCTCTCTCTCAAAGTCTGACCTGCGATGCACCTGTGCTATGCTTTTTTCTTTTCTGTTCCTGCCATGTAGAGACCCTTCTCCTTTTTAACGCTGCGCGCAAAGAGAGAGAGGGGGGAAGCTGTTGCGGAGTGTTGGCTCTCTCTCATGCAGCGGTGCCACGCTTAAGCTGTTGCGGAGTGTTGGCTCTCTCTCACGCGCCGGTGCCATGCTTTCCCCTTTTTAGTTCCTGCCGCATACACACTTCTCCATTCAAGGATGTGCGCGGAAAAAGCAAAAAAAAAAGTGTCCGTGAAGTGTTTGTTCTCTCTCGAATGCCGATCTGCTTCTCTCCACGTGGAGATGCTCCTCCTTTCTCATAACGTGCCGGCCACACTGCAGCTGCGGCGCAGAGTGTAGTAGGTAGTAGTGGAGACGCATTCGTCGTTGTTGTCTTTAGAGAGTGCGGCGCTGGACATTGCCGCGCGTAACTTTTCTTACCAGGAGAATGCTGTCGCCAAAGTACCGTATAGTACGGAATATAGGCCGAGATTTTTTCCAAAAAATGTCAATGAAAAGTCATCCCTCGACCTATATACTGGCCTTTGGCATAAACCAAGTGATCGTCTGGCAACAAGAAGTGTCACATGCTTTTTGGGCATGAGTATCGACATCGCCTCTTTGGGCCGACGCGTTCTCTGCCGACGCCATTTCTTTTTTCTTGTTCATTTAATGTTCGTAGGGAGTGTCAACGTTACTCTGCGACTAGCCATGAATACGGGGACGCGGCACCAGTTCACCGCCGCGTTTAAAAGAAACGTTATTGAATTTGCAGAGGCGAATGGCAACATGGCGGCACAATGGCAGTTTGGAGTATCTGAGAAAAGCGTCAGGTACCGGCGCAACCAAAAATCTAAACTGTCGGTGTGTAACGTGAGGAAGACGTCGTTTCGCAGTCGCCGAGCTGTGCACCCGGAACTCGAAAACAAAGTGGCGGATTTCGTTCGTGAGTACCGTGCCAGATCCCTGCCTGTGAATGCGGAGCTCATTCGATCAAAAGCTGTCGAGCTTGCCAGTGAAGCCGGTCTATCAAAGCAAGGCTTCAAGGGATCCATTTATTGGGTCCGTCTCTTCATGCGACGCAAGGGATTTGCCCTTCGACGACGCATGTCGATATGCTAGAAGCTGCCGGAGACGTACGAGGACATATTGATAGAGTTTTAACTCTACGTGAACAGCCTCCGGTGGCAGCATGGCTACATGCTAGGCCAGATCGGCAACGCCGACGAAACGCCGGTGTGGTTCGACATGCCGTCGTCCACAATTGTTTGCGAACGCGGGGCAAAATAGGTGAAGCTTTTGTAGACCAGAAGCGAGCATTCGCGCTTCACCGTTATGCTTTCCTGCTCGGCCAACGGCAGGAAGTTGCCCCCCTTCATCATCTTCAAGCGGAAGACGATCCCGAAGGAGGCCTTCCGGCGGGATGTCGTCGTCTGCACCAACGAGAAGGGGTATATGGACGAGGCCGTAATGCACGAGTGGATCCGGACAGTGTGGAACCGGCGGCTTGGTGCACTCCTGCAGCACCGGAAGATGCTCGTGTTGGATGCGTTTTGCGGGCACTTGACCGCATCGGTGAAAGAGAGCTTTCGCGGCGGAAAGACGGATCTTGTCGTCATTCCGGGAGGGATGACGTCAACACTCCAACTGCTGGGTGTCGTCCTTGATAAACCTTTCAAGGACCGTGTGCGTGCGCTGTACACCGAATGGATGGCTGGCGACAACCCGCGGACCCCGACAGGCCGGCTGCGCAGGCCACCTCTCGCGACAGTTTCTGGTTGTGTCTCCAAGGCATGGAGTTCTCTGCCTGAAGAGATGGTGGTGCGCGCATTCAAGAAGTGCTGCATCAGCAACGCTCTCGGCGGCACTGAGGACTACATGCTATGGGAAGCGGCTAGCAATAAGCGGTCATCATCGGAGGAGAGCTCCGACAGCTCGGAGGACTAAATCCGTGAACTATTCCCCGATTTTCTCTTTTTGCTGGTCAAAGTGATGGGGTCGACCTATATTCCGCATTATACGGTAGAAGTTCTTTGCAAGCTGCGTGCGAAATTAACTTGCTGCAAGGCAAACATGTGCAGACGTGCATCACATATTACTTCAAATAATGACGCATGTCCTGTGATTTGTGAATAAATGTAAGTCTTCTGAAACTTCCCCCTCGTGTGTTAGCTCAATGCACATGCATTACTGCATGGTGAGCCCTCCGTTCACTTAGCTTTCATTAATTCGAACTTATTTTAATTCGAACAAATTTTCGGGCCTCTTCGAGTTCGAATTATTGAGATTCGACTGTGTTTGTGTTGCCCACAAGATTGGAAGCGCACTCAGTCTTCGAGTTTCGAAGGCCGTATCCAGTCTTTTTTTTTTTTTTTTTTTTTTTGCTGGCGAAACAGGATGCAAATTGTCTGTTTTAGTCAGCCTTATCGTTCCAAAGCCTCATCGTCATCATTAATACACCAGTAGGTGCGTTTTGCATGTTTTTCCTATAGTTGTTTTGGACGTGGCTGTATTGGCTGTGTCACTGGTGTGTCAAGTATTTTTGAGCAGTGGTGCACATCCTATGTTCTCTGTTGTTGCTGTTGCTCAGTGCCCTCAGTGGTTACAGCACATTAAGAGGCTCGGCTACGGATCTGAGACATGCTGGTTCGATCGCAGCTGTGGCAGTAGCATTTCAATGGAGGTTGGGGGCTTGTGCACTGTGCAATGTCGGTGCGAGATAAAGAACCCTCACCCTTCACTACTGCATCGTTAAGTCCTGCAACCATCAGAGACAATGTGTGCATCTTTTTATGTTTAAGGGGGGACGCAGCCTTTGAAAAGGGAAAAATCGCGAAAAAGTCTATTTTTGCGAAATCACATATTCAGGCAGTACGTTTAATAAACTATCTTTTCCGTAAATATCAACGTCTAACTCATCGTGAAACTGTTTGAAATAAAGATTACAACAAGCCGCCGCAGCCCTCGAGCGACACAGGAGAGCTCAAAATAGCCCAACTTGGCGCGATCGCGGTTTCTCGACTGCTTGACGGAGCTCTGCCATTTTGGTGTTGTTTTGTTTGTGATTTCTTGCACTTTATTTCCGGCCACTCGTGGCGATGACAGCAGAGCAGGAGAGCAGGAGTGGAGCAAGCTGCTCATGATTGGAGGGCTCGCGAGAGCTCCAAAGTTTCCCGCTACAGACTCGCCTGCGGGATTCGGCGATGCGCGCGCTCCTCAAAGACGAGAGGGCGCAACCAAAAATCCTGCGACTGCGATTGGCTGCTGCGCACAGTGACGTAGTACTCTTGCATGTAATCCGGCTCCGTCGTCTGCTGCTCCTCCGTCCCCGGCGTTTTCGTAGTGTTTTGCTTGCTATCGTCTATTGTTGCAGCCATTCGCATTTCAACCAATTTTACGAAACTATTTTCAAACGTCTTCATGAGACAATTTTCAACTGTCTTTACGAGACCGTTGTTGCATTCGCTCACGATGCGTCCAACGAAAAGAAAGACTCAGCAAGTTTTCGGTGCAAGGAAGCGATCTTTGAAGGTTGTCTGCATGGCGAGGCTCTCCGCTCGCACGTGCGCTGGTGGTGATCGCGCCGACAGCACACGTGGAGCATCTTCTTCATCTACGCAAGAGTGTAGTTGCATCGATGCATCTAGACATGGGACTCCTGCTCCACCTGTGCAATAGTTTGACGTTGCAAATGCGCCTAGTGTCTCGAGCTCATCGACAGGGCCTTCCGCATCCTCTTTATCGGCCTGCGAGAGTGCGATCGCATCGTCAACTGTGCAGTTGCGAACACGTTTTCTGATGTGCGAAGAGACAGGCGGCGTATTAACAGCGTGCTGCGATTCAAAGAGAACTTGACGCTATGCCAGCCATGGAGCAGAAATTTCAGGCAATGGAGCGTGATCTGGCCATTCAGCGGGCAGCCGAGAAAGGCAGCAAAGAAAGCGAGTGCCAAAGGACACCTCAAGTTATGCTGCAGGGTTGTTTTAGACTTGCATATGTGCCAGAAACTTTCAAATGTCGTTTTGTCTAAATGGCTAGTGAGGCTGCTTGATCCAGCCATATCTGGGGAACCACTCATCCTATTTTCATAATTTTTTTATTATGTACATGAATTAATTTCTGAGGGGGAGACAGGTCCTTTTGAGAGGGAGACAAGTCCCGGTATTCAGCTGTGGAGATGGTGAATATTTCGTGGGCGGTGGGGACGACTACATGCGCGCGAAACTGTTTTTGCGAGGCCGACTTCATCGACATCGGGCCCGATGCCGAGCGTGAAGCTTCCAAACGGGATCACTGCGGCGGCGATTTGTGGCAGCGCGTCGTCGACTCCGACCTGGGAGAGCGGGTGGGACATCTGTTGTGATGGTTTAATTACGGCCGATGATGATGCCGACACTGCGGAACCATGCAGGGATTAGGGCATAGTGAATGAAGTACGTGGCGAGAGTGATTTGGGAGTATCGTATTGCGAGAACAACGAAACTTTGGAGCCAGTGCCTCATGCAACCTATGCCACGGGCCTCGGCGAACGAGCACCCTGCTGTTTTAAATGAACTCAAGACTGCCTTTATCGCTTCTGTTCTTCTAAACACGTGTGTCACGGACTTTTTGGGGCAAAAAAAGTTTGTGTTTTCACTCGCAACTTTTTTGAAAAGCTGTTTTATTTACTACGAACTTTGGGATACAGCGAACGGATGCAGCATCACGCTCAGGTTTGTTATAAGCGGGCTCGACTGTATTCGAGCTGCTTTGTGGTCTCTGTGGTGTCCAGAAATTCATTTGGCGTCTGTAGTTTAGCTATCATGCACAAACCTTTAGTACTGCTCTTGTGCAACTTTCGAATTCGTTAGAGAGTCTACATCCCTGCTTTTTATCCCTCTTGATATCAAGAACTGCTAATACCACTTCGTGATTTGTAAAATTTCACATGACCTTTCGTCAGGCTTTCATTATGGGGACATCAATCTTCATTGTGTTGCATATATTGTTACAGTTGGCAGTCTTGTTTGGTGACTGTGGTGAGTGGTGCGTGTCTGAGGGGGGAGGTGGCATGGAAAAAAAACTTTTTTTGTTTGTTGACCTACAGCAATGAAATTTGACATGCATACTCATAAGTATCTCGAATAGGGAAATATGCAGTTTCATCACGATACCTTCAGCAGTTCACAAGTTGCATAATGCTGCATGGTCCAATCGCATGGTCTGCTCCTGGAAAGCCTAGCGCTGTAACAGAACATGCCAGGATGCTGCGAATGATGTTGATCTTCACTCAAAGGAAAGCTACAGGGTATGGCACTCTCAGAATTCTTTAATAAGTTCTCTCTTTTTTTTTTTAGAGATCATCATGGCTGCCGACACACATTGTCAGAAACAGTGGCTCGGACAAATCATTGTCTGTATAAAAAAAAAAACGGCCATAAAACAGAAGTTGAAGATTGCTGTACGCACAAGCAGTGTTCAGGGATTAAGGAAAAAAACAGAATCAAAATCGGTCCAGTCATTCCCGTGCTACTCTTTCCACGAGCTATTCACAATGTCCAAAACACACTTGTGAAAAATAGCCTGTCGAAGTTTTGGACAGGCTTTTTTCTATGAACTTTCTTGTTTCTCGTTGGATATTGATGAAAATTGGCACAGACACTAAGGATGACCTCACAATGCTTCCATAAAAATTTTGAAAAGAAATAAAAATTTTGAAGCGAAGTGTAGATATTTTGGAACCATATAGAAAAAGGGTTCCAGAAACTGAAAACTTGAGTTTTTGCAATCCCAAAGCCGCCTTCCCCCTTAAATAGTGCACAAGTGTGTGCCTTTGGAAAGCATGCGTCACAAAAAGTAAGATGTAAATGGCGATGACGTTAAAGATGTCAAGCACGAAAATGCGCAGCGCGACATCAATAAAATAGAAGATAAACAAATATAAAAGAACACGGATATTGTAAGGACCAATAGCTGGGCACCATGAAACTTCAACATCGCCAATTAGAACGAGACAAGTGGGCCAGTGTTGAAAAGAGATCCTAAGGCGAAGAGCGAGGGAGTTCGAAGAGTACGTGGCAAGCAGAAGGTTGTTGTCGGACTGGGCGCTGAAGATGGGCAGTCAGGTTTCGGACTCGAGCCAAGAATACTTCAGCCTGCGGGTGGGCCTCCTGCTGACACATTCCCGTTCAAGAGGACCATAGTCAACCGGTCGTGAACTTCATCCCAGGACCTGTGTACTGCAGGTGCTACAGGCAAGCAGCAGCAGTTCGGCTTCAAGCCCGAGCTGTGCATTAAGCTGCCCAGCCTGGTTGCTGCTGCTGCTTCAACGTTTCACCCAGCAGCCATTGCTCTCTCATCGCCACCAGCCAGCCCGCGTCCTAACGCAGGAGCCACCGTGTTCCGGTTTCTTATGCGTCGCCGAGCCTCAACGACACCACTCAGCCATATCCGAACTATGATTTGTAGTTTAAGGCTTTGAACTTTTTGTGTTTATATATGTTTGGCCATGTACAGTCAGCTTTTTATTAATTGCTTTGTGTTGTTGAGATTTTCAGTTCGTCTGTTTACTTTAATATTTTGCATGGGTTTTGTCAATCCAAACAGCTTTGTCCTCGTTCATGCTCTCAGAGGCACAGCCCTAAAGCGCTCGCACTTGGAAAAAAAGAACTTGCATTACAGGGACCAAGAGCATAAATAGAAATTTCTTTAATGTGCTTTCTTCAGTGGAGGCAAATTAATGCTGTATTGTGATGTCTTGCATTAACGAGAAGGTGCATATTACCGTATTTACTCGCATAATGAATGCACTCGCATATTAAATGCACCCCCAACTTATTGTCAAAATCTGGATTTTTTTTTCTCCGTTGTAATAAACGCACCGCCACATTCATCCACTGCAGCCCCGCTAACCGACACATGGCGCCTCCTTGCCCGTTAGATTTCTTGTTTTTTATTATTATGCCCCCTCTGGCCACCTCAGCTCACTCTCTCCCCCCCCTTCACCTGCTGCCGTGCACGGCACATCTGCTTTTATTATTATTATTATTATTATTATTATTATTATTATTATTATTATCCGTACACCACAGCGGTGTTCACAAATTGTGCGAGTGTAGAGACATTGCAGCTGATAAGCACACAGTAAGCGGAGGTCACGAAACTACCCGCACCAACCGACGATCGCTTTCTGCAAATGTGAAACTTAAGGCTTACCCTCATATCCGTCATTTTCGATCGAAGACAACAGGGTTTGCTGTCGCACTGTAGCAGAGGGCTATCTGTCATCATTGCGTAGTAGGTTTCTAGAAAACCTGAATAAATCGCTTGTTGCCTAGAAAAGATTGTGAAGATTTCCGAAACATTGTAGCACCAGAGAATGCAGCACCCCCGATTCTCGCTTCAGTTGCAGTTTACTCCTCTGGCTTGTTATCCATGGGTACTTCAAGGAACGCAAGATATAGATTACCCTTTCTACAGTAAATTCTCATGTGAACAGCAAAAAGGCTACCGTATTTTGTTGTTAATCTTGTTAACAAGGGTTTGTTTTGGATGCTTTGGTGTTAGCTTGGTCCAATGTCAATGGCATCATCGCAGTTGTCTTGCGAGGTTGGCAAAGTGCCTATTATCTCATGCTTCTGGGCGCCCCCCAAGATCACAGTATATACTACGGGGGTGGTTAAACATTTGCAAAAAAAAAAGCCGCGAAATGCTTTTATGGAATGCGCGGGGAGCACATGGACAGCATGCAGAAGATAGTGCCTTCAACCACTGCAGATGAGTGAAGTGCAACAGAGAAGCTTTTTTTAAACAGCGTAGACGTATGTCAATCGCAAAACGCTAAGCGACCTAACTTTTTGCATGACTGCATTTTTTCTCATCCCAAAAAAGTTTTCATGAAAATTGCCTTGTGTACCGTATTTAATGTGTAATGAACGCTCTTTTTTTCTAGAAAAATCGGAGCAAAGTAGAGGGTGCACTTATTATTGAAGTGCATTCATTACGCGAGTAAATACGGTATGGGAATGAGCCACTATCGTCTCACTGTGCATCTTTTCTGGGTGTTGCAGGTTGCAGTACCTTGCACGTGGTCTTCAGGTGTACATAAAAAAGCTTCGCTTGGCGCTTCAAGGGAAGAAGCCGTCGGAGCTGAAGACAGAGGAGGTACGAGAGTGTGTGTTTCATCTGCGCAGCTCAAATGAGTACGAGCGACTGTTTTAAGTCGGAAAATCTTTCTTCGTTATTCTGGAAAGAAATGGTCACTCGTGCTTTCTCGTTTTTTAGCGGCTCCGAAGGGAAGAATAAGGATGTTTACCTTAATCACCCAGTCCAGAGCCTTCTTATAGATGTAGTTGGTGCCCACGTTGTTTAAGCTTGGGCATTATGTATTACTTGCTGAACGAAAACACGAGTCGAAGGAGACAGATTTATGATAACTGGCCTTAAATTTGTACTCATATGCAGCTACTACAATGTCTGAATGATGAGAGCCCAAGATATTGCAGTTAAAAATAGTTATCTTGTTTGGCACATGCACTTTAGTTTTTGAAAATTTTTAATTTCAAGTAAATATGCCATCCAGAATGCAATTTGTGAAGGTTGTACTTGATGTTAACCATGGTGCTGCATGTTCACCGACTCTGCTAAGGCCACATAGACGGGAAGGAAAAGTACTGATAAATGATTGTTGTGTGTCAATGAAAGACGTTCTGAGGAGTGTAGCACAAGTCCGCATTGAATCTGCTCTGATCTTAGTTTTGTTTGCGCTTTCGCTTCCCTCTGTGTAGAACAAGCTGAAGGCGGCAGCCTTGAAGACCACGTCCAACATCAACGCTCTCATCCGGGATCTGTTTCATGTACCGCCCTCCTTCAAGTCCTCAATCACACTTTCGTGGAAGCCAGTCCCCACAAATGTACGTCTCCCCTTCTTTGATTTGTTAGGGGCCAGTGAAGTGGCTCTGTTGGCATTGCTGGGACGGTGTGATTAATCGACCACTTGATGGGACAGGTATTTCCACAAGGTTATACGTGGCCCACGGAAACGAGTTAAACAATTGAAAAAGCATGTGGTACAATCTTCGTAAATAGGAATAGCTGAAGGGACACCACTCTTGAAATTTTCCAATTCGATGCAATTTGCTGCGAGTTTTTTTATTTTTGTTCAGATTTCAACCATGCAGTTTCTCTGGTATACAGTAATATCTCGTTAACTCGAACTTGCATAATCGGCTAAGTCGAAATTTTTCACAGCACAAAACATTTTTCTATAAGTCCCGTGTATACTTTTTTTCCCTTTATCTCTGAAGTATTTTTGGGTCAGATTGCAGATAACTCGAAATCTTGACTGAGACTGGAACTAAAATTATGCCGCCAGACCATTTCACAAGATTCGCGCTATGCTGCCATGCCTAAAATCTGTCTCTTTTTCTTATTTAGTAGTTTCTGCCACTACGTCGCTGCTTTCCACGAATGAGAAGTGCACAAAGTCTCAGCTCAACGACATATCAACCACGCTTGAAGTAGTTCGACTCAATTTGCAATCATCGCAGTATCGTAAAAATGCCCAAATCCGGAAGCGGCACACGTGCGTTAGGAGATAGCAGTGCTGGCGACTGTGTTGTCTCTGTGGCTGACGTTATCAATGCGCCAAATACAACAGTGAATCTGAGGACGACGACCATTCGTCGAACACCTCAGAAGAGTCGACATTATGGTTTGAAGTAGACTTTACGGTTCTGCGTATAGGTGGACTCCGATTATGGGTCGACCCCTCAACTTGGGAGGGCCATTTTATGAAAAAGAAAGGCTTATACCGTATTTACTCGCATAATCCTCGCACTCGCATAATTCTCGCACCCCCCACATCGCCCAAGAAAACTACGAAAAAAATTTTTCCTTGAGTAATCATCGCACCCCCGAAAACTGCCGCAATAATGTCGTCTGCTCGTTCCAGCCACAGATGATGATAGCGCACGCCATTTGGCGGTATCTCTTAAGCATCAAGCGTACTATTGCACGGAGATTCAATCCAATCCAAGCCAAGCCGAAGTGGCCAGTGCGCGTTGCGGCGTGTTTTGTATGTTGTGTTGGTTATCTTGGCACGTTATGGGGCGATACTGAAGCCACACAGCTGCTTCAATTTGCAAGTGATAGATCATACGCTAAACAATGGCAACAGGGACGCCGGTAGGCCCTTCGGAGCCTACGAGTTTTGTGTTCGCTACTGGTGACGGCAGCTGATAGCCACCGAGACGCGTTGGGCCTGCCGTGTGCCTAAAACTGGGATTGATGGTAAACTTTATTTCTTCAAAAGGAAACTGCGGACGATTCTGTTAAATAGCCATCAGCCCAATACTGACGACCTACGCTTACCTTTTGAGGGCTCCTGTTGAGCGCCGACCGCTATCGCTATGCCCACAAGCTTCGCGTATGGTATTCTAATTCTCGACTATTTGCTTCCAATTTTTATGTCTCAAATAAATCTTGCCTTGTGTTGAACCTCTGCTTTTATTGTTAAGGTAAGTTCTAATTAGTACTTAGTAAAGCTTACTGTAAGTTGCTGGTGTGAGAATCCCGATTTGCGGCCACTTCGTTTTTTTTTTCCGCTCTGCTTTTTCGTGGAAAGTTTTCCCCGCGTAATTCTCGCACCCCCTAACTTTGCATCAGGTTTCCGGCAGAAAAAGTGCGAGGATTATGCGAGTAAATACGGTAATAGAGTAAAGTGCAAAGTATTTTATGTGCCCTTTCGGCACCAAGAGTCTTTGTAAACTAAAGACTAGAAGAGCTATAACTCTAATCAGGATACAGTCAAAACACGCAACGAAATCGCCGGGGAAACAGAAAAATTTCGTTTTCGCGAGAATTTCTTTGCTGCGAGGGTGAGACATAAAAACAGTGATACGGCCAGCAGAATGAAAATTTGTTGCCAGAAGTCTGTCAACTTACTTTGCTGACCCTTGCCGTGCAACAACTTCAAAGCTCTCCCTTCGCACTGAAAAAAAGTGGTCCATTGCTACGTCGTCGTCATGTGCACCGAAGAAGGAGCGAAGGGTGTCGAGCGCATCCAAAACAACCCGCGGGTTGGGTTTCTCCGCGTGCGTCTCTTCTTGGTCCTCGGTGTCGTCAGCTTCATGCACGCTTTCGATAATGGCCTCGTCGGTCACTTTCTCGTACACGACTACGTCGTCATCAGCGCAAACGAATGCATCAACGGTGAGTTCATGTGGGATGTCGATGTGGATGGCTCGAAGTTACCACTAGGGGTTGGTCAGGGATAAAGGCACTGCACTGCCACCACTCTCGCCGTCAAGTGCGCCTTCGTCCAAATCTTCATCTGGTGAGGCCAAGCGCAATCCGTGCGTGATACTTGCACAGTGGTGGTGAAGCCCGCATGATCATTTGCCATCGCCTGCTGCAGTGTGGCCAGGCATGTTGCTGGACACAGACCCCCATCGCCGATTTAAGTGAAGAAAAATGGCGATACCCACGCTGGCGCAGCAAAAGCAGACATTTACAAATTTCGAGTGCGCATAACACGCATACGAGCATATTTTCGACAGTTAACTTTTGGCCAAAGGGTAAAATAAGGTCCGCGTTTGGTAGAAAATTCGTTAATGTGGGATCGCTGTCCGAAAACATTTCGTTGCCGCGAGATACGTAATACATGGGCTTCTATGAACGTTCACCGGAGATCCGGAAATATTTCGTTTCCGCGGGGACTTCGTTATTGCGGGTTTCGGCTGTATTGCAGTATTCTGGAATGAGAACTCTGTGTAGGGCAGCGAAAGTGGATATCCTAAACCCATTTTAGCATAAGGAATGGTACGTTAAATGTTCACGAATGAGCCCCTTTTGAGCTGGGATTTCACTTTCGAATGTTCAAGATGTATTTTCAATGTGCATTTGATGGTGTTGAGAGCACTTGGGTGCTTTTTATCTACATAATTGTACTTATGATGACTTTTGCTGTTCTCTCAAAATTTTTTTTCGTTTGTTTGTAGGAGAAGATTGGTGCCGAAAATTCTCAGACGGTTCAGGCAGCAGGGTAAGCAGCATATATTTTCCGGCTGCGGCGGCTGCATTTCCGATGGAGGCGGAAATGTTGTAGGCCCGTGTGCTCAGATTTGGGTGCACGTTAAAGAACCCCAGGTGGTCGAAATTTCCGGAGCCCTCCACTACGGCGTCTCTCATAATCATATAGTGGTTTTGGGACGTTAAACCCCACATATCAATCAAGCAGCATATATTTTACCTTCTTATGTCCTTGAAGTCTTCCATTGTTTGTTTGACTTCACAAATGGCCTTTTATAGCCATTAAAAAAAATGTATCTGAAAAGCTTTAAACAAGGATTTTCTATTTTTACCATGGAATTTCGTAGATGCAGCGAACATGTATTGACGGAATATAAGACCCACCATGAAGATAGTGGTATGATAATTATGGCACGATGAAAAGACTAACTATAATGCTGTGCTCATTAGTTGAGTTTGCTACATTGCAGCAAACTCCAATTTAGATAACCTTATTACTTCACAAAGTGAAACATCTTCCGGTAAGCTTCATCTTGGTTCACTCGAGGAAGTGTGATAACTCTTTGAAAAACTTTCCCACGTGTTCCTGAGCGGTGATAAGGTAAGTGTCGATATGTAGGAGAGATGCAGGTCAAACAAGCACGATTTTTATTTTGGAAAAAATCGATCTTGTGTTTTGTATTCGTTCAAGCCTTTTCCTTAAAGGGGTCCTGAAACACTTCAAGTAACCATGAATAGGATTCGCTACAAGAACTTAATGCCTTACGAATCAAAGCCGCAAAAAATTTCAAGAATCCATCCACTACGAGCAAAGTTACAATGCAGACGCATTCTCTCTTCTCTCGTCCCAACGAAAGCGCTGGAAGTTGAGCAGGGAGGGATGGCAGAGGAAAAAAATTTGTCACGAGCGCCTCGTGACCTTGAGCACTGCTTTTTTTGTTCTTCTTTCATGTGCGGAACTTCATTAGTGGGCAGGTCGCGGGTTCGATTCCCGGCTGCGGCGGCTGCATTTCCGATGGAGGCGGAAATTTTGTAGGCCCGTGTGCTCAGATTTGGCCGCACGTTAAAGAACCCCAGGTGGTCGAAATTTCCGGAGCCCTCCACTACGGCGTCTCTCATAATCATATGGTGGTTTTGGGTCGTTAAACCCCACAAATCAATCAACTTCATTAGTGGGATCGCACACGTGGACAAGTTGCGGCCTCCCATGGTGGTTCCTGTAACGATCGAGCGCGCCATGTTCAAATCAGCCAACAACTGATAGATGGCCTTCTATGAGTGATTTTTGAGCGTCTTCTGTCATTTGTCGAGAGAAGAGAAAGCAATTTTTAGCTGACTTTGATAATTTGTTGTGAATTCCAGGTTACGTGCTGCGCTATATTATTTAGCTCGCATGTTCTTGGGAGCCCTTAATACTGATCGGCAGCGCTTTCTGACCATGCTCAAAAAAGTGTTGCAAGGCCCCTTTGATTAATGCATTAAATAATCAAACCTGAGAATCAACTAGAAGTTCTAAAAAAATACAATTAAAACACTGGTAGTGGCTTGCAAAAGTGCGAAATTACCCGATTTCTATGTGCGCGGCACTTCGTTCTGCGGCATCACCGGTTCTTGAAATTACGCGGGCATGCTGGCCTAACCCTCTTCTCCCAGAGTCCACTTCGGCAGCGTGGCATTCTCCCTAAAAGACAACATAAAAAGATTGTTCCCTATGCATTCTAGCGTGGCGATTGAGCCTTTGAAGTCACGTGGTATGATCGGAGCACTCTCTCTTCGTTCTCCCGTTTTTCCCGAGACATAGACGAACACAACTGCCTCAGGGTGATTCCACGAGAGATCAACACGGGTCCAAAAGTTGATATTTTAGATTTCATTGAGTATTTTATATTTCGTGCACCTCTCACCAGGTAGCCCGAAAGTCAACTTCGTTTTATGATTAAAGGCATACCGTATTCAAGCTGTGGATACTTGTGCGCAAGTATCCACAGTGCGAATGCAAAACTTAAGTATAGTACGTTAAAATGAATTTCACAATGTTTTTGTCAATAAAATTACGGGAGGTGTAATCTTTGTCCCTACTTTGAACCATATGATCTAAAGCATTGCCTCCGAGATGCGGCGCACAGCAATTCATCTGTAGAGCAGACGGCGGATGACAACTTGCCCTAAAGCGTGTTCTTCAGTCTAATGCGGCAGTCTTCGTGCCCCAAATGATAAAAATTTGTTATGAATCGTTTATGAACTCATTCAACATTCAATTCTCTTACCCAACGTGTTGCAAACACATAGCCGTCACAGCAGCTCCATCTGTGTGTCAGTAAGGGAGAGGCACCACATATTAGAAGTCTCAGTGCTCTACGTATAAGAGTGAATTCAGATACTGTAGAATACCGTGTTCAAAATAGTTACTCCTATCTGCTAAAACAGCCTTTCTTCACCAAATGCGGTCACGTTTACTCGAGTTTGAAGCTTATTGCCGCTTTTCCGTTCCGATTTCTAGATTTCTCAACCTATTAGTGCATTCTTGAAAAGCTCTGCTTTGTACCACGAATAATGTCGCTAAAAACAAAATAATGCAACATGTTTTTCTATGTTATTGTATGATGGCCTTCGGTTGTCTATTTACGAGATTTCAAGAAAAATCGAAGATGGAGTTTTTTTATTATTCAAATTTCAGTGGAGTACACTTTCGCCAATATTAGAACTTTTAGCATCTGCAATTTTCGAAAATGACAGGTGACGAAATCGGTGCCTCCGTGTTGGTGAAGTTTGATATTCTTTTTCTCGTAAGTTATGCCATTAATAATAAAACGAAGTTGACTTTCGGGCTACCTGGTGAGAGGTGCACGAAATATAAAATACTCAATAAAATCTAAAATATCAACTTTTTGACCCATGTCGATCACTCGTGGAATGACCCCTGAGGTACTGTTTCCCCATCATGGTACGGTGAGAAATGAGACTTCCGTTCATGAAAGTTCATGACGAGGCACCAGTGCAAGGGAAGTCGCCACAAACGCAAGCAATGAGCCCCGGCGATGGGACGTTTGTCTGCTGCCATGCCTAGTCGCGGCAGCGTTGACGCCCCCGATTTGGATTGTTCAAGCTTCATTCATAGTGTTGATGACTTCGTTGGTACTTTAGAGAGAAAGATAAAGATAATCGACGAAAGAAGCAAGCGTCAAGACGAACGTGCAAGCGCATTAATTTTTGGGACGGATGCGATGGAGAATCTCGTCAGTGGCGCAGTGTGCCCAAACTGCGGTCGGTGCGAGCTGTCTGTTCGAGAATTGGCAAGTAGACGATAGGGACTGGCATTATTTTCAGAATTTATCGGCGCAACTTTATTTTCAGCGAGAGGGCTGCCTGCCAAAGTGAGCTCTGGGAGAAGGTGGTTAGTCCTACATACCTCTGTGTGAAGTGCCGCGTGCACAAAAATAGTGTAATTTTGCACTTTAATGAGCCACCACGAGTGCGTTAATTGTATTTTTGGATTACTTGTAGTTTATTCTCAGCTTTTGATTATTTAATATGTTAAGGGGAAAGTTTAGAATACAAAACACAACGAAACACAAAATCTTTTTTTTTTTCTTTTTGAAAAAGTTACGGTTTTTCGATTCGCATTCGCCATTAAACTACTCCATATTCTACGTTATGTATTGTGTGTGACAGCTTGGTCAAGAATGTGTTTGACTGCATGACGAGATCGAAGCTTGTCATTCTCATTGGCGGCCCAGTCGAATCGACCCAAGCCATTGAACTCTGCAGCAATGAACTAAACTGCGTTTCTGCCCACTTAGTCCAAGTCTAAACTTACAAAATTTAGAACAATGGTCAAGCCACTGAAAATTCTGAACATCTTGCACATTCCTTCTGTTCCTTTGAAATAACTGAAAAAAACTTGTTTGTGTCACATTATCCAGCTTGCTTCGCACATACAGGGCTCTCCATCGCAATGTTTATACATTTGACATTTAATTTGCCGGACCCTCAAGGAACCACACTAACGTCCAGAAAATTGGACAGTCTGGAAAAATCAATGCAACCAATAGTGGTGCGTCTTTTTAATAGGTATTTTTCATTGACAGAGAGGATTGCAACAGGAGTACAGGATTTTCGTAGCAATTCAGCGAATGCATCGTTTATAGATTGCTGTGAAAAGAGCCATTTACATTTAAAAAAAAGAAACAAAAGACAAAGATTTTGATGTGGCCAGCGCTACTGCATTTGTAAACACCTTGTGTTCAAAAAAACAAAAGTCTTACTTTCGTTTGCATGGTGTTCCACTAGCTCACGATGACGTCTGCCTCGATTTCAGCTAATGTCATGCTGTCGCTTTACACCGATGACAGTTTTATAAGTGCTCGCATCAACTCCGAGCTCGTTCGCTGTGTAGACGCTGCCATTTCGATCGCGATGTCGAGAGTGGTTGGAATCCTCCATAACTCGACGGATGATTTCATTATCGGTCAAGTCCACACACAGCTCGAGGTCTTTGTCAGCTTTGTGAAGCCCTCAAAGGTTATCCCAGCTGGAATCGAAACACCTGCAGCATGCAGATCGTCGAGGGCAACGTCTGCGGGTGGAAGTTCGTCACACACGTTGTCCACTCCGGGTGAGGCGACCGTCTCAGTGTCTCGTATGAAGCTTGCGTGGCGAAAACAGTTCTGCAGGATCTGTTGCGTAACCACCTTTCACAGGTTTGCAAGCATGCTGAAGGCAGACCTGAGCACAGCACCATGCGACTCTGGCCACAGGTTTGACTAAGCTACGGCTGGCAACGTATCGGCATGCGCTAGATTGTGGGATTTGCAGTTTCGAGTGTGCGGCAGCTGCGGCGCGATGCTGCTGGCCAGACCTTCGATGGGAGTATGGTGGGCTCGATGGTATGAAAACAACTGAAATGGCAGCATCAGAAGTGACTTCGAGTCTGAGTATAGCGGTAAAAAGGCCAAAAAATCTGATGGGGAAAATTTGTAAAGGTCCGAAATTTCTGACTATTTAATACATCTCTATAGGGAACTTGACAGTGCCACAGATGAGTCACGGAAGTTGGGCATGTCTGGAATTTCAAGCCTCCGAGAAATTGAACGTCGACTGTCCATTTGTTAGTCGTAAAAGCTAAAGCAATAGCTTTCTTAGCTTCTGGGAAGAGCCTAGTAAAAGGCAGTTTTGTTTTTACGTAAATGATCCTTAAATAGAGACTGACTTAGAAACTCTGCTTGAATGTTCCTGCGTTCAGTATCATTTAGTGGTCTGTCAGCTGTGTCTATGCCTTGCAGTAACTGCAGACAGATGTGATTTGCTAATGATGACCCCGGTTATGTTAACCTGGCCGATAGCCTGGCCTGCTATTCCAGGTGTCGGGTGATGACAGAATGGTGCGCATGCATTCTCTGGTGGCCATACTTGCTGTGACTGACCTGCTTTTTTCACTGCTCAGGGCAAAAGGAGAGAAGAGGCGCATCTCCTATCCTGAGGACACGAACAAAGGCACAAAGAGGGTATTTGCACCATCCAAGAACGAGCGAGAGCTGTACAGTCCTCCCAGCGGGAAGTATAGCACCAAAGTACAAGGCTTCCAGTGTGAGTGTTCTTTGTTGTGATTCGTACGACTTAAAGATCCTTGTAACACTGGATGTCACCGGAGTCAGTGTTTCAACAGGTGGACTTGTCTTCTTTAAGGGTGCATTTTCAAGAAGTCCACTTTTTCAAATATTACCGTATATTGCTGATTATAAGTCCACATTTTTTTTTTCCATGAAATGGCTTTTCAAAGTTTGGGGATTGACCTATAATGGAAGTCGACCTATCTGCGGAATCCTATGATCAACTTTGAATCGTAAAGTCGTCTTTTCTTAGGGGTCTGACGAACGGTTGTCATCGTTGGATTGACTACTGTTCAAAGCATCGATAATAACACCAGCCAAAGGGGCAACGCATTCTCAAGAAGTGCTGTCTCTCAATGGGCGTGCGCTGCTTCCGGAGCCGGGATCTGCTGCAATGAACACAAACTATGGTGGAGTTATGGTGGCTAGAGGAGGAGGTGTCAGCAACTGCATGACTGAGATACAGCATTTTTTCATGTTGCCTGACCAATAATATCACGGTTACAGTGGTAGCGCATCCGCATCAGCCCTTCTTTCAGGCGAGATCAACAACACCAGCACACACCGCATATGCGTATCACAGTGCATATGGATTGCGATGAAAGTCAACATGCGCTTATCGCTCACTAACCAAGCGACACACGTTTACCTGTCGCAAAAAACGTCATGTTTATCATTCACGGAAGACGTGACAAGCATTTCTCACTTTGGTGGACAGCGTGCCTTAGAACAGCGCTTGCTGACTAGGCAATTAAAAATGCAGATTTCCTGCGGAGCACCATAGGTGTTCCACAGGAAAGCTAGCAGCGCTGTGTGGGCTGGAAACACTTTGCGGAGAACTAAACCACATGATCAGTCAATCGCTAGCGTTATCACGTCTTTTTGTGCTCACGCTTGTTCGCCATGTCTGCATTTCGCCTTGCTTGCGAACAGCAGTGTGCGCGATTTGCGAAGCTGCTCAACGCCAAATATGCCACGGCTACAACAGCAACAGTACAGTGCTGCTTTTAAGTGGCAAGCGATGCTCCACGCAGAGTCGGAATGCAATGTTGAAACAGGGCGGAAGTTCGATGTGTTGAAAAAGTGCCTGAGGAAATGAAGAAAACAAAGAATTAAGATTCTGCATGCGCGATGACGCGCTGTTCCTTTCACAAACTGAAGCTTAGACGATACCCTGCCATGGAGGAGTCGGTTTGAGATCGGGTTCACGACCAGAGATGCAAGAGTCTGAGTGTTTGCTACAGTGATATTAAAGCAAGAGCATGTACTGTCGTGCAAGGATATGCACATCCAGCTAACCGAGTTCAAGCCGAGCTCTTTGAGTCAAGTGGCACAATGAGTTAATGATGCCTGGTGTAGACTGCCAACTGACATGATCCATGCGCTGTTTTCCATATGTGGCATCTCGGTATCACCAGCATCCTTTTCGACGAGCATCCTGTAAGGCGAGCAGCAGTAGTGGCTCACACGATGACAATGACCGTGACTGCTGCATCCTTCTCGACCCGACTCGACGACGAGTCGAGCAATGTTTGATGGTCAAGGAAATGCTTCTTTGCGTCACCCCCTCTTCTGAAAGACTTACTGGTGTGCTACGGCTGCAGCATGAGGCTGTGTTTGAAGTCAATTTTTTTTTTTTTCCTAAATGGGGTTGCAAGTTGGGGGGTCCACTTATAATTGGAGTCGACTTACAATCTGCAATATACGGTAACGCCAGCAATGCCTCTTGTTGCAACGATTTTTCATTGCTGCATGATTTCATTATTCGCTGAACGTCAACCTTATTTAGATTCGTACATTTGTGATACAAGAGACTGTGATTTAGGCTGTGATTTCACTTCTCTTTTTGTTGTGGTTAAGCTAACTGCTATTTTTCAGTCCCTGTTCACCGCAACTTGAGAAAGAACTACCTACAGAGGAAGAAGCAATGCGCTTGTATGGTGCAACTAGTTGATAGGAGTGCCTATATCTTTAATATCTCCCATGGCACGCATTTTGGTCACCAGTAACCCATGTTCTATAGGCATGGTAACAAAAGAGTTAAATAAATGTAGCCTTTTTGTTTCTAATGAAGAAGCGAAATGTGCACTGCCTACACTGTTTGAGGTCATTGTCGGGTGTGTTCAAGTCAGCCTGTAAGCGTAGCTCTCGCACTCTTTGCTAATGAATCACAACTGTTCTACCAGCTTTTCGTAACATATCTATGCAGCGCTAGTCGATTCGCCACATGTTTACAACATAGGTCACCCATAATGTAGTGTATATGGGAACGATCATGAAAGTTGGTGATAGACAGGAGTGTGTAAGTGACTGGGTGTCAGTAAATGTGAATGGACCCAATTACAAGTGCCAGTCATTGTTGAACAGCGATGTAAAGATTGTGTTCACAATACCATCTGCTTGTTCTGCCAAACTATTGTGATGTAAGTTTTTTTATTGCAATAGTTGCAAGAAAACCGTTTGAGCTCCTCAAGCTAGAGACCAGTGGTACAGTGTCATAGAAGACACCAACGCACCTAGAAATAGTTCTTGTCCCTTTTATGGAGGTTTTTTTATAACCAGGGCACTGCATTGTCGTTTTCAAGTTAACAGTTATTACAAAGTAGACCCACTGGTACCTCTCATAAAGGTGTTCAATTAACAAGTGTCGCTTTGCAATGTTTTGTGAAATGAGGGCACATTGAGTTTTGCTGTCCAGTCATCCGGTACCAGCCAAAGTGCTCACACCATCGCCTCACTCTCGATTCCCGTCCAACTCGCAGTGCCTGCAAACCGTGGCCGGGGCGGCTTCAACAGGTTCCGAGGCGGCGGCCGGGGCTGGCGGGGGCGGATATACTCGTGAGCAGCCCGGGATGCTGGGGCCACACATCTTCACACAATCTCCCCCTCTTCCCTCCACCGGCGTTGCACGACGTGTGTCGCTGTCAGCATCCATCATTGTCAGCTCCCTCCCCCTTCCACATTTCTTTTTTTCTCTGTTTTTGATGTCCATGCACATACTTGCCTACCTTGCAATACCTCTCCCTCTTCTCATCCAGTTTCAGGTGTTGGAAGAGAAGAAAGGGCCAGGCAGCAGTGCAGCCAATGCCACATCTGTACAGCTGGCTTATCCTTTCCCCCCTTTTCCCTCTCTCTTTTTTAAGGCATTTAGCTGCTTCTCAGCAGGGAGTGGATACTGTGCAGCAGGTTTTATTGAGCATTGGCAATGCTTTTTGCGAGGCAGTCCTAGTTAAGCGAGTTACCCGCTCTCCTAAACTATCGATTCGCCTCTGCACGCAGCAAATTTTTCGTCTAAAGGTAAATGTGTGTTACTTTCGCGGCATTGACATGCTGTTACTCGACGTTAGTGTTATTAAAATCGTGCTGCACTTTCTTTTTAATTTTATTCTTGTGAGGCCCATCAAAGCTCGTATGTACATTTTTTAGAAAGTCTTTTCTCGGCTGACCCTTGTCGTGGTTTCACAGAGGGACCGACATGTGCGACTGTTGCAGTTGTGCAACCAATACCAGTTTTTCACACCACGGTTGCACTGCTCGGAGAGGCTATTCTTTGTAAGTGTAACGTGAAGTGTAAATATTGTAAGTTGTGTGTGCCAGCATTGCTTGAAAAGAATGTTTCAGTCCTCGCATATGCTTGCCATGTTTCTTGGAGTTGTAAAAAAAAAACATTTCTCATCTTCATGGTGGCTGCATATTGCAGCCTTTTTGCAGCTTTGCCGTTGGCTGGCCGTTTAGCCAAGGCACGTCGTCATGTGCCTTGTTAATAAATTTTGTCCACTAAAATTATGTCTGGGCTCATGGTCGGTTAGAATAAGATGCAATGGGAGGAGGGGTGGGAGAGGCAACAGAACTGTGGGTGAACGATCAGCCTTCTCTAAGGTGCATGGTGGTTGAAAACGCGAGGCCGATTGTCGCAATCGTCCTGTGGGAACAGACATAGTTTCCCACAATATTTACTAGAAGGAACTCTGGCGCTAGTGTCTATGGGAGCTGCAACGCGCGGCGCTTCAGCGAGCATGGGAATGATGGGTAGTACACACATTTGTCTAAGTTTCGTACTTCTGGCCTGCCTTTGGCAGCGTGTGTGTTCGTGTGGCTTGGAGCTGTTTTCTTACGAAACAAGTATTAGCAAATGTTCAGCGGTTGCGCTTCACCATTTTATTTTTTTAGACTTGCTTTCCAAATTGGCTTACAAAGTTCGAATGCATTCAATCTTTCTTTCAAAACAAAACCAAAACGCAGCAATAAACGAAGCCGCAAGTATGATTCGCCGCCCGCAAGTAAGAAGACTAGGCAAATGTGTGTACGACCCATCATTCCCATGGTCGCTGAACGATCGCAGCGCCAGAGTGCCCTCTAGTTAATTTTGAGAAATTCTATGGGAACAGATACACAGAAAACGCCATCTGTTGGTCAGTGTTGTTTGCCAACGCCAGAAACAAGGGAAGCTTCCTTGGTTTGTAAAAGGCTGTAACAAAACATGTAATGCTTCCGAGCTCAAAGTGGATGGCTAGTTTGTACGATATCTGAATAAAGCGTTTTTAATTAAGCCCAACACTGCGTTGCCTCGTTTTAAAGAATGAGCCCTTGTAGTAGCGTGCTCTTGTAAAGTGTAATGCTTTTATTGTGGTAGTTTCTGTGTTTAATTTCTCAGCTCAAAAGTTCCATTTAACATGACAAAAATAACTTTCTTATCCCTTCATTAACAAAGAAACTTCACAGTTTGTACTGGAAAATATCCTGGCATATCGACTGTATCTTCGCGATGCAGAATCCGTATCAGTATGTATTTAGTGCCCACTTGAACAATGCTAAGAATGCATTTTCTGCACAAGCTTGCAAAGATTAGAACTGCAATTTACCCAAAGACAGCTTTAAGTTATTTATGAATAAAAAAATTTTTTCTATGTTTGGGTTGTTGTGCTGCTGATTGTAAAATCATACATGCCATGATTGTAAGAATGTGGGAAATAGGCATGCTGTTCAAGTAATTCTAGGCAAGCTACAAAATGTTCGCTTTTTTTTTTTTAATTCGAGGTTTTGTTACATGTCACTACGCAGACTTCTCATTCATTTTGGATCGGGTGCGTCCTTTGCGTATCCGAGTTCTTGAAGTGCCGCCTTTATTGCCTTGTACACCATAGGATCCTCAATTGTGACTGGGATCTGCAAGAAAAAAACGAGATAACGCTCGTGAGGTCTCTCACCATCCTTACATGCAAGCAGAATGTGTTGTGTTGGCCTCTTTACTTCGTGCCCTTCTAACAAGCATTGCACACTCAATCCCTGTGAAGAAATTTGGGGATTGAGGGCCTATTTTTTTTTTAAGAGGCCCTGCAACATGTTTTGAGCATGGTCAGAAAATTCGGTAGTGAAGGCTCCTGAGAACACGCAAGCCATACGATATATTATAGCGCAGCATGCGGCCTAGAATTCACAATAAATTATCAGTTGGAAATTGATTTCTTTCCCACAACAAATGACGGAAAACGCTCAAAAATCGCTCATAGGCCATCTATCAGCCATTGACCAATTTGAACGTAACGCTCTCTGTCGTTGCACAGATTCCCACGGGAGGCCGCGATTTGTCCACACGTGTGCGCGCAATTACACTGAAAGATTCTTGTATTCGAAGATGTTCAGGGTCACGAGGCGCACGTGACATATTTTCTTTGTCTCTGCCATTGCTCTTTGCTTAGCTTCCAGCGCTTTTGTCAAAACGAAGAGAGAATGCGATCGCAGCATGCAACAAATCTACCTGTACTGGACGGATTCTTGAAATTTTCGCGAAGTTGAATTCGTTAGCCAATAAGCTCTTAGTGAAATTATTCTATAGTTACTTCTTTTTGTTTATTGTTATTTGTTTTTAAGGCTATTCAATGTGCAAGCTGACATTTACAACTCAATGTTTTTTTTTTTTTTAATTAAGAACAATTTTCTTGCCCCGCCGCGGTGGTCTAGTGGCTAAGGTACTCGGCTGCTGACCCGCCGCTCGCGGGATCGAATCCCAGCTGCGGCGGCTGCACTTCTGATGGAGGCGGAATGTTGTAGGCCCGTGTGCTCAGATTTGGGTGCACGTTAAAGAACCCCAGGTGATCGAAATTTCTGGAGCCCTCCACTACGGCGTCTCTCATAATAATATCGTGGTTTTGGGACTTTAAACCCCACAAATCAATCAATATCAATCAACAATTTTATTAAATAGCCCGTAATCTCGCACCACGACCTAGTGGTCTGCCACTTGAATGTGCCTTTTCTTGACAAAGTCTGGACAAACTTGAAGTACTTGCCAAGATAAACCGCTAGTCTCAGAGTAAATTTCGTTAATGCAATGCAAAAATCCTTGAAATGTGCTACTGTTGGCTAGGACATAAAATTAGTCTTGTTAGTAGTTCCGTTCCAGTGTAATGGTGCCACAGAGTGTGACTGATAATGCTTGCAGGACACTAAGGCTCTTAGCTCTATTTAGGCCTTGTAAGGCTTACTATCAACACAAGCATGCCTCCCTTGTATCTCTTTCTGTAAACATTCTGTGCAATATTCCTGGTTAACTTTGGACTTTATATGTTAACTACAGTGATGACTCAGTATAATTGTGATTGTTTCATTTAGGGTGCCTAAGGAATCATTTCAATGGCTTTGTAGGTGTCGCTAAAAGTCATAGTGTAATAGATGCAAAAAATTCAAAATCGGGGATTGAGCCATAATCAACCTAGGTATTCTGCTGGGCATTTGGGTATTCTGTCACAGAGCCACTGTAGTGCTAAGATCTGTCTTGAAAAATTACCCATATAAGTGTCGTGTAGCAACTGCGCATTGCATTGCGTGTATACTGCAACGAGTGAGTGGTTTAAAGGCCCACCCATTCGTTGTAAAATGCTCCGGTATAACCGATATCTTCAGCCATAGCATCGGCAAAGGGCAACTTGTGTGTATGCATTGTCTTACGGATGTGTAGTGTGAACTTCTCTGATATGAAAAATGATGAATTACAGCGTATAATGGGCGCATTGCAACTGCGCTTGCAGTAGGCATTCTAGGAGAGCTTTAAAATGATCAATGCTACATGCACAGACTTTTCTCGTGGCGCGGTTGACGTCTCCACTGTTGAGCGATTAAGGAAGCAGTGTTAACGAGGCCCAGTGACACTGTTGCATTCAAGGCGAAGCTCAAGCATCCTCCAAGCAGTTTGCTACGAAGAAAAATGTTGAAGGTGTGAGTTATGATAAGGTTGGGTGGGTATAGTTGCACACCATAACCACTGGATTCGCAAGTCAAGGGGTTGATCCCTGCAACGATGGTTGTCTTCCAGTGCAGGCGAAATGGTGGACGCCCGTGTACTGTGTGATGTCAGTGCACATTAAACAACGCCAGATGGTTGAAATTTTTACAGCCCTCCACTTCGGTGTGCCTCGTCTTCACTTGTGGTGTTGGCATGTTATGCCTCAGATGTCATATTACCATAATTAGCATGCACTAGGAGGTCATTCGCACTTACTGGAGGTGCATGCCTTCGCATGCACCACCAGTAGATAGAAACTAGAAAAGTAAAATGGGAAATTATGGCGATCTTAATCTTAGACTGTGGAGAAGTTAATTTCATTGTAACGGCACAGTTTCCATCACCCAAATGTATGAACTGCATAAGCCTGTTTAAGTGTATGCTTCCTTTGGCGAGCTTCCACTTGAAAGTAGCACAATAAGCATTTTTGTGAAGCAGTAGCTAATGTAGACATCACGTAGTGAAGCCAGGAAAATCATAAGGACAATATTTACCACTTTTAGCGGTAGTGTAGTAATTAACATACAAACAAAAAAATGTGGACAAATGTACCGTTTTCCACCGAAACGAGCATTTTTTTGAATGCCATCAAGTTCCCATTCATGTCATATTGGAGTGTCTGTTTTTCTGCAAACTCTTTTACGGTAGTCTTGTAACGACTTATAGTAAATCCGGGTTTCCATAACCGCAAATGTAAGAGGTCTGATAGATGTTGCCATGTGGCATAGCTGATGTGAACCAGACAAGTACAGAATTGTTATTCTCTACGTGTCTGAATTCTAAATTTATATTGTCAAGATATCAATATTATTGCCTGGTAAACTGGTATGTCACTAATCACAGTGCTTCAGTTAAAACAATAATGCCTTTTTTGTTCCATTGGGCTGTGTCTAACAAAAACAGTTTTCGTTCCTTCCCCTTCAGTCTATTCGAAACCGTATTATCTTAAACCGGTGTGTAGTGCGCACCTTCACGGCTTTCCCTCGTGCCAAGTCCGAGATAGTTTTCCGGGGTATCTTGCCAGATCGCGTCTTGGGGAGTGCAGGCACTCGGGTGCAGAGGCTGAAGGCAGCTACAGGCCCGACGTCGTTCCGCACCTTCTCGACCACCTCTTTGCGTATCTTCTCCAGCAGCTCCGATTTGTCTGCGCAGGGTCGAATTGGCTCACAGTTAACAGTGGTTCATAGTACACAGGGTCGAATTGGCTCACAGTTAACAGTGGTTCATAGTACAGAGTGTCGAATTGGCTCACAGTTAACAGTGGTTCATAGTACTTGCGATATTTCATTGCGACATGGTGACATGAATATGTGCGGATGTGAAAAAACGCCAACATTTTTTTTTTTTTTTCATATTCTGCTATGGCCGAAGTAAGTCATTCGCAACGCACAATCGGATTACAATCGTACAAGTCTGTGCCTTTTCCTCAACGGAGGATCATCCAAGCTTGCAATTAGTGGGTTGGCACTCCAGACTTACGTGACCCAGAGAGCCGGTGTCTCTTCCTCCGAAAAGTGCAGCAGAGTTCTTGAGTAAGACTAATTCTTTAGTTGCGAAGGTGATCATTTGCTTCGCTTCGGTTGCCAAGCTCGGTGCTTCTCAGGAGTTATGCATTTGTATTCAAGCACTGTTTGAGAAAAAGCTCATTTTGTGAAAGAAATTACGAGTTAAATGCTGTACTTCTCCCAAGCAGTGCTTTTTTTTTTTTTTTTTTTCACAACACTGAGCCATCAGAGCTTAGCTGCAGCAGTGAATTAAAAGCCTAACTCTGAAGGACGGTGGCAAGATTTTTCTAAAGAGAAACAACGAATCGGTTTAGACTGACAAATTGTACTCTGGGGAAGCTAATGTTGTGAATTTCCCCATCATATGTGTACGATACCGGAGAAAGTAAGAGGATAAAGTTCTATTTTTTAAAAGAATTTCGCGTCAAAATATCCACGCGTTAAGTCGCTGATTATAAAGTTTATTTATCCTATTTGGTGCCATTGGCTCACAAAGATTCCTCTGGCTTGTGGTGTCAAATATATGGCTCCCTCGAAACACTTCATTTTCAGCGCTTAGGATCTACTTAGGCCCTTTAAAACACGTGACGTCACTGCGAATGTTGCGGAAACTCCAAAGTGGCGTCGCCATTATGCTTTCTGTGCGTTTTCTCGCTTCCCAAATGTATTCTCGCAACGAGCGCGCAGTTTTCGGTATCGAGAAAAAGTTAGAAGAAAAGTTGTTTAGCTCCTTAATGTCTTTTTAAGGGGGGGGGGGGGGGGGTGCTCTTACGACCAGTGAGGTCTGAATACGCTCTTTAGAGGGCAAAGCACACAGGTGAAAACATTAGAACTGTTCAAGAAGTTGAAGATACTTATCCGTGCTTTATGATCCCGTGAAATTTAGTCTAGGTTCAGTTTCTGCATTTGGCACTTTCAAAAAAAAAAAAAGGGGGGGGGGGGGGCCTCGTGAGTGTATCTATAATTCAATTCACTGTTCAATCGTACTGGCTGCTGACGTCACGCAACTTTTCTCAAATAACGCTGCTCGACGTTGTCAGACGAGGTGGCCGAGTGGTTAAGGCGTTGGACTGCTAATCCAATGGGCTCTGCCCGCGTGGGTTCGAATCCCATCCTCGTCGTAAAGTACGTGGTGTATTGTTTTTGTTTTTTTTTAATAATCCTGTTTGTCTATAAATTTTTTGTGACCGTAGTAGTATGGCGATAGTTATAGCGCGAGAACAAAACGAAGACACAGAGACAAGGAGGACACGAAGGACGTCTCCGTGTCGTCGTTTTGTTCTCGCGCTATAACTATCGCCATGCCATACCAACTAGCCCAAGCTGCCACACTTTGTAGTAGTAGCGCGTGCGTAAACCTGCGACCGTTGGACCACCATTTTCGTGTAACCTATGATATCATGGGCCATATCATGATACCGTACGGTGAAGCCAGCCTCTCGGCTGGCTTCACCGTACCTTTCTTCACCATACCTTTCTTTCCGCCATACGGTGAAGCCAGCCTCTCGGCTGGCTTCACCGTATGGCGGAAAGAAAGGTATGGTCACTCGAACGTTGCAGGGACTGCACATCGAGACTGGGCTGGCTGCAGTGGCGTAACTAGATAGGACGGCGCCCAGGGCAAATATATTTCCGCGCCCCTCATTATGCCCGTGATAATGTTTGTTATTATTATTATTATTAATAATAATAATAATAATAATATTATTATTATTATTAATAATAATAATAATATTATTAATAATAATTATTACTACAGCTCCTATTAATAATAATATTATTATTATTAATAATAATAATATTATTATTAATAATAATTATTACTACAGCCCCCCCCCCCCATTAAAAGCGCTAATGTAGGCTTCCGCGATTGCCTACTGGCGCGCGGCGGGCCATTTCGGAGGCCAAGGGCCACCAGTTCTGATTTCGATGAGCTACGCCCGCGTTTTTGTATAGTATTTTTCTTTTTTTATTCAAACTTCCGGAAGTCCCTTACCCGTCATTGTTCTCTTCCAGTCCACACTGCAAAAATCTTGACGGCACGGGCGCTTCCCAGGCCCAAGTTTCTCGTACCTAAGCTTTCGCGCTATTTGTGCATCCCAAGGAATGCAGGGTGAGTACAAAACAAAGCAACCAGCTAGACACCGCGCCATCGGGTCTGGTATGGGGGTTAAACTGGTCGGAGTGTTCTGCCGTTTCGCTCCGTTCGCTGTTCCATTGATGGAGGTCATCCTTGTGCGGCCGCATTCTTTCAGGGAAGTTCTTGGTTTCTCCAACGTACGAAGCGGGGCAGTCGGCACATGCTGTCGGGTACACTACGCTCTGCGCTTTTTTCGCAGGTGCGTGTTCTTTGGGCCAAAGGATGAACCTGCCCATGGCGGTGGATGGCATGTGGGAAACGTTGACCCCCGCCCTTCTATTGCTTTGCTGGCGCCCGCGATGCAGGGAATCAACAAACGTCGCCGTCGTGTCACGCTTTCTCCGTCTTTCCTCCAGAGAACTCTGCGAATAAACGCCTTTGTTTAGCCTTTGGTGCCGAGGTCACGGATTATATTCGCCCTTCCTTCCGCCGCTGCGTGGACGATTAGTCGTTGGACGATCGGCTATTTCGTTGGAGTTTTCTGTTCTTACTCAAAAAAGGTGCATTCGAACTTTTTTATTTTATTTTGTTTACGTACGTGGTTGGTTTCAGGGAAGCTTTCAGTAAGTGGTTTGGGAGGCTGGTGGGGTTCGCTGAAACTCATCTAACCCAGTGCTGCGGAGCACAAAACAAAGCTTAGCCGAGGGTCATGGGAAGGCACGGAGGTAGCGCAGCAAAATGAAAATAGAGGATCCTTTTCCCGATGCAAAAGCCATTGCGGCAACCCTTTCCTTCACCACCATCCCCACTTCCAGTCGTACATTACAACCTCGCCCCTCCCCCCTTCCAGGCGGTTTTACGGAAAAAAACATTGACAACCTTTCCAGGGGGCGCCAACCCGAGGACTCGGCTTGGCGCCCCCTCCCTAGTGGCGCCCGGGGCACTTGTACCCCCTTGCCCCCCCCTAGTTACGCCACTGGCTGGCTGGCACGCCCGCCTAGCCTCGATGTCGCGCAGGTGTGCGCAAGCGGGGGGGGGGGGGGGGGGGGGCGGCACAACTGTGTTTTCAAAATTTTTACCTGCCCATCTTTTGCACCCCAGCTGAAATGTGAAACGGCTAGCTCGGCGGTCATAGGGAGCGTACATAGGGAATCTCTTTGAAGATGGGACCTAGGTACTTGCTAGGGAGAAAGTGTACTGTAGCCTTCGCTGCAACCGCTTCAACAGCTGGCACCGTGGTCACGCTTGAATGTCGGTAAAGTGGTTTGTGTAATTATCGGTCCAACTATATGGGACCTAATGTACCGCAGCGCTGTTAGTGTTCGTGAAATTTCATGAAAACAACGCGGTTGAGCGCGATGACCCACATTCCGAAAGCCACGTGCAGATCTCCCTAGGACTGAAAGCTTCCTGACGACCGCCGCTTTAATTCCCTTGCATTTCAAAAAAAACGATTTATTCTAAATGAACTACTAATTAAGTACGACAATATTAATTATTGTTAAGCGCCTCGTGCTTTCTGTATTCGTTTTACGAGCAACGTCCATCGTTCTTAACGCCCAGAGCGTGCAGTATTCTAGAAACATCTAGAGTACTGCCCCACTCAACGAAAAGAAAATGTCAATCGTGACATTCATCAGTAGCCACATGGTTAACGTTTCACCTTTTTTATGATTTTTTTATATTGCCATCACATATGCGCATGCGCGCCTGGCTATATTTGACCGGGGAAATTAAGGGATGTCGACTGCAATTCCACATTCCTTGTCGAATTTTCTTTTTTTTTTGCTTTTGCATTGTATTGTTTAAGGAACTAAAAGCAAAAAGAGCCGACGTTACCAGAAATTGGAGAAGAGACCTTATGCCATGGGCTTAGCCTGAATTTTTTTTTTTTTCAATTGGCGTAACCATCACGTCTGTGGATGCAAAATCAATAGATAAAAGTTGTCTTGAGCAAGTTGGTTTTTTCCGTACCATCATTCTTGGGGAGCCAGTCGAATGATGAGCCAAAGCACTCGCACCAAAGCTATTAACGCGACAGCGTTAAAGAGCTCGTTTTGAATCTCCTTTACCCTCCGTGCATGCTTCGTTTCCAGCGTACTTTGCCTCTCTGCAGAGTGTCTGCGTCTTGTGAAGGCTGCTGTTTTTTTTTTGTTTTTTTTTTCAATTGCATTGCATGCTACGTGACCAATGCATGCATGTACAGTTGCTAATAGCGTTCCGGATACACTTTACAGGAAAGAAAGAAAAAAAAACAATATTTACGACGAGGATGGGATTCGAACCCACGCGGGCAGAGCCCATTGGATTAGCAGTCCAACGCCTTAACCACTCGGCCACCTCGTCACACGTCAACTGACACTTGCGAGGCCTAGAACGAAATGAGCTTGTGTAAGTTGTAAAAATCTTAGAATTGTACACGTGAGTTTATGGAATATATGGAAATCTGGTACATCTGCTATGTTTTGAAACGATCTGAAAGTTTGGGTTGTGCGCAATCCATGCCTTACCGCGTGGACATAGCGTGTGCAAGTTCCAGGGGGTTAATACACCCCCCCCAACCTAACACTTAGCAAAAAAATATTCTAACACTCCGCCCGCCCCCCTCAACCCGTTCTAGCACACCCCAACCCTCCAACATTAAAGAATAAAAAAAAATAGAAATTCACGGCAAACCCTGCAAAAAGAAGTGGTCTCGTATTAGAGGGCCGATGGTCTCGCGAGTACATTGTGCTCAAGGGAACAGGGCATTCGGATCATGCCCACGTATACTGAGCAACTTGCACAAAAGATAATTGCTCTGCAAAGCATTCTCGGCTTTGGCCATCCCGGCGAGTCAGTTTCATTTCGAAGATTTCCTTTGTAGTCCTAAGACTCCCTTGGCGCCACTTGTGCACGCAACAAGTGGTGTGCAAATAAATCGTAATCGGCCAATGGGTGGTGCAAGTGTGATCAGGAGAGCCATACGCTCAGGCGTGCGCAAGGGGGGAGGCACACGCACCCTACTCTTATTCACAAAAGGGAGTGGGGGGGGGCGCAAAGTCAGCTCTATACACTGATCACTTCGCCCTCCCCCTCTCCCCATTATAAGTGGAATCTGTTTCACGCCTATGTTTACACGCGTAATACAAGAACGTCCGCCCCTGCAAAAACACTCGTGTGCTGTTGATTGAACATTAAGGAAACACCAGGCATTAAAATATACTCCCGGAGTGCCCTACCCGCCCCCTCCCTCTCTCTCCTTATACACCGTGCCTCAAAATCTAATCGTGGTTTTCACTCGCAAAACCCCAGAAGTTTTGAGAGTAAGAAAATCTGCGCACCAGAATCATTTTGCAGCTATTATAATTATGCTATCGAATGTTGTGAAACCGGCACAAATATATCATGTGCACCGTATCTTTTTTTTTTTCAGAATAATGCAGTGTAATTTTGAAAATGACCGAACCACTTGCCTTTTTGTCGGAGTACATATTGAATCACACAATTTGCAGACTCACCGTACCATATGCATGGTGAGGAGTGCTTATTAAATGTGCCTTGAATCGACATACCCACAAAAATAGCCACTCTAATATGTGAACTAGTATATTCTGCCATCCCCTCGGTATTCGTGTTTTTGACGCCACAGTCCTCGGCTTTATCTCGTGAGGTTATCTACTCCCACAATCTATTTTGCATTATTCGTTTCTGTTTACAACCGCTACTCTAGACCTATGCTTCCCATCTTAGACGATTATCTGATGGTTGCGCATGGTGTGCACGTCGGTATTTCTCCCATTATACAAATGTGCTTACACAAATGTCGTCGCCTGCTTTTTTTTTTTTTTAGATGCGGAGGCATCTTATACTCGCGCCTTGTAGTGCGCCGCCCGGCCGTCTGCGCCGTCCGCACCGCTTCTCGAACATTCGACAGCTGACGCGCGCGCATGCGCCATCGCGCCGTCGCCCACTCTTCCACCATCTGTGCATCCCTTCCTCCTCTACACACCGCGCGTGCTTCACTCCTCCACCATCTGTGCACCCTTCCTCTTCTACACACCGCGTTCGACATCTACAATTCTCCTGATTCTCCAGTGGACGCGCATGTGGCGTCGCGCTTCGAGAACATTCAACAGCTGACAGTGCATGCGCCGTCGAGCTGTATATATACTCAAGGTCGGCGCTCGCTCGCTCAGTTGCCGCTCGTCGGTTGGTTTGTACGGCGCGTCGACGTCCAAGGTCGCAGTGAAATGAATTCCAACGAATCCACAAACACAATGATCGACGTCCCTTCGACCAGCGCCGCCCTTTCGCATACGTGTGTACGTGTTCACTCATTTAACACCCCCTCCTAAAACCACGTTAACCAATTTAGCCATCGACCCAAGTAAGTCGCAATTTAACACCCCATTTCACAACCACGTTAACCAATTTAGCCATCGACCCAAGTAAGTCGCACTTTAACACCCCGTTAACCAAATATATGCTCCGCATCCTCCTCAGTGTTCCCCCGAGGGAAGCTGCGGGCAATTTTTTCATCTGCAGCAGACATAGACTTGCGGATCAGCCTTTTGTAAATTAAGATTAGCGATGAGGAAGGAAACAAGGCTGGGAGGGAATGCCACGTGGTACCGCTGGCCTCGGCAAACCAACATCATCTGACGCAGCCCCTCCGCCCTCCGGTGTCCCACAGCTCGGCGCCGCAACAGACGCTCCCAAATTGTGAGCCAACATATACTGTGCTTGCAATCGCCTGACTAGCAAGTGTTTCTCCTTTAAAACGTTTTTCACGTCTACATTCGGATACAACTTGATCAGTCTGCGACATTTCCCTTTTATAAGCGGATGCGCACAAACCTGCACCAATGGGCGCGCACTCCAGAATGACGTCATGAGCCGGACATCCGGTAACCCCGCCCTCGAAAAACACTGTAGAGTGAACGAGATGGGGTTAATCCTTTAGGTGCGCTGCGCCGCCTATTGGCTGCCGCTCGTCGGTCGCCTGGGTCGGGGCCTCTCTGGACTTCTTGAAGTCAATTTTACCCGACTGTGCCTCTACTGTAGGTATTCACTGTGCTCTTCCCGCTAGGCGGCGCCACCGAGTGCGCCGCCATAGCCGTGGTCCATCAGTGATACGCGGCCTATGACAGCGTGATTTTTGGTAGTGCTGCGCCGCACTGACCCGTTTTCCTAGAAAAGCATAACACGTGCTGCTGAAAACTTTGGTTGTGGTCCGATGATAATGTTTGCACGCGAGACCTCAAGTATGGTGGCTGCCGCACTAGCGCCGCTTGCATCACGTGAGTACCTCCTATATTGTAGGACACCGGTGTATCAGGGGCAGCGCCAGGATTATTCAATTGGAGAGAGGGGGGAACACGACGAATGAGCTCATTCAGGGCGTTGGGAGGCGAAGAACTTATGCGCGTTGCGTTTAAAATATACTCCTTCTTAGGGAGAGCAAGCGCAAAATTTTTGGGACCCCTCACTGGAGGGGTCCCAAACGTCTGATACAAAAGCCTGCAGTCTGATGCACCGCCCTGTATCAGACTGCAGGTTAAATGTCACGTGACGTTCCTTCTTTCCTCCTCCATGCAGAATAGCATGCGAGATGTGCGTCATGTTTACCGTCTTTGAGCACGAAGAGGGCGAGCGGAACCTCTCCCTTGATCGGGTCCGGAACGCCGACGACTGCGCACTCCGCTACGCCGTCGTGCTTCATGATGGCCTTCGCGTCGTCACGTTCGGGCAGGCGCGTTCATGCGAGGAAAGCGCAAAAATGTCAAGATCATTGCGCACGTAGTTGCTTATTGTCCGCAATTTACGCGACTGCTAATCGACTGGTATGATTCCGTTGCGTCCGCACAACAAGTTACTTCAACAGCGATATTGATTGGGGCATGTAATAGTGCATGGTTCATTAAGTTCACCTAAACATATCTTAAACAGAACCAGAATATATAGAAGTGATTGTTCATTCAGTTTTGTTGAACTGCATATCTACGTGTCTAACTTCAAAAAAAAAAAACAACTGAATTTTGCTTTTGCTTTGCGGAAATGTACAAACCAATGCTGTTTCTCCTTTTTTTCGTTTTTACTTTTTCTAAGAGGACAGCCGAATGAATACAATAAGATTCCGGCTAGTTTTGTGGAATTCACGATGTGAGAATTTTTCACAGATGCCTTTGAAATGTACTTCGGAAACCATACAGCCTGTATGTTAGATTATGAAATGTTACATTGTAAAATGTTATTTAAATTACGTTATAAATGTATATTATATTTACTATGAATCTGTTTATTTTGCTTCTGTTAATGCTCCTGTATACTTATTTATTTTCGATGAATTGTACCGCGTTACCGCAACCCTAATGTTCTTGATGTGGGGGAAGTAGTCGCAGCAGTACGCCCTTTAATACGTTCGAGTTGATTGAGGATTAAGTGCGGTATAATTCACTCAATAGGGTGGACTTTACTGGCTATTTGCAGTGAGGTATCAATTTTCGCGTGCTCTCTCGCTTACAGACCCGAAATAGTTATAGCCAAAGCAGTGCGAGACTCCTACCTCCTCAATCTGTGACGTCGACAGGCGGTGTCCGGCGACATTGATGACGTCATCGCTCCTCGAAAAGATGCTCACGTAGCCGTTCTTATGTAACATGCCGGTGTCCATAGTGTCGTAGTAGCCCTGTTGGAGACGGATGCCGATATAGAAATTCGACACAGGCGCGCCCTTAGTCCCGTATACGTAAATTGGAAGCAACTGCAAGCACGCATGATTGCCAACCTCACCGGGTATTTTTCGAAGTACTTGACGACGAATACGTCATCCGCTCTGAACAGAGTCGACATCGATCCCGGCGGCATCGGTAATCTACGGAAGAATCGTAAAAACCACAAATTCACGTCAACCACGGAAATATACCACGCTTCTCATATCTACCGCGCTCTTTAAAAGCTTGTTTAAAAGCGTTTGTGAAAGTTGCTTGAGCTGAATTTAACCATGTGACCGACATTTATTGCGAAATGATCTTCACAACTTCACTCAGTTATTCATTCTGTTACAATTCATGATATTCTATTATGTTAATGTTGACTTTGTCTTCTCCAGAGCGCATTCTGAGGTTTAATTAACTAACTGTCGTACACGTTTTAAAAAAAATACAGATACTGCAGGGCTTAATTCTTCACTCCGACGCAGTATAGTCGGTATGATCTACAGAACAAGTGTCACAGAACGAGCGCTAAAAATGGGCGCGCCGCCAAATTCTTGCCGTTTTAACGCGCGGAAAAGACGCCGGGAGGTCAAAAGAAAAAAAAGAAAACAAACATCCAAGGCTCCCAGGGCGCGCGCTCTCCCCTTGGAAGCGTGGCTTCGCCGACGAACCTCCTCACCCCACATCGGCGGCCGAGATAGGCCGCGAAAGTTCTAGAACGAAATAGGCATGGTCATACCGAGCTGAGTCATCTGCCGCGGAGGGCGTTCCAACCGTCTCGCCCTCTTCCCAGCCTTCGCTGCGTATCGCGCCGACGAAATGACGAGAACCGTCTGGAATGTCGCGCGCAAGGTATTTAAACGAGCAGCCGAGATGAGAGATCAGGAGAAGACGGAGTTAGCGCCAGAGTGCGTAGGGATCCCGCCGTGTAGTCGGCGAAGGTTTTGTCAGTAGGGACGAAGCAGGAGATGAAGAGGATTTCCACCTGAGGGGTGAAGGCTCGAGCTACAGGCAAGAGCGTGTGTCTACCGCTATCGAGCGAGGACGCGTGGCAACAGCTGCGTGTGTGAAGCCGACGTGTTCGGGCGAAGGAGTTTGAAGCTTGGAGAGTGGCCAATTGAAGGCGCGAGGTTTCCTGGAAGAGAAACTTCGAGGGCGCGAAAGGACAACAACGCTGGACTTTGAGTGAGTGATTCTCGGAAGAGTATCATCCAGACTTTTGTTCCAAGAACTTTGGACTGGATAGGTTTCTATCTCTTTAGTCTTTAAGTGTCTTGGTTGTTCAATGCATGCGACTGCATTGTAGAGCGTATCGTTCGTTGTCTATGTCTGTTGTTTTGAGTGTGGCTGATTGTACTGTGTAGTACGTTGTTTGATTGGTGACGTATTGTATGTAACTATTGTGGAGTGTGCATACGTGTGTATTGTTTTTGATCTGCCGTTAATGAGAATATAATTTTGTTTGTTTATCAACTCTCGGCTCTGACTTGTTCTTTGGACCACAGCCGGCGTCCGCTGGCGCGCCAAAAAGGACCACTTCTAAATTGTCCACGCTTTCGTGGTGCGGTTCGGGGGGCCGATACTTCGACCCTTGGAATTAGCCCGGCGATTGCCTCCGTAATAAAAGGGACATGTGTGACAATTAATCTGGCGTCCGCGACAGGACCTTTTGGTGCACAGTGTGTCCAAAGTAGTGAGAAAGAGCCTCGAGTTGTTGATAGTGCTATCGGAACGATTTGGTTTGTTGTTCAGTGTTCTCGTAACGAGTGCAGGGGAGTGTTCCGATAGACTGATTTACTTTTTGCACGCGGCAAGGTCTTATTTGCGAGATACAATGAATCTCGAAAAGCTAGTTGCTCTTGGTGAGAAGATGGGTCTTTCTGGCGCCGAACTACGGAAGTGGGTAAGCCAGAAGGAGAAAGAGGCGGTGGAGAGAGAGAGGTTGGCAGCTGAGAGAGCCAAGGGAGAAAAAGCAGCTGAGTTGGAGCGAGAGAGGTTGGCAGCTGAAAGGGCGAAAGAAGAAAGACAGGCAAAGGAGCGACAGCTGAAAGAAGAAAGAGAGCAGCAGTTGAAGTTGGAGCTGGAGAGAGAAAAGCTGGCCGCTGAGAGGGCGAGAGAAGAAAGAGAGGCAAAGGAGCGACAGCTGAAAGAAGAAAGAGAGCAGCAATTGAAGTTGGAGTTGGAGAGAAAAATTGGCAGCCGAAAGGGCGAGAGAAGAAAGAGAAGCGGAGATGGCTGAAAGGGAACGGCAGCGGCAGCACGAGATGGAACTCGAGCGGCTCCGGTTGCAACAGTGAAGTGAAACTCCCGTCCAACCTAGAGTTGAAAGTAGCGAACGGGAAGATCATGGCTTCCGCTTGAACCCAAGCAAGCTGCTCGTGGCGTTTGATGAAAGGAAGGACGACCTTGACGCGTACCTTCACCGATTCGAGACGATTGCGAAGAGCCAGAATTGGCCGGAACATCAATGGGCAACTGCTTTGAGTACTTGCTTGAGTGGTGAAGCGCTCAGTGTGTACGGTAGGCTGACGCCGACCGATGCAGCCAACTATGCAAAGGTGAAAGCTGCTTTGCTGAAGCGATTTAGATTTACTGTAGAAGGATTCCGGGACAGATTTCGGACAGGAAAGCCAGCTGATGGTGAGACGGCTACGCAGTATGCCGCCCGACTTTGTCATTATTTCGACAGATGGATTGAACTTTCAGGGACAGCGCAGGAGTACGATGAGCTTAGAGAGCTCCTAATTAGAGAACAATTTCTTACTAGTTGCCACCCATGCCTGTCGCTGTACTTGAAAGAGAGGAAGGCTGAGTCACTCGAAGGAATGCTTGAATTGGCTGATCAATTCTTGGAAGCGCAAGGTGGCACTAATTTGGCCAAGGTCAAGAAGGATTGTCCCGATGATTCGAAGAAATTGGCTCCCGAAGAAAAGAAGCGTGCACCAGAGAGCATTCCGCGATGTTTTCTGTGCAACCGAGTGGGTCATCGCGCGAAAAACTGTCGAACGATCTTTACGAGCCCTACGGCAGTAAAATGTTTCAAGTGTGGTCAGACTGGGCACAAAGCAGACGCTTGTCGGAACGGAGTGAGTCAAACTCACCAGGTATCTTGTGTGCAAGCGGCACCAAAATCTGATAATAATGCCGTCACCGATGGATTCGTAGAGTTGAAGAATGGGGAGAAAATTCCTATTGTGGGTGCTGTAATGTCAAAACAGCCAACCGGTGTTATGAAGGGAATGCCAACGCTGCCTGGAAAGGTTGCAGGCAAGAAGATTACGGTTCTAAGAGACACCGGTAGCTCCACGGTTATCGTGCGGAGAAATTTGGTACGGGAAAGTGAGTTGACAGGCAGAACGAAACCGGTTTGCCTAATTGACCGTACGATTCGGATGCTTCCCGAAGCAGAGATTGAGGTGGAAACCCCGTACTTCAGCGGAAAGGTTACTGCTTTATGCATGACGACCCCACTTTACCACCTTGTCATCGGAAACATCGCCGGGGCGCGAGGACCGAATGATCCGGAATGTTTGGGAGAAGACCCTAAGATAGAGCCCTCGCCAACCCAGCGACCGCGAGATACAGTGGAGGAGCATCCCGTGACGGATCGCACTCGAGCCCAAGGTGAAGCCGCGGCGCAAGAGACAGCGAATGAGAAGACGATCGTGTTGAATGAGTTCACGCGCTGGGCAGCTGGACGTACGTCGGCACGACCCCAACCGACCGACAGTGTAAAGTAGACGGAGTCAGCCAGCCAGGCCAAATGTAGAGACATGAACAAGCTGGTAAATAAACCGACCGGACCCGTCGAACCTCATGACCCGTTAGCAGGGTCGGAAGTGACAACGATGACTGAGACGCTGCCTCAGATACCGTCGTTGGAAAAGGCTCGCCGAAAAAGAACAAGGAAAAACAAGAAGAGATCGAGCGAGCACCGCAAGAAAGGACGCAAGCGCAGCTCGAAATACACAAGATAGGTGCTGAGGTCAAATCAGAATGTGTTTGGCAGTGCTGAGTGCCATATGTTGTGTTAATGTTGTGTTATCCTGTGTCACAAGTGTCGAAGTGCCTGTGCTGGGATGTGATGTATAGTGTTGTCTGATTGTTGTAATGAGAGAACTTTGTACGTTTGTATTGTTTGGAATGTGTGATGAAGTGTTGTAGTCATGTACCTGTGGCTATATTTCATGTGTTGTGGAATTGAACTACAATGTATGATTGTATTGAGCGATCTATTGCGAATGTGAAGTGTCATGAGCGACGGTTTGTGTTAGTCTTTCAGAGTGTGTGGTGACTGTTCGCGCTCGTTTGTGTGATTTTGAATATTATGAGATAATATTCTTAAAGTGGGGGGCAGTGTCACAGAACGAGCGCTGAAAATGGGCGCGCCGCCAAATTCTTGCCGTAACGCGCGGAAAAGAGCGCGGAAAAGACGCCGGGAGGTCAAAAGAAAAAAAAGAAAACAAACATCCAAGGCTCCCCGGGCGCGCGCTCTCCCCTTGGAAGCGTGGCTTCGCCGACGAACCTCCTCACCCCACATCGGCGGCCGAGATAGGCCGCGAAAGTTCTAGAACGAAATAGGCGTGGTCATACCGAGCTGAGTCATCTGCCGCGGAGGGCGTTCCAACCGTCTCGCCCTCTTCCCAGCCTTCGCTGCGTATCGCGCCGACGAAATGACGAGAACCGTCTGGAATGTCACGCGCAAGGTATTTAAACGAGCAGCCGAGATGAGAGATCAGGAGAAGACGGAGTTAGCGCCAGAGTGCGTAGGGATCCCGCCGTGTAGTCGGCGAAGGTTTTGTCCGTAGGGACGAAGCAGGAGATGAAGAGGATTTCCACCTGAGGGGTGAAGGCTCGAGCTACAGGCAAGAGCGTGTGTCTACCGCTATCGAGCGAGGACGCGTGGCAACAGCTGCGTGTGTGAAGCCGATGTGTTCGGGCGAAGAAGTTTGAAGCTTGGAGAGTGGCCATTTGAAGGCGTGAGGTTTCCTGGAAGAGAAACTTCGAGGGCGCGAAACGACAACAACCCTGGACTTTGAGTGAGTGATTCTCGGAAGAGTATCATCCAGACTTTTGTTCCAAGAACTTTGGACTGGATAGGTTTCTATCTCTTTAGTCTTTAAGTGTCTTGGTTGTTCAATGCATGCGACTGCATTGTAGAGCGTATCGTTCGTTGTCTATGTCTGTTGTTTTGAGTGTGGCTGATTGTACTGTGTAGTACGTTGTTTGATTGGTGACGTATTGTATGTAACTATTGTGGAGTGTGCATACGTGTGTATTGTTTTTGATCTGCCGTTAATGAGAATATAATTTTGTTTGTTTATCAACTCTCGGCTCTGACTTGTTCTTTGGACCACAGCCGGCGTCCGCTGGCGCGCCAAAAAGGACCACTTCTAAATTGTCCACGCTTTCGTGGTGCGGTTCGGGGGGCCGATACTTCGACCCTTGGAATTAGCCCGGTGATTGCCTCCCTAATAAAAGGGACATGTGTGACAACAAGTTAAGGCAGATAAAGAAAACAGAACGGAAAGTTCAAGGAACCAGAGTATAAGTAATTTCTCGTAAGAACAAAACTTTTTTTCTTGACTTCATGTTAGCATCTCGAGTTACCTGCTCCGTAATTAAATGACATAGCAAACCAGAAATACTGATGTAAAATGAGAGAATGTCCTGCTGTTTTAAAGTGTTACAGATAACGCATACAAATGCCTTATGATCATTAGTTGAGCAGAAAATTACTTTAAGTCGTCTTAATCTATGAGTTCGAGAGGCGATATCGCGTGTAATTATTTCTGAAGATACGACACCAGTTTCAAGAAATACGTTCCCAAAGTGCGAGACAACGTATTGCGTTCAATTTCTTCTGCATTCACTGAGAAAACACAGCGCTTAGTCATATGCACTGTGGTAAATATATGCACCACACCGCAAGTTTGGCGGGCAAAAATCGACGCTGCTGCCATCCTCGGAATCCTAATATGTGCCACAAGCTCACACGGCCGCATTTCGTAAGTCTCGTAATAAGTAAAAAAAAATGCAGCCAATCCTAATCCTGAACTTAGGTTTATACATGGTCATAATAGTGACACTCGTATGGCGGCGTTCGTGCTCTCTGGTTTATTATTTTATTCATTTACCGCTGGTGGTACACAAAGCTCGGAGGCGCGCTTCGACGTGTTCATTGTCACGCTAGATATGGCGCGAAGGGCGTCATTTAAAGCAAAGCTGCTATATCATGTTTTGGTTTGAGAACTGCAATTTAGACGCTAATGTGTGTTCCGCGTGCTGTCAAAGCGGATCACAGAGGCCACATAAAAAGGAACGCGTGGGTGAGATCTGCATCGCCAGGTGGCGCTACGACTGCGGCTGCTCACAAAAAAAAGTGTGTGCCTGTTCACTGCACTCATTCAATGGTTAATTATACTGACAGTTAATTGGCCATTCTCTTGTGATTGGATAGCATATGCATCGAATATAACCCTTAACATCAAACATTCATTTCTTACTCTTTTTGTTTTCTAAAATCAATTTTTGTTTTCTAAACCAAGCAAGTGCTCAATTGGAAGTGCTTAGGAGAGAAACAGGAGAGTGTTACTCATTGCGTGTGTCACTAAAAATAACAGGAAAAATAATAAATTATACTAAAGTGTGTGTAGCGAATCTCGAATTTCGGTACATGACGTAACGTATGCCTCGAGCACAAAGACTTGAACACGTGCTATCTGCCACAGACGATTCAACATTTTTTTGTTCCGCTGGAAAAAAAATCTATGCATATTCGTCGTAACTCTTGCAAAGGAGGAGTGACCTACTTCAGAGGCTAAATGTAATCAACTGTAGGTGATCGACGACCATCCCACGTTTAAGTTAGCACTCGTGGCCGACGAGTTGTTTACCAAGGAAAAAGTAATCTTAGCATGATACTTTGAACGTTAATTCAAATTGGTTATTTTTAGGGAGAAAGAGTGATAGCGTGAATAAATAATTAACTTATTAACTAAATTTATTTCTATTTAAAAGGGAAGGGCCAATGGGATAGAGCGTGGACCGGAAGGAGCTACTGCATGGTCTCCTCTAAACAGCCCACAGCAAAGTTTTTGAAGCAACACAACCAACAGATCTCATGCCTTCAAAAGCTTTAGTTCTTCATGCATAGCTACGCTTACAAACTCCCATTCACTGGTGGATCAATACTTATTAAAAGCACGTGCCTGATCAAAGACAAAAGTGACCGTTGGTCTCTATACGAGCACATATATGATGCAAAAAAAAGACGCCTCCTCATGATGACGTCCCCACATGACGTCATCGATCGCAAAAACTCGTGACATATATCATATGTCGCTATGATTTTGCATGACGACGTCATCGCATGACATCGCGAGACGCGGAAAACTTTCGGGGGGGGGGGGGATCGATACAATTGACGGAGATGAAAAAAAAAGTGTATGATGTGTTTTGCTTTCGGGTCATGTATATATAAGGTACCGTGTGGACTTTTCATTCAGTTTTTCTAATACGTTGTCCTGTTAGTCCTTCGGTACACCTGCTCCATTACAGATGAAGCAGCAGCAGTTATCCGATTCCAGATATATGCACGTTCTGAAATGTTTCACCCACGTAAGGCACTGAAATGTCCCGTGTACACATTTTTTTTTTACCGTAAAAGGTGGCCAGCTCAAACCACACACGCAGTGCGCAAAAAAAGCCTCAGTTGAAGAACGTCAAATCAGCATTCCCTCACGGTGACCGGAGATTCAATCGGTGGCCGCGTTTGGCATATGCTAGCCTCGTATTTTCCATGCTTTACCTGACGAGCAACAGACATGCCGATATATTACAGGGGCGCCGTTTACATCACCATTGGCGGGGATCAGCCATAATACCGAAGTATTGCGCTGACAAATATACTGTAACGGACATGCGAAAGGCAGGAAGACGAAGAAGAAGGGAAAGACGAAGGGCTTCGCAAGACCGCAGTCCGCTACCACGAACGACCATCGTTCACATATTGTAAATGAAATCATTTCGTCACAACTCGCTGTAACAATATTGATTATATACATCGATCGCTAAAACTTGTGAACGTCATCGTTCAGGCAAGCTTTTCGACACCAGCGAAAAGTGGGTGGCTTTTTAGACATAGGCTCGGGCGTACACTGTCGTCCTTTATGAAAGGGAACACGCGAACGCGTGGCCTGCACTCTGCGGCGGCTGCCTACAGCACCATCAACCGACAGGTGAAGAAAACACGTTCGCTTTTTCGCTTTTGGCGTCATCTATTGCCAAGCAAGATAACGAGTCATGGCCGGTGAACAAGCACTGCGAGATCACGTTCCCTCATCACTGGCGCGGCGAGCTATATCGGATGATTACTGCAGCTTTCGCCGTGGTCGCGCGCAACGTTTGGTATGTTGGCAGTGGGCTACGCACTGCAGGCGTCAGCGGAGAGGGAGTGCGATCTAGCAGCTTGTATACTGGCCATAACTCGTTATTTTTATTTTTTGGCAACAGATGACGCTGAAAGCGAGCCTGTTTTCTCTTGACGTTGGTTGATGGGGCTGTAAGCAGCCGCCGCAGAGCGCAGGCCACGCGTTGGCGCGTTCTTAAAGGACGACAGTTTACATGGCTCTATGCACTCGTGCGTTTGTCCTATCTTATTTTTTAATCCACGTTGTAGGGCGTAGGCCGCACTGGCGCAAAGAAAAAGAGAGAAAAAAGTGCTATAGGTCACTTGCTAAATACCGAAACACCGGACGCAACAGTTCAATATCACAATCGATATCAAGTTCATTTCCTTCAGTTCTCCCGTAACCTGCCGCATCCGTCATTCATAACTGTCGCAAAATAAAACGGCTCAAACAAGGAAAACTTGATTTGTCCGTATAAAAAAATATCGACCGTAACCCTCGATACCGCGCAATTCATTGACCGATAACAGTGCCAAAACCTTAAGCGTGATTAGCCTAAAAATACTGCTAGATATTTATTTATTTATTTATTTATTTATATACGAACCTATTTATTTAGTAGAGCCATCGAGTCAAGAAGACATTACAAAGGGCAGTGACGCATATGACTATAAAATGTATTGAGAATTACACTAAACAGACCGTGAATTAAACTAATTACAATTATGTACAGCGCGGTGTAAAGGCCAGACATTAGTGCACGTGAGTTTTAACAACAAGAATACAATTTCGTGATGTACAGTGCCAGCAGTTATGATAGTCAAGTGAATTGGTGATCTTTTAACACTATACACGCAAGAATTGAAATGAGCAACATGTCTTCAAAGTTTTGCATTTGACAAAGTGTCATACAGTATATACGTAAAGAAATGCTTCTAAAAATAAAATAGCACGTTAAAGAACCCCAGGTGGTCAAAATATCCGGAGCCCTCCACTACGGCGTCTCTCATAATCATATGGTGGTTTTGGGACGTTAGACCCCACAAATCAATCAATCAATCAAATAAAAATAAAATAAAAACATTAATTCAAGGTGTGTTCACCACAGCGAGTCTAAACCTTGTAGCGCTCTACAAAAAGAGTTTACCTAATGGCCACGTTACCCAGCTGATTCGGAGCCGCTTCCAGGCCGTCTTCCAACAGAACCTTCACTACAGGGGAAAAAGGCAAAAAAAGAAAGACAAACATTGGTTGCATCACCGTTTATTTGGTTAAACTATGCCATGTGTGATAACCAATTCCTTCTTTTACGCCGCTGATTCTGATAATTCTGTTAATTTCCCGTTTGACGGGAAGGATTTTATGCAAGACAAAGGAGCTCTTGTCGGTATCATAATTCTTTATGCAGCTTGCATAACTCTCAGCGCAAGTATAGGACACAAAAATCAAGAAAGTACACAAGTGCTATTCAACAACTGAAAGCTTAATGAAAAAAAAAGTACGTGACATATATGAACAGAAAAAAAGGCACCAACAAAACCTGATCTACCCCCACCCAAGCTGACGTTTTACATGTACAACATACGAGATTAGATGCGGGGGGCGGAGGGGGTAGATAAGGTGTTGTTAGTGCCTTCTTTTCTGTTCATATACGCCACGTTTTTTTTTTTTTTTCATTAGGCTTTCAGTTGTTCGACAGAACTTGTGTCGTGTACTTTTTTTAGTTTTGTATCCTACTTGCGCTGACAGTCATAACTATGTTACGATTGAGTTACCCAATTTGTTACACTACTTTGTGCAGCTTGTAGCTATTCTGCAGAGTGCAGAACCGTAAAGTATTAACAGAACGCGTTTTTTTAGCCGTACCATTCCATCCGGGAACTGGTAGACCCGTTGCTTCATCTGGAACCTGCGTCGTGTTGCCCAGACCCACGCACGTAGCAGTCACAGGAGAACCAGTCTCTGCAGATTTATAATGGGAGAGAACAAAGGGAAGAATTCGAAGCACGCCTTCGCATCAATAGTATTCACACAACCTGCGCTCAGATGTAATTGCTTAGTATTGATTAATGTAAACAATTTACTTAATATCAATAATTCCTCAGTAACAGTATCAATGCACTGCGCTGATATAAGATAGTGCATTAGAAAAAGACAATTTTTCAAATTTTTGATTACACATCAGGGGCTTAGCCAGGGAGTGGAACACCGGGCATGTGTCCCCCCCTCCCAAATTTTTTTTTCGCCATAGCATAGAGAGCGAAAAATGGCCATTTTAAGAAGGTTCCCCTCCCAAAATCAAAGTGGTCCCCCGCTCTCCCCTCCCGAAAAAAATTTCTGGCTGTACGTCTGTTCGACATACACACACACTGCAATCGTTATGCATTTCCAACGATACAAACCCATCTCCTGTAAAATGGAGATAATTTTTTGAAGTAGGCTTCACCCCAAAAAGTCTATTATTGTGGCAAAGCTATCTCTCACAAACAGCTGCTCACCATGCGGCACTGGAAGCTTCAGAGGCCCTCTGCTCGCAGCGGATGGGCGTAGGCTCGGAAAATGTCACGCTCGTGTTGTCTATCAAACTTTAGATAGCTGTTTGCTCCTACAACACATTCTATATGCGACTGTCCTTATAATATACGAAGATGATCGCTGGCAGTTGGTCTAACTTACCTCGACCTCATATTAGGCCCGTTTACATTGACCCGATGAGGGCGCGTTGAGTCGAAATAAACAGGTTTTCTGGACTCGCCCTCCCCATGTATAAGCGGACGCGTCGGGGCGTAGAGTCGTCGCGGCGAAGTCCCGTCGACCCGGAGACAGGGGGTAGGTTGACCGAACTCGCCGCGCTTCCCCTGTCCCCATCACTCCGACGTGATGGGGACAGGGGAAGCGACCATCTACGATTACACTATAAAAAGTAATGGTATGTCACTTTACTGCACTATTCATTTTGGGAACCAATTTTCTAAAGAAAATTTTAATTTCTTAAATATGGTGGCAGTTAGGTTGCGACGAAACTTCGAAAAAGTGAAATATTATACGCAGCACGGTAAAACGATTCCAGTCGGTAGGAAAAGAACCGCATTTCCTTGTTAAAACGCATTCACCACTAGTGTATGTTAATGTGCTTTGCGGGGAAGCAATGCAGTGTTCTTGACCAAAGTCAGAAATTTTTACAGCTTTTCAACTTTTCCAGAGACAACGCAGCTGCACAGCTTGCTTGCATTGTTGACGGTAAGTGGGGGAAAAACACGAGTCGCGAAGACAGTAGTTTGGAAGCGCTGGCACATGAACTTTGAAAAATTTGCAATATTGCTCATGTTCAGGCACTTATCGGTCTGTGTGGCGCTCCATATAAAAATATACACTTTGGATCATTTCAAAGGGTGCAGAAACGATATTTATTTCTGTAAGTTTAATACGAATCTTTGTTTTACGCGACAAAATATTATTTATATTGAGCTGCCCCCAAGACTGTCAACGGCGGACCGTAAGCGCACTTCACTGCACCGAGGGTTCCTCGGCAGCCTCCTAAATGCACCAAAGCCGGCTTGTTGGTTCGTGCTCCATTTTCCTGCGCTTACCGCCAGTAATAGAAACAAATTATGCAGCTGCAGTATCTCATAAAAAGTTGTAAGAGCTGTAAAAATGTTTAAATATCGCCCAAGAACAACGCATTGCTTCCCCTAAAAGAACATCTTGAGACAACCTAGTAGCTGTGAACGCGTTGTGCCAAGAAAACGCTGTGTTCTTCCTAGCTACGAGTTTTTTTCACAACCTAGTTATTGGGCGCTGCCACGATATTTAAATTGCTCTGAGAGTTAGAAAAAATTTCCTCCGAAAACTGGTCTCAAAACAAAAATGGAAGACGGGCCTTCGGCGAGCCGGAAGACGGGCTTTCGGCTCGCCCCGACGCAAAGCGTCGCTGCGATCACCGCTCACCTCAACTCGTCCGTGCGAGTTCATATAAACTCGGGCGCGTCGAGGTAAGCTGAACCCGCCACTCAACTCAGCCCGCCCCCGTCGCGTCCATGTACACGGGGCTATTGATGTCCGCGTAGATACCATTTCAGAAATTCCTCCTCAGCAGCCATAGCAGTTCAGAGTGACGAATATGTTGTTAATCTTATGAAGGACGTCAGCTTCATCTAAGGCGCTATGGACTAATTGAGTTTACCGTGACTGATGAGTGACGCCGCATATCGCTCAAGACCGACCGACTTTAATGTTGTGTATGCGCTTCCCGTCCCTCTCTTTCGAACTCCACAGTCTTTCCGCACAGTAGGGTAGCGTACCTGTGATTCCGAATTCGTCAACCTAATTGTATTTTCCCTTTCTTAGTTCCTCGCACTATACTCGATCTAAGACGGCACCTTTTATAAATGTGCACGTTTTGAAGCGAGGCCTATCAGCAAACTTTTCAGGACGTGGCTGACAGCGTGTGTTGCTGCTGTGCCGCAGAATAGATCACAAGCACAAAACAAAATATTGCGATCACGCGTATTACATAGTCATCGAACTTACGCCTTTCTACAAAGTAACCCAGTTTTCAAAGGCCTCGGATACAATTTGTTTCCTTTATTGGTCTTTATTGCACAAATTTCACGTACGGCTCTGATACGCTCTCATTTCCTCCCACTAAGCATCACGAATCACGTGAGCGTCTACAAGATTTTGCGGTACAAAAAAAAAGACATACCTCAATATGTCGTCACAAGCACTTCCATCGTAGAGCATGCTTCACTATATTGCACAAAAAAGCATAATGTGCACCAGTCTACCCTTTTTACGATACTACTTAATATGGTGTACCCGTGCATCCGATTGAACAGAATAGGTATCGAATCGTATACTGCGCTTGCGTGCATTCACCTGTCTGCCACCAGTTGTCGAGAGTGGGTACTCCGAACGCCTTCTCGGCCCACCGGAGGGTCTCCTGGTCGCATCGCTCTCCGGCCAGGAACAGGTACCGCAGCCTAGGAGAGTGTCTCGGCTCTTGAAAGATGCAACCTCTCGCGCCTATACTATCCTCCCTCTATTACGAAACCTACTTCCCCACACCCCAACCAAGCACGTCTGCTCAACAATCGTGGCACGACTGCCTCGTGATCGTCCTCATGTGACTCTTGAGATAGATAGCATGTACAGGTAAGGAAAGATGCTTGGGAATCCTCTATTTATTAAAAGTTTATGTTGTGTGCACGGAACTTGGGAGAGCTGTGGTTCTGTTCTGCGCAATTCTCCGTCACTGATTTGCCATATTCGGCAAGCGTGCGGTGCTAGTTGTCGATTAATTCGCACTTGCGCTGCCAACTGCTTGCTTCTGGTTTATAGCTCGATTGAAAGAGCGACCGCATCACAAGAGTGGAAGCTTGGGCTAGTTGGTGCGTAGTCATATTTGCAAGATGTTTCAGCGCGCGAACAAAGGAAAAAGGACAGGGTAGACAGAAAGTCTTTCTGTCTACCCTGTCCTTTTTCCTTTGTTCGCGCGCTGAAACATCTTGCAAATATAAGCGACCGCATCGGAAAGACGATGGTCCCGGGTTCGAGTAACTGGAACTAAAAAGCCTTTCTTCAGGAAAATTTGTGTGGCTTTACGCGTAGTTTTTTTTTTGCTACAAGCAAGTTGACGGCAGTTTCCTTTTTTATGACGTAATATTGAAGACTCAAAAACGCAGCTAATGTCGCTTTTTTCGTAGGGCTTCGGCTATTGAAAGACACTTGGAGGCCGCATGGGAGCTCAAACGCCATTTAAGTTTATTTCCAACAAGTTAAGGGTGATTCAGCGCATTGCATTCTGCGAAGGTCGAGGGTTCGAATCATGACAAGAGTGGTCGAATTTAGCTGGAGATGAAACGTGCAAATGCTCATGTGTGCTCGAGTGAGCGTTAACAGATCAACGTGGCCGAAATTCATCTGGAGGCATTCATTGCTGGCCGGCGTGCAAACTTCGCAACTAAGAACAAATGCTCTCATTTTTTACATACGTCGCGTTTATATCTTAAAGATCTGTAATTTGTGTTATTTTTATTCAAACGTAGTCGTTCGGAAACTTGCAGTCTTGCTATGGCTACAATTCCTGGTTGCGTTTTCGTGATGACCATCTTGTTCAAATAACAGAACATATCTGGTTAGTTTGGTGCACCATGGTATTTGCTTCACGGCGATCCTTACTTGTATCACTTGTTATGCGTAGCAGTTGAGCTGTTCTTAGAACACTACGACGGTATGGAATGTAAGAGACAGAACCGCGGCACTGCGTGCCTACACGTACTTCTTTCCAGGAAACTTCTTTCCCATCTGTCCTTCGGGATCCTGCGAGCAAGAAACGAACAAGCGGCCAGATCGAACCGGTCACGACTGAACGAGCGTCGGGAACGCACCTCTTTACGGATGACCCTCATGGCCGTGGGCGCGCTGAACATGCCGCACACGCCGTGCTCGCTCACCACCCGGAAGAAGCTGCTCGCGTCCGGAGTGCCCACGGGCTTGCCCTGCACGCAACGACATACATACGTACGTACATACATACATACATACATACATACATACATACATACATACATACATACATACATACATACATACATACATACATACATACATACATACATACATACATACATACATACATACATACATACATACATACTTAATACATACGTACGTACGTACGTACGTGCGTACGAACCTGATTTTTATCATCATGTCATCAACGCTTATTTGGCGCAGCCCAAAGAGAATTATGGTGGCGCTGAGAGAACCGTCTGTGGGAAGGTCTACTTCTGAAACGCCAGGCAGAATCTTCTTTGTCAATCAAATCTTATACGGTTATGTAAAGACGTCATAGGTGACGTTTCCGTCCAGGTCGCGTGGTTCCCACATGTCACGACAATCGAAAGTTTCGCTATTGCGCTCTTAAGAATGTGAAAACAACGCCGTAGCCTGTAGCTGCGCTCATAAGCGTTGTAACGGAACAAGCGCGTCATATGTGAGGCATACGTCCGCGTACCTCGTAGAGGACTGTGGTGATTCCCTTGAGCAGGGGCGCGTAGCAGATGTACGAGTGGCCGACCACCCAGCCAAGGTCCGAGGCGGCCCACCACACGTCGTCATCCTTGACGCCGTACACCTTCTCCAGAGTGTACAGCAGGTTGACCGCGTGGCCGCCCGCCGGCCGGACGACGGCCTGTGTGTAGTAATAGGAGCGTCATCGCATACACGAGTCAGTTGAGTCGTGCCCACCTGTTGGTTGTTGATGCATATACATCGCTACATTGTAATGCGTAGAAAAAATGTTTCATTGGACGAGTTTATGACTTGCGAAGAAAAAAACCGCAGCTAAAAAGGAACAAGTACGACACGAGAACGCCAGTCCTGTGTTCTCCTGACGTCTCTGTTCCTTTTACGCTACCTTTTATACTCGTAGTGCTAATTCTGCGTAGTGCTAATTCTGACGAAGTGCTAATTCTGCATAGCGTATGCAGTCTCGGCAGAGCGGTATCGATCTGTATTCAACATCGTCACTTTTTAAGACGAACATGTGTCCTAAACCTTTTCATCGCTCATACGAATAATTTTTTTGTTCAATGTATGTCAAACAGTTTTGGAAATATACAATGGGCCCCTTAGAAAGAAAAAAGAACGCGGTTACTCTGTAAGGTGATGTGCTTTCTTCAACGTGGGCGCACACACTCTGTAGAGTACAGGCCGAACAAGCATTCAATCAAGCAAGCGCACCGACAAAGAAAGATCGGTTTCTTTTCCTTTACAGCTTATTCAGCATGTTGTCACTACAAGTCAATGCTCTCTTATTGAACGAAAACCATATCCAACTAACGAACTAAGCTCGCTATGTCTATATACAAATAACATTCCATGTATTTTTTCCAGTAAGTTCTATTTTCATTGTTCCATCGCTGTCGTCACCCCTTTTTTAGGGGCGAAGCTCCTTAGGGCGTGGGCTGTGCGTCCCCTGTAGCCTGTATGTAGCCACCTCTAGTTTAGTTCTTGCAGTGTTCACTAGATGGCGGTACCATCCCCTGCATGTAGCCACCTCTAGTTTAGTTCTTGCAGTGTTCACTAGATGGCGGTACCGTCTCCTGTATGTAGCCACCTCTCGTTTAGTTCTTGAAGTGCTTACTAGATGGTGGTACTTGTAGCTGATGATGAAAAGATGCAAGATGTGATAAACTAGAAAGCGGTACTTGTAGTTGATGAAAGACGCGAGATCTTATAAAATAGGAATGATGTCACATATGGCGCGTGTCATTGGTTGAAGGCAATCGTTCGATTTAGTGCGGCGACGTACGCTAGGGGGAGCGGAGAATATGCAGCCATCAAACTCTTTGACTCTGGAATCGTCCTCATGACCATGTACCTCGCACCCAACCTGTCTACCGGGAACATCAAGACATTCATAGACACTGCGTTACGAAATTATGAGAACAAATACAAGAATGGACCATTTGTACTACTTGGAGACTTTAACGTGGCTATCATAGACAATAATTGACTTATCCAACATATGGCTTCTAGATATGCACTCAGACGTATATCGTTTGACCATATGAAACCTACCACGATCCGAGGAACATGCATAGACCTAGTATTTGCAAATTGCCCACTGCAACCCATACAGGAACCGCTCTCCCTTCATTTCAAAGACCACAAAGCCGTCATAATGAAGGGACATCGCAAGCCATCCATCGTCTAAGAACAAATAAAAGTTGATTTGTGTATATACACAGACAGCGTTTCTCACGTCTTTACATGATGATCGACTGGGCGAATTACACGGAAGATTCACAGTTTACCGATGAATCCCTCCGGAGCTTCGCCCATTCATCATCATTCACCCCGTGAATATGCCGTAATTTTTTTTTGATATGCAGAACATAGTGCATCTTTGGTAAATGTACATGACTTTTATTTTTTGTTTTTCCTAAATGTTCCGCGTCAGGGCGACAACATTGGTTGTATCACACGACCACATATTTTCTTGCATTATGTTGTATGTTGCTTAGAATAAATAAATAAATAAATAAGTGCAGAGGGGTCGCTGCGTAGTATATATTCCAGGAGTCTCAAACTCGCCTCGCTAGCGGGTCTGATGCAGTCAAATTTAGTCCCGCTGTAGTGGGGAGAGGAGGAGGGATGTTGACAGTTTGTGCGAAATGTCAGCATTGGCATTTCGAAAGTGGCCTTCCTCCATATCGTCTATATGGATGATTCCTAAAGGGGCAATTCGCGTTGGAATACGAACGACACATTCCGATCTCCCAGAATTACTAAAATCTGGACCGTCGATTCTGATATAGACTTTTTGTTTCGCCGTTATTTCTCGGCATGGTAACCTCGTGGTTTGTGTTACGAAAAAAAAAAGAATCTTGAGACCAGTCACATCTCAAAAACTTATATAGATACCTTATTAAGTAAATTAAAAAAAACATGGCCGATCCCCCTGTCTTGGGAATTAGTATAACACGAAACTGAAGCGTGTCTTCACGGGAGTCGTTTGGCGTTTATTGTGCTCTATTTCGCCACAAGGGCGAATTAATGAATGCTATAGCAACAAATTGTAATATCTCGCAAAGGACGGCAAGCAGCTCGAAACTTGCAGCGCGCTCCTCAAACAGAAATGATGCACGAAGAGGACATACATAGGATCAGCGCAGACAAACTACTGTCACAGTTCAACATTTCAAACGCTGTATAGTCAACACAAAGAGGGGATGCGTGAAACGAACGTGCAAGTATATACAGGACGAATGCGAACTATACAGCGGTCACAGTTGTCCCTTCGCTGCGTCTTAGCAGCACGCTTCTTTAGAGAACGTGGCAGCTGCGGTGAACGAAGTGGCGTTCGTGCGCTCTGCAACTTCAAGCAAACTGGCGGCGAAAGCACAAAACGTACAAACCACCTCCATCACGAGATAAGTGAGCGAGCACGAGCGACCATGCTATAGTAGAGGCGCGTGCGCAGCGATGCGCGGGGCAGTGACCTCTAAAGCGCGCCCTTCACGCCATCTCGCTAGCAATAATAAAAACACGCAGAAGACACCAAGCTCTGAGGCAACGGTAAATGGTGCATATAAATAGCTGGCCGTTAGTAAGCTGGCAAGCATACGCTCTGTCTCCGAGTCTATTCGCGCCGCGCGTTGTTAAGCGAGGGGTCGTATATGTTCGACTCCCGGTGAAGGAACATTTTTTTATAGTTCTTTACTGGCCATCTCTCAGTGTCCATTTCACAATGTCATATCCCTGACGGAAAGACGTCAGTGTAGTGGTGGTGTACCCCGGCGTAAAACAGCTTTGTGTTAAAATAGGACGAATACAGTCATGTGTGGCCGGGACTCCGAGGGTCGGCGTGTTTGGGACCCCTGGTATATTGTGATGACAACATCCCACAGCGCGCACCTTGGGTAGACCTGTGGTTCCGGAGGTGTAGAGGATGTAGAGAGGCTCCATGGCCTCGACGGGCACGCAGTCGGCGGGTTCCGCCAAGTCCACGGCGTGCTGCCACACCTCGTCGCGACCGGGAGTCATGGCAATGTCGTCCTGCGAGGGTACGTCCCGAATTAGGAAGACGGGCAGCCACAAAATATAGCGTACAGGGGCGGGCTACGCGCCGAAATCACCGCAAACTGTCGAAATAGGGTGTCAGGCCTCCTCCGCGTGGGTTTCCTGGCAGAGGCATGCCAGGCCCATACCCTCCCCCCCCCCCCTTCTGAATTTTTTTGACATGTATACATAGCGTAAAATGACCATTTGCCTGCCCGGCCCTTCCTTTAAATCAACCCCCCCCCCCCTGCAAAAAGGTTTCTGCGTACAATCCTGGCCCATAGGGTCAATGTGTAAAAGTGCTAAACTTCTGAAAGAGTTTGAGAGATACGAGGAGTCTCAACGCAAAAATAATTCATTGCCATCATCATCTCTTGTGGTTACTGCAGGATGGAGGCATCTCTCGAGAATTGCCGACCTACACTGTGCAGTGCGAAATAATTCTAATTTACGCCAACAATCTTTTAAATTTCATTCTTCCAGCAACCTCTTTGTCGTACCCGACAACCCCTCACTTCCTTCCGTGTTCTTTCCGATGTTCAGTTGACCATCGATTATTCGGCCCTGTCGCGAAATGACCTTCTCAGGTGCAATTTTTATATTCTTAAGATATATTAGGAATGATATCGGCTACCCCTATTTTTTCTGTGATAATCTCGGCTGTATTGCTATTTCTAGGAGTTAAAAGAGCCCTGCAACACTTTTCACCGATAGGCCGTTTGTCACATGGTAATCATCGTGTCACAAAGACACAGGCACGCAGGTACAAAATAGGGCGTTTACTTTCGCAACCCAAGGGCCAGAAAAGCTAACACCAGAGCACGCGCACACAGATCTACTTCGTTGTCCTCTTCAGATGCTGGCTACTATAGTTGCCAGCCTACCTTGCGTCAATTCCCCCCTTTCAAGAAAGACCGTCCCGGTCGATTGACTGAGATGCTAGAGGTGGCCATGAAAGAAAAAAAATGATCACGTCAATGAAAAAAAAAAGCCCACGCTGTTGTGGATAATAAGGAAAAAGTTCGAAGTGTTCATAAGTCGCGGGCGTGGTACGGTTTCATCCGTACTACATGGACTACTTCTGGACGTGGACGTCTTCGGTTTAAACTGGTGTCGGAGCTTTGGGGAACTACCTCGTAATTCACGTCACTGAGGCAGCGCACAACTTCGTAAGGGCCAAAGTAGCGCCGCAATAGCTTCTCCGAAAGCCCACGATGTCGAACTGGTGTCCACACCATACATAGTCACCTGGTTGATAGTGGACGCTCCTTCGGCCTTGGCTGTAACGGCGAGCGTCGATATCTTGCTGCGCGCGAATGTGGTTCCGTGCAAGCTGGCGGGCTCCCTCGGCTTTCTCAACGAAGTCGTCAACGCTGTCATTTCCGCTGTTGTCCTGGTCTACGGGGAGCATAGCGTCTAACGGTGTTGTGACGCGACGGCCATAAACAAGCTCGAATGGTGTTAGGTCTGTGGTCTCTTGCACAGCGGTGTTATAAGCAAACGTGACGTACGGCAAAATTTCATCCCACGTTTTGTGCTCTACATCAACATACATAGATAGCATGTCGGCCAATGTTTTGTTTAACCTCTCCGTCAAGCCGTTTGTTTGGGGATGATAAGCTGTTGTTTTCCGGTGGTTGGTGTGCGTCAGCTTGGTGACTTGTTTCAATAACTCTGCCGTAAATGCTGCTCCGCGATCGGTTATGAGAACAGCAGAAGCACCATGGTGCAAAACAATGTCGTGGACAAAGAATCTGGCGACTTCAACTGCAGTTCCCTTGGGCACAGCTTTGGTTTCCGCATAGCGAGTCAGATAGTCGGTCGCGACAATTATCCACTTATTTTCTGAGGATGACGTAGGGAAGGGACCAAGAAGATCCATTCCTACTTGCTGAAATGGTGCTCGAGGTGGATCTAAAGGTTGGAGGAAACCGGCGGTCTTTGCGGATGGAACTTTACGCCTCTGACAGTCACGGCAGGTGCGGACATAGCGCTGAACGGACGAATACAGCTGTGGCCAGTAGTACTTCTGTCGGATGCGCGCTAATGTCCTAGCAAAGCCTAAGTGACCGGCCGAAGGATCGTCGTGGCACGCCTGCAAAACTTCCTCACGCAGTGCCATTGTAACGGCGAGGAGGAAAGTTTCCTGGCTGCTCTCAAGATTTCTCTTGTAGAGAACATTGTTTCGCAGGCAATACGTAGTCAAACCACGCGAGAGTCGGCGTGGGACGATAACGTCTTCTCCTTGAAGATGCTGGATGACAGGAAGTAGCTCATTGTCCTCACGTTGAAGCTCAGCCATCCGCACCACATCAACGATGCCAAGAAACGGTAAATCTTGTTCAGTGTCAGATGACGTCGGGGAAATAGGAGTACGAGACAGGCAGTCAGCATCTGTATGCTTATGTCCTGATCGGTAGACCACCGTTATGTCGTACTCTTGAAGGCGGAGGCTCCAGCGGGTGAGGCGGCCTGATGGATCCCGTAGATTGGCAAGCCAACAGAGCGAATGGTGGTCACTGACCGCTCGAAATGGCCGGCCGTATAGGTAGGGTCGAAACTTGCTAATGGCCCAAACGACTGCTAGGCACTCTTTTTCGGTGGTAGAGTAATTAGCCTCTGCTTTTGTGAGACTGCGGCTCGCGTAAGCGATCACATGCTCTGCGCCGTTCTGCCATTGAACTAGAATGGCTCCGATTCCCACGTTGCTGGCGTCTGTGTGGATCTCGGTGTCGGCAGTGTTGTCGAAATGTGCCAGCACTGGAGCTGTCTGCAGTCGATTGCGCAGCTCTACGAAGGCTTGTTGTTGTTCTTCCGTCCATACGAAAGGTACATCTGGCCGTGTCAGTCTTGTAAGAGGTTCCGCAATTTTCGAAAATCCTTCGACAAAACGGCGGTAGTACGCACAGAGTCCGAGGAATCGCTGAACAGCCTTTTTGTCTCCAGGACGAGGGAAATCGGCAACGTCAGCCAACTTCTCCGGATCTGGTCGAACACCCCCCGGGCTAACCACGTGGCCGAGAAACTTGAGTTCTTGATAGCCGAAGTAGCACTTTTCGGGCTTGATGGTAAGGTTCGCTCTCCTTATTGCAGTGAGGACACTTTTTAGCCTTGAAATATGCTCGTCAAATTTGGTTGAAAACACAACGACATCATCCAAGTATACAAGACACGTCTGCCACTTTAGTCCAGCTAGTACAGTATCCATCATGCGTTGAAACGTGGCGGGAGCGGAACAGAGACCGAAAGGCAGCACTTTAAATTCATACAGCCCGTCAGGCGTCACGAACGCGGTTTTCTCGCGGTCGCCCTCGTCAACTTCAATTTGCCAGTACCCTGACTTGAGATCTAGTGATGTGAAGAACTGGGCGTGGCGTAGACGGTCTAAGGCGTCATCAATCCGTGGCAGGGGGTAAACGTCGCGTTTCGTGACTTTGTTAAGCCGTCGATAGTCGACGCAGAAGCGTAGTGTGTTGTCTTTTTTCTTTACTAAGACAACAGGTGACGCCCACGGACTTGTCGAGGGTTGGATGACGTCATCATTCAGCATTTCTTGAACTTGACGCTTAATCACCTCTCTTTCCTTCGGGGACACACGGTATGGATGTTGGCGAAGAGGCCGCGCCGACTCCTCGGTAACAATGCGGTGTTTTGTAACGGTGGTACGCTGAACTTTCGATGCTGTGGAGAAGCAGTCCGAGAATTCCCTCACAAGGTTTAGCAGGCGCTCTTTTCGTGAATCTGGCAAGTCTGGATTAACGTGAATGCGGCTTCCCAGGTCAGCACAAGCTTTTGCATGCGGTGAAGTCGTATCCAATGTGCCGATATCGAAAAAGTCGGCAATTTCACTGAGGAAAGCGACAGTAGTCCCTCTAGGAACGTGCTGAAACTCATTGCTGAAGTTGGTCAGCAGAACTCGAGAGCGTTTATTCTCTAAACGAAGAAGGCATCGGCTATGCATATGTTTCATTTGAGCAGCAGCGGGATATTTGCCTCAGCAATACCTTCATAGTCGTTGAATTCGTCAAAAACGTCGCAGGCTACCAAGGTGAACACGCTACTCTTCGGCGGTAACGTGACATCATCGTCAACAATTCTCAAAGCATTGACGTAACTGCCGTGAGGGTTGCGCGCTAAAGCGTGTGCCGTAGAAAACGTCACTTGCGACTGTTGTAAATCAATCACGGCTCCATTATCACGCAGAAAGTCCAGTCCGAGAATTAGGTCCCTCGAGCAACTCGGCAGTATTACAAAATCTCCGAGATACGTAAATCCGTGAATACTGACTCGCGCTGTGCACCGCCCCACCGGAGTAAGAAGATGGCCTCCTGCCGTATGTATCTGCGACCCAGCCCACTGGGTAGAAACCTTCTTCAGCCTGCAGGCAAGACCCACGCTCATAACAGAAGAGTCTGCTCCAGTGTCAATTAGCGCCATTACTTCTTCGTCGTCCACAGTTACCGCAATGTTTGATGTCACCACTCTTCGCATCACGTTTGACTGCGTCTGTACATCTTTTTGCTGCTGTTGCTGTCGTCGTAGTGGAGGATCTTCCGTAGAGTCAGCGTCAGCGGCCTCACCTCCGGAGGTCGCTGAACTCGGTTTTCCCGACTTGCAGGACTGGGTGAATGGCGTCTTGGAGCGCCGCGTGAATAGGCTGGGCTCGGTGACCTGTAGCGAGCAAGCGACGACGAGCGAGGCTCTTGTGACCGATGTTCGATACTGCAACGATTCGAGATGAAACTCTATTTCCTGTGGTCGCTCGCCAGGTCGTGGACGAGGGGCATTAGGCGAAAATCCACGGAGACCCACACGACGGTATGGACATGTTCGGTAGACGTGTCCGGCTTCCCCGCAGTGGAAGCAAAGGGGCCTGTGGTCGGGTGTACGCCAGATGTCACTCTTTCTCGGTCTTGCTTCGGCGATCAACGGTGAGCTGCGAGGGCGGAAGCCTACCTCCATTTGCTGAGCGTGTCGCTCATTGGGGTAAAATACGCTGGTTGAACTGCACGATGGAGAACGTCGCACTGCTTCCGCGTAGCTCATCTCGACGCAGTGCCTCTGTTGTGGCGCCTCGGATGGTTGGGGAGCGTGAACGGCTTGCCGTAGCTCGGCGCGTACCATCTCCGCAATAGAGAGCTGCTCTGCAGGAGAAGCAGTCACCTGCATCTTTTGTAGCTCTTCCTTAATGAGAGCTCTGATAAGCTCTCGCAACGCGCTGATGTCATTGCCGAGAGTGACAGAAGTGACCTCACTTGGGTTTACGCCACGGTTATACTGTCTGGCACGCTGTTGAAGGGCCCTCTCCATGGCAGTGGCTTCCTCATGGAACTCCGCAAGTGTCGCAGGCGGGTTTCGAATCAGGCCGGCAAAAATCTCTTCTTTAACACCACGCATTAGGTGGCGAACTTTCTTGGATTCGGACATAAAGGGCTCCGCACGCTTGAAAAGCCGATCCATGTCCTCTACGTAGGTCGTCACCCTTTCGTTAGGGCCTTGAACCCTTGCCTCTATAGCACGCTCCGCTGTCTCTTTCCTGTCCTCTCGGGCAAATACCTTGAGGAACTGCCGTTGAAACTCATCCTATGACGTAAGCGCTGCTTCATGGTTCTCAAACCACGTTTTCGCGGAGTCCTCCAGGAAGCAGTACACATAGCGTAGCTTACGCTCTGGGGTCCAATCGTTGATGACGGCGACCCGGTTGAAATGCTCGAGCCAGTCGTCGGCATCTTCGAAAGCAGCTCCGTGAAATGTCTTCGGCGTCTTGGGCTGGTTGATAACCAGGTGCGCTGGTGCTGGCGCGGTGACGTTAGGCGGTGTTTGATTCATAGTCCTCTGACAGTCAGGCAGCAAACCGTGCTGTGGCTCGAGTCCCTGGAGACGACGGCTGGAACGTACGTGCACAGGGGTAAGCTCGGCTGAGATACTCGATGGACTTGCGTCAGGGGTGCTCTCAGGCGACTGTATCATCTACCGTACCCAGCACTTCCACCAGAAAATGTCACAAAGACACAGGCACGCAGGTACAAAATAGGGCGTTTACTTTCGCAACCCAAGGGCCAGAAAAGCGAACACCAGAGCACGCGCACACAGATCTACTTCGTTGTCCTCTTCAGATGCTGGCTACTATAGTTGCCAGCCTACCTTGCGTCAATCGCATGGCAATCAAATGGCAATTTTATCGAGGTGACTTGTCAGCTCACGTTGCTCTATCTCATTGTTGCCTGTGAACGCGTGAGTGTTTTGTTGTTGCTTATAGCAACTAATGTGTTGCACTGCTAAGCAGCTGGATGAATGGGTGATTCCCAGCATGGTGGAAGGCAACGAGAGGGATAATTTCGCAATGCGATATAAAACGAGAAGGAAAGAAATAAGTAGTTCGTCAGGCACGAAGATACAAAGCTTCGCTTGCCCCCATTTTGATGATAAGGCTTCGGCTTCTGAATATTTTTTACCTTGATAAATGATTGCATGTCATGTATTTTTCTTTGATCCTTGCACATAACGAAATCTCTTTCCCGTCTTTCCGTACAACTTTTCTATGCCCACTTCTTACTTATAACTTTTTAAAGGAAGTTGTTCAATAAAGCGAGTGAATTTCGTTCTGCGACTTCCACTGACATATCTCCTCCATTTTCCCTGGAGCTGATATATTCGGCACTTAGTAAATATAACACGAACTACAATTCTATAAAACACTTGTAAGCGCTTGTACCTGTCATCCTGTGTTTCTAACTGCGCGCAAATAATCTTTTTTTTGATCAGCAACTATCGTGAAACAACGTTTCACTCGACCCACTCTACCGTAAGGCTGATAACTGATAGATTACATGTTTGAAGACAGCCTGAAAAAAAAAATAATACACAGGCAGGAATAATACAGGGTGGCGCGCTCGTTCGTGCCGTGTGTTGTGTTTTTTTTTCTATGTGCTTTTTTCAAACACGAATTTCCACTAACTCTCCCAACTGTTCCTGTTAATATATATATAATATAGACAGAAAGAGAGAGAGAAATATCAGTGCTAACTGACAGTGACAGGCCCGGGCTTTGCGACAGGTAGATGTGACAAATATATTCCTTTTATAGGAACACCACTAAATGACCACTTTAACACACGTGTTCTTCAGGTGGTCAATCGGTATCATTTCTAAAGTTTGCGCTTAGATTAGCAACCGCAGCTTATGCAGCGGAAAGCCAGTGGATTGCTACAGTAAAATACCGTATTTCCGTGCTTGTCAGTTTTTTTTTGTTCGTGAATGTTTGCTACAAACTGCCTTCGACCAATAACTCATAGAAATATCTTTTTGTCGCATTTACTATTTTGTACCATGCCTCGAAGTACAGGAGAATCTGAAATTCTACTTTCACCCGCCCCCTTTATTTTTAAAATTTGATTTTTTTAAATGTGACAGCACACTAAAATTTGGACACCTTCATGGGCACATAAGCGTTGTTTTGTCGTCCACATACCTTATGTGATCTCGGTTGCAGTGCAAGAATTTCTAGTTGAAGTAAGAAAATGATGATATTTGCAAAATACTATGCAAAACGTGTACGTAAAAGAAATTTTCTTAGCTATAACGCTGCTGATACAATATATCATATTTTTGTACTCACTAGCAGCCCAGATGAAATCTCGGTAGAGTTCTTTAACGAAACGTTATGTCGCCATGAATGCCGCTAGAGCTTGCTGCAGTGTCTAAAAGATTTCTCGTATTGCTGTAAATTTGAGCTTGTTACCTATGCAAGAGAATTACACCGTTGTGGTGTAGAATCTTCTTTTACCGCTGTGTTGTGGTATTATGCAGTCCCTCTTACCCTTCCCAGTTTCCCATTTGTTTGACAGCCCTCTCTTATGCGGTTCGCAGACCTGCCCTTGCTTCAGGATTCAATGTTTTGCAACACTTCCGGAAAGCTTAATCATTTTTTCTACGATTACAAATAGGTAAATCATTGAAAATCTTTGCACAAAGGAAACTGTAATCTTCGCTCGACTGCCAAGATAAGTTGTCGCCGAGCCTAGGCCTCCCTCTCAATCCCACAGCTTTCACCCACGCTCTCCCTCTCGTCAGGGCTCGCTCTCGCAGCTGGGACAGAAACTGCGGACGACGGAACTTCCACGGATTTACTTGGCCTTCAAACAGATCCGCCGTTAGAACCAAATTATTTGCTAAATAATAATTTGCACGATCTCATATAGCGCGCCTTGCCTGTCCCGGTCGTAGAAAGATGAGACACTTCTTTGGCTTGTAGTCGGATATGTTGATGGCTTCGTCCAGGATCGCCTTGTAGGGCACCGTCCTTTTTGGCTCGATGCCGAAGTTGGCCGACAGGCAGGCGTCTGCCTACGCGAACAGGACAACAAAAAAAGTTATAGTGACTACAAAATGTATAGTGACATTTTGAAGTTTGAAGTTTATTTGTTCGTTCCTATATTATTTTATCAGGAATAAAGACTCATTTATTTCTGATACATTTAATGAATAAGAACACCTACCTATCTACATTTCCTAGGTGTTAGCGAACATTTTAAAATTTCTGAAAACGAATCGAATAGCGCTTTGTTGCATTCGGGGACATGAAATGTATATTTTAAATGCTGAATAATTTTTGAATACCAACGTAAGTACCTACAAAATAAACCCCGAAGGAACAAAACGTTGTAAGAGAAAAAGATAAATAAAGCTTCTTGCTTTAATAATTGGATTTTCAAGACGCCCTACGTGAAGCAAGCGAAGTACAAGTGACGAAAGGCCCGCGCTTCACCCGGAGGTGCCACAACCAGGTTCGCACGTGAGTTTCTGGCGCCATAGTTTGAAGTTTGGGCATACTGACATGATCTGGGATCGGCTGTCGTTCGACTATACTATGTCTACGCCAAGGAAAGACCAGACACCAGTCATGAAGACCACGTTAACCCCCTAAAATCAACCAGATTTGCTGCGGCTAATGTAATCTTCTAATTTTTTTTTAAATGTTTGCCTTGGCGCCAAATATCGTATTTTGTGTAGGGACAGCGTGTATATAAACTGATGAAGTTGATCTGTGCCCCATTATTACAGAGCGACTGCTAGAGATAACATGGCTCGGGTGATAAGCGCTATTTATTTCGGACACACATGGCGCTCGCTCAGCAGCACTTCGGACCAATCAACAATGCGAAGACCACAAAACGTGGAAGAAGTGAGTTGTACGTCTTCTTTTTTTTTTACTAATCCACTCTCCTACCCTGTGCATTTGGTATATAATGCCGTTCACGTGCTTTAGCGCACGATGTGCTTCACATACAACACGGGCCTGCTTATTCCGAAGCCGCGTGGCCGTACCAAACATGGCGGATGGCTTTCCCTCGCTCTTTCATTGGCTGTCATTTCAGTGAGAGAGGGGAGAGAAGCCAATGAGAGACGGATGGAGAAGCCAATGGAGAGCCACCCTGCCGCCCCGAACCGGTCGGTGCGGGGCGGCAGGGTGGCTCGAGGATGAGCACGGCGGCGCTTACCTGCGCGTGGTTGATGCGCACGGCGAGCTCCTTGGCGGCGAACCCTCCGAAGACGAGCGAATGTATGGCGCCGATGCGCGAGCAGGCCAGCATGGCGTAGATGGTCTCCGGGATCATGGGCATGTAGATGATCACCCGGTCGCCCTTGCGAATGCCCCATTTCTTCAGGACGCCGGCCACGCGAGAGACCTGCACGAAGGGACGGGAGCAACATTACTCGTTCGGTTCACAGAGTATCCGACCCGAGAAGAGCATGCAACGTGGACATCGCGCTTCAGCAGTTGGCAATACCGATCATTATAATGTCGCAGAACGAGGAAGAAAGGAGATGTGCTATCTTCGGCTGATTTGTTCGTTGACGGAATGGTAAGGCAGCTGTAAGGTAGGGGTTTTTTTTCTTTAATGAAAGAGACGTGGATTAAATCAGTCACGCATTGGCCGATCCGTGTTCTTCCATGTGAAATGCCGTCTAATTAAGCTTGTAGCGTGAAGTAAAAGAAAATGAAGTAACAAGTTTATAAACAAATTCTCATCTCATAGATTGATACAAGTATGCGCATATATACTGCATGTTCGAGCAGCACAGTATTTTGATACTAACGCGATAGCGTTAAATAGCTTGCTTCGATGAAATTCCGGCGTTGCTGTCGGCGTCGCCGGTTGTGAGCGAAAAATCGTCATCTTTGCGTGATCGGAAAATTGAGAAAGATGCTAACAAACTAATAAAACATTCTGGGTACGAGTGGGGATCGGAGCCGGGTAGTTTGCGTGGCAAGCATGCATTCTACCACACAGCCATGCCTCGATCTGCTTGTGAATGCAGTGAAAATAACTTCCTGTGCTTGGAAACGCAGTTAAAGTACCTTGTATGCGCTCCACAAACGCGCATCCTGTATACATGCTTTACAATACCTCATGAAATATCGCCGTAATAATGCGTGGTACAAGCGTACATTGCCATCGGGCGTCGGAACAAGGGACTATCACAATGGCTTCATAGTTTAAAGCCAGTCACCCACTACAAAAGGCACACACGCACCTGCATCGTGAAGGCCATGTAGCAGGTGCATAACAAGTACGAAAAGATTTCATACACTGTGTGTATGAAGTACGCATTAGAAACAGAATATCGTTATCGCGCTCAACTCTTGAAGGAGAAGCTTAAGGGCCCCCCCCCCCAATTTTTTTCGTTAGGGGCCAGTATTGACAACGCGTCGTTCTTGCAAAAATGTTTCAATATTTATAGCCCTTTCGTGTGTTAAAGATTTCAGATGGTGAAAGCCAACGACAAACAATGTTCCCTGCAGAAGTGCAGTAAGCTTGGTCAGTTGGCACAAGTCCCTTTCGAATGCAGCGCTAGGAAACGGTGGGGCAAAGACGCAGGAATGCAAAGATTAATTCATTTGTGGGGTTTAACGTCCCAAAACCACTATATGATTATGAGAGACGCCGTAGTGGAGGGCTCCGGAAATTTCGACCACCTGGGGTTCTTTAACGTGCACCCAAATCTGAGTACACGGGCCTACAACATTTCCGCCTCCATCGGAAATGCAGCCGCCACAGCCGGGATTTGATCCCGCGACCTGCGGGTCAGCAGCCGAGTACCTTAGCCACTAGACCACCGTGGCGGGGCAAAGATACAAACAACAGCGCTTGTTTGTGGGTTCATGTCTTTACATTCCCACGTGTTTGCACCACCGTTTCTTTGCACTGCATTCGGAATTGATTCTTACCAACTGCCCAGCTTACTACACTTCTGCAAGGAGCATTGCTTTTTGTTGGCGCTGAATGTGGGGACTCGAAGAGCGCTTGTTCATGTCCTAAACCATCCTATGCGTTTGCGTCTTTCTTTTTGTGCCGTTTTATAGCGACAACTGTACTTCTCCTCTCGGTTCAAGTCCACAAGACGACCTTTTGAAAGCACTCGACTATCAAGCTCAGCCAAGGTGATTTTTCTCCTTGCACACGCGTCGTCATAGCAACGGACATGCGCAGTATCGGTTCGTTCTCCCCTAGCTCGCTCGCTTCTCCGTCGGTCGGCGAGAGCCGTCAGCCGATCAAGGCGCGGCAAAAGCTGAGGCCTTGAGACCTCAACTAAAGCCAAAAAATATAGGGGCTTTAACCTCAACTTGTGTCGCGCGACCCCTGCGCTGGAAGCACGGCTTTCAGATACCGCTGAAAACAGCGGTTGACCGGCGCCTTCCGCGGACAACACTGCCTGCTAGAGCGGCGGGCATTGCGCAACAGCAGCGGCGCATGTGAAACGAACGCGCGTCCTCCCGCCGCTCATCGCCGCGACCGCCGCCGCTCGTACGCTCGCATGTGAAACAGGCTTTAGTCGAGCGGAGGCGCCGACGCGCTAGATGCCGTCACGAGATGCATTCCTCGGTAGTTGCTGCTAATCGCTTACCAAGCATGGTTTAGCCGCGTTCAACCACCGCATTTCCGCAATACGTTCTCTGCAGTTAATGGTGTCGCTCGCCGACAGTGGGGATTAGAGTTACTCTATATGGCGCCTACCCGCGGTAGCATATACAGTAGCTTTAGGGGCGGGGGGGGGGGGGGGAGAGATATCGAAATTGGAAATGAAGGGGAAGGTGCACCACGCAACTGCGTCTTTTAGGGGAGGACGCCTCAGCAGTAGTGCACAAGAGAAATAATAAGGAGGGATTAAAAGAAACAGGAAGACTGGTGGGAGACGTTTAGAAGAGAAGCCTTGTGGACGGGGTTTCGATCAGCAAGGGGTCTTCGGAGCGTGGACGTCGCGGATGGGACAGTATCGATCGTGAGGTCCTCCGAATGATTGCAGTAATTCTATAGTGGGCACGAGGCATGCACGCGCTCCGATCAATGACTAAGATAAGTGGACATGCGCACCTGATCTTTGAGCTCCCTGTAGGTGATCTTGGCTATCACGTTGGTCACGGGGCTGTCGTATATGATGGCCACGTGGTCTCCTTTCCCGGCCGCCACGTGACGGTCGACGGCGTTGTAGCACACGCTGATCTCGCCGCCCGGGAACCTGCAGGGCACGCGTTGATGAAACCACTCTGCGACGTCATGCGATCGCAACAGCGTCATCTGCGCGGTTGAGTTAGCGAAGACACGTGGTCGCACCGATATATGCAGCTGGGTGGCTGTGCAATTGTATACTTTCTAATTAAATGTAGTCCCGCTATCGCGCATGTCTTGGACCAAATGGTCGCCACCATGGCACACCTCTAGGTTACCACATCAAGTTGCCTCCTTACTACAAACTTTAGATTAAACAAAGGGTGGGCAAAGAGCAATTTGGCAGCGGTGACGAAGAATGTGAGCCTGTTGACGCATATGATACACCGAGAACAGGAGAGTGCTGAATGAATGAATGAATGAATGAATGTGTATACTTGTTACGAAAGAGCATTGGGGAGGAGTATTGTCCCCAAGACACCTAGAGCTCTTCCTGCTCCCAGCAGCCTCAGCACGAGACGATGCAGGCCATGGAAGTTGTACATTTCTCTGCGATAGCCATAGATGGGGTTGGAGTACACATTTTTATGTTACCCTCCTACCGCATGAAAGTGTTCGGAGTCAATATTCCGTGCAGTCGTTTCATTTGGTGTTTTAGTTTCTGTGTTTTCATAACGTGCCAAATTCGTTTCTTACTGCATGGATTACCGGAGGCATGGCGCTGCGGTAAACCGCAGCAAACGATGAGGGAGCAACGCATAGACAATTTATCCAGGAATGCTATTTACCTCCAGCCTATGCGTTCCCATAGGAAAACATTTTGACCGACTGGAGTCCGTATGTAAACAGCGAATGTAGACAAAAAAAAAATGGAGACAGTGCATCAATCAGAAAGTTGCGTCAAGGTATGGTGCGGGGGTATATTTAGGCCAAAAACAAATTGGCCAATATAAGCTGAACAGTGCAAATGTTGTCAGTAAAAGAAAGCGCATAAAATTATGGCTGGGACATCAAGCAAGGCAGAAGGCCCCTACTCACCTTGGACCAGGGTGCAGAGACGAGTTTATATGTGATACATTTTCGGTTCAAGCAATAAAGCTTTCAGCCGTGGGTAAGCCCTTGTGGCATTAACTTTCTTGTCCTCGTCTTTCTTTTTTTTGTGTGTGTGTGTGCTGCATTTACGTCATAGTGAGTCAGTACCTACTCGCTCCACCCATCTGTTCTGCCTCACACATTGACGTAACAGGGAGGGGGGGGGGGGAATGCAAAGACAGCACCAGGCATAATGAAAGGCAGGGGGCGCTGACGTATTCCTGAAGGGGAACTCTGCGCACGTATAGTCTTCAGGAATACGTCGGCCAGACAGACCGTTGCCTCAACGCGCACCTTCGCGAAACATCGAAGCTTTCCGAAAGGGGCGCTGCGCTCGCATGTAGCGGAACTCCAAGGCGTGCTTGTCCTGCAGCCAAAGCTTTACGACAGGAGTCGTCGTTGGCTTGCGTAACAAGCGAGCAACATGGGAGATAATGGAAGACTTTCGTATTAAGAAGAGCAGAGCTGGTTGTATAAACCAGGCGTTTGTGCTGCCATCAAACCGAGTTTGCTTATTAATATTATTAATTTTAATTTTTGGGCTGTATATGACGAAGTGTTCTTGATCTTCGAGAGTTTTACACGTGTACTATGCTCGTATGTAGTCGTTCCTTCTTTTCTTAGCGTTGGTACTCGTTAAATCAAGCTGTTCAAGATAACAACGCTGCTCTGCATTGGCGTACGTATATTCATTCTACGAGTATATATAAGAACTTTTTTTTTTGCTTTTTCAAATAAAAATGTCCAGTAAAAGCGCCACGTCCTGTGTTCTTTATTAACCTCTGTTCCAGTAGCGCTTTTGTCATTACTAACATACAATTTTGAATCTCGCGCCCTGAAGTCACGAGAGCGTGCACATGCACAGAGAGGCGGACAATCCTTATTTTACGAATGGGTTTCAGTGACGCCATGTGTGGCTGTTACCGCTGCCGTGTGCTAGATACGGCAGACGAATACACGTGAATACAGTTAGGTCGGTGCATTCGACGTTTCAGGCACTGCGCCGTGTCGCCTGTAGGCAGAAGAGATTAGGTGCCTTCTTCCTTTTCCTCATGAACCACTAACAACAACATTCGACGTTTCGAGGTCCTCTTACTTCGCGTCGCGACACACAAAAATATAAAGATTCATTGGCGACGCGCGCATGCCTTATGTAGGATTGCATATAAGACGTCCTGTAACCGCCTCAGCTCGCCACGGTGGTGTGTGATGTTTATGGTGCTCGATTGCTGGCCCCAATGTTGCAGTATCATATTCCGAACGTGGTGGTTGTGTTTTCGATTGAGGCGAAAATGTTTGAGGCCCGTGTAGTTCGATTTAGGGGCACGATAAAGAACCCCACGTGGTCGAAACATCCGGAGCTCTTTACTATATCTGGCGTCCGTCATAATCATATCGTGGTTTTGTGACGTGAAACCCCAACAATTACTATACTGTTATATTTTCAAGAGGTTCACCCCTGTACTTTGTATGGAATTGGCTTTTTTTTTCACGATGTTACTTTTTGAATCGTGTTCCAGAAGATGGTGCTGTTTTGTGATGACAGCCGTATACTCACGAATTTAAGGACGAAATCAAATGTTTAAGTATAATGACTGGTATGTGCGATTAATCGAGATAACCACGCAGTGGCGAACCTATGGGGGGTACGGGGGGGTGGTAGGAGCGATCGCCATTCCACCCCTCTTCAGTGCCAGTAGTTCACCTCTGTCACAAACGACTTCAATTTTCGGATCGTCCGTGGGCCCCATCTTCCAAGGAAGGGCGCTTTTGCGTTGGGGGGACGACATCCGGCGACTAACGACCCAGCGTGGCGCCGGCTCGTCTTCCCTGCACCTGTACCGAAAGAGGCACCGGCGGTCTAAAAAAGCAAAATTACCCCCAGATGAGACGGGAGCACGTGTACGCCCTTGAAGAGGTTTGAACTGCATCGCACAGCCAGCAACAAGTGCGGTCGTCGGTGTCGCGAGTCTCGCGTAGGCGGCGAGCATGGAGTGACCCGCGCAACGTATCGAGACGGCTGCAATTTCGGGCACCATCGTCGTCTACCAAGCCGGCGAGACCTTCAGCGGCACCCGTCAACTCCCCTACGTGCACCAAGAGCTGGCCTGGTCCGTATGGAACTTTTTATTGTGACTTTTTTTGAACTGTTAAATTGTTTTAACCAGCCTTTTTTTTTTAAACTGTGTAGTTGTGTGCGCTGCGACGCACATAGAAATTCAGAAGCGCGACCAATGATCATTCTGTAATTATTTCCTTGTAACCCTCTTTTACGATTTCCATCTTGTTGTTCTTTTATTAATGTTCTGCATATTTGTCTCTAGTAGTTGTATCTTTTGTAGTGTTTTTAGGACATTTTTCTATATATAGCTGTTTCTATCGCGCGTATCAGTTTTCCTCCTTTGTTATTTTTGTAATCTCCTGCCTTTGCCCCTGTTTTAATTAAATGCTTGTTTATGTGTAATCAAACTCCGTCTCTGCTTATGAGTGCGTCGGTCAGGCCCACACATCACCACCCGTGCGACCCCGCACGGGTCGACCAACCTGCAAATAAATTTGAAATGTGCCACTTCGAGGCCTTTCAGGCGTCACAGGCCGAAGCGTAAAGTGGAAGCCTCTGAGTCTGCCGCACGTCGATGTTGGATCGGCGGGGCCTCACCCGAAGTGTGTGACATTATCCTATTACCAATTAGGAACAATCAGCAGGACCACTGCGAGCTCAAATGAACAATACTGATGCTGTGATCGGCTGTGATGTTTTTTTGTGATGATAGTAACTTCGAAAACAAAAGGGGAAGGGCACCCCTCTCCCCGGTATTACATCAGGCGACCTCCACCAACCTAAAATGAGTGGCTGGATCTGCGAATCTTTCTGATGACAATATTGGCTCAAGTCTACGCATTCGAGTTTAAATTACGTCGATATGAACCGAACTGAAGACGGCAGATACGAATGTATGCGTAGTGTTTAGCCCTGATTTGTCCGGTTTCAATTCATGAGTACGTCCACGTCTGTCGGGAGCATGCGAGCAGCCGGCCTAGCCTTGTGAGGCGGGCTCCGAAGTGTGTGCTTATAGGAACATTGAGTTTCCTAGTAATGTCGCAGGAAATTCCAAGCGCAAGAGTAGCGCAGTGTAACAAACATGCTGTCTAGCTTTGCACGACTGTCAACGTTGAAACGTGTGCCTGTTTATTTGAATATACACGGTCCCGCAGGGCGCTTTCGGCGTATCGATGTCAAAAGATGACGCGTTTCGACTGATAACAGGCGCTCTGTTATCGGTAAAAATGCGTCATTTTTTGTAATGGAGACGCTTAAAGCTTCCCGGGGGAGTGTGTGCGTTTAAAAAAAGCGCAACTTTCAACGCTGTAACTCGTGCAAAGCAGGACGCGCGTGGCACACCACGCCATATAGCTTGCAACTGCCGTACGGAGTCGCCCTGCCAAACAGGGCCTGCTACTCGTACTCTTCACAGATGTGCACACGTCTCTGCTGTGCATTTATTCCTTGCATAAGAAGAACGTTTTGTTTGTTGTTTCTTTTTTTCAATAAAAATTTTAAGTTCCAACCTCGCTGGGCACTATTAGTAAAGTTCTTCTCTTCTAAGCGCTCCCTCGTGTGTTTTCTTTGTCTGCGTTATGGTTGCTCTTTTGTCGTCGGAAACATATAGTTATTACCTATGATTCCCGTATAGGTCAAACAGTGTGGAAACAGATGGAACCGTAACTAGGGTGGGGTTCAGGGGTTCGGGAGGTTTTCACACCCCCCAAACTTTTTTTCAAGTTCTAACTTTTCGGGTGATACTATAAGGTTCATATGTGAGGGCTGGGCGGGCTAGGCATGAAGGCTGAGAGGCGTTGTGAACGAGGAGAATGCGCTTTATTCGAACATGAAAACGTGCCGACCGCGCCGGAGGCGGGAGCGAGATTGATAAAACGTGTCCCCGGCCCTCGCTTGGGCTTGGAGTTTATCTGAGTAAAGGCGCCGCAGGTGGCGCTGCCGATTAGATAGGCCGCTACGCTATAGTGCGCATGCGGGCGCTCACATCCGGCCCCTCCTTGTCTGACCAAGTCCCATTGGTCTAGGAAAGGAGCACTACTTGGTGGCTTCACTGCGATAGAGAATAGTCCTTCAAGCGCTCGGGTGGGCGCTTTTGGCGGTGAGGTCGCGAGGAGGGTACCGCTGGAGGCAAACTGCAGGGCCAAGGGAAACTGGTGGTTGAGATAACTCATTGCCAACACTGGGAGAGCCAGATAAGTCACACAAAGGCCACTCTTGGGTTTCACAATGTAAGGCTCGACATAAGGTGGCACGTAGTGCTTGAGTTGAGAGACGTGCACTATCCTGTCTTGGAGTCGATCACGAGGACCTTGACCAGTTACGCGGCTAACGACAAACGTAACGGGTGTTTTCTGGTTGGTGATTTGGTATATTCCCTTGAATTTGGGTGCCAACTTTCCAGTTCCATCTGCTACAGGCTCTTGGCGGCGCACCCAGACGAACTGGCCGACTTGGAAGGAGTGGTCTCGATGGGACTGATCATATGCTGTCTTCCGTTTCCCTTGTGCTTCCTCGGTATTACTTGCTGCTACGGCCCGGTTCTGAGACAGCATTAGGAGACGGTCTTGTAGGGTCCTGGCTGTGGCGGGACGGTGGCGTTGATATGGGAGCTTGGGGACGTATCCATACAGTAGTTCAAATGGAGAGAAACAGCTGCTGGCGCTATAGCTTGTGTTGATGGCAAAAGCAGCTTCTTCGAGTTTGCTTGCCAGGAGGTCTGGTCCGTTGGACACAGCTTACGAAGAACGGAGACTAAAGTCCCATTGCTTCTCTCTACAAGACCATTGCTGGCTGCGCGGTATGCCACTGAATAATGAATCTCGGCACCGTGCATGTGCATGAAGTGCTTAAACTGGTGAGATTCAAAGGCTGCTCCATGGTCAGACATGCAGTCATCAGGACAACCAAAGCGGAAAGAACACCGACTGTAAATGTGCTATAACTTCCTTAGCTGATGTTGAAGTTACAGCCGCTGGGACAATGAAACGCGTGGCAAAGTCAATGACATTCAAAATGTACTTCTTTCCTGAAGCAGCCGGCATTGTGATGTGATCAATGGCAATTAAGGCAAAAGGAACATCCGACACTGGCATGAGACCCATTTTGCCAACACTTTTAGATATTGGGCGGTTGTTGCTTTGGCAGATCTGGCATGCTGTGACGTAGTGGGTCACTGAAGACGTAAGGTTTGGCCACCAGTAACGTTCTCTCACTTTGGTCAGTGTCCGGGTTACATCCATGTGGCCTCCACCGTCATGAACAACCTCCAGGACAGCCTGGCGCATCTTTGCTGGCACTACAATAGCTTGAGAACCTGAAGTCGCGTCACTATGGTACAGGATGTCATCAATTATGGCAAGGTCATGGTCCCACGATTCTGAAGATGACAGAGAGCGACGAGGTCCTGGCACTCTTTGTCTTCTGCTTGCATAGCTGCGAGAGACTGTGTCTGATGGAGGACTGCTGCAGATAATCGTGACAGCATGTCAGCAACCACGTTTTGACGGCCTGGATGGTGCTGCACAGTGAAGTCGAACTCTGTAAGATCCATCAACATGGTCGTAAAACGACGTGAAGGCCTGATGTTGGCTGTTAAGCATGCAACGGTCCAGTTGTCAGTCAACAGGCAAAATTTCTTGCCGAGCAAGTAGTGTCGGAACTTGATCGTAACCGCCCAGTGGACACCAATACACTCCCAAACGTTGCTATGCAACTTCTTCTCTGCGGCCGTGAGTGCACGACTCGCATAGAGCTACTTCATCGGGCGGGTGGGCGTCAGCACGACGGTCGGCGAAACAAAAGGCAAAGGCACGAAATGACTCGGACGAAGCGGCCGAAAGGCGTATCGGGCGGCGGACGGTAAACACAGGACGGAGCGCCGCGCGGCTAGTCCGGCGGATCACTTCACGAGGCGGGCAAAAGGCGACGTTCCAGGCATGGTTCGGAGTCGACTGCGCCAGTTGTGAGGGCTGGGCGGGCTAGGCATGAAGGCTGAGAGGCGTTGTGAACGAGGAGAATGCGCTTTATTCGAACATGAAAACGTGCCGACCGCGCCGGAGGCGGGAGCGAGATTGATAAAACGTGTCCCCGGCCCTCGCTTGGGCTTGGAGTTTATCTGAGTAAAGGCGCCGCAGGTGGCGCTGCCGATTAGATAGGCCGCTACGCTATAGTGCGCATGCGGGCGCTCACACATATACACGCCTTATCATCTACCACCAGTCGCGAAAGTTAGCCGTTCTACGGGTAAACACCGCCTATAGAAATTCCTGCGCACAGCCTTGGAGATGGTCACTTTCGAGCGGCTTATAAGAGGAAAAAAGAAAACAGCGCGGAATTCAGACGAATGGTACACAAGATGAAGAAGGCACGGAATGTTGTCGTGCCTTTTCGCCACGTGTACCGTCTTAGAAGGACGAACCAACTTGCCCAAGCCTCAACCCTATATAGCAGTCCTATAGCGGCGTCTCACCACTTGGTGAACGGCTTGTGGTAGTCGTCGATGACGCGTATCCACTTGCGGTCCCACACGAGCTTCTTGGCCACGTCGGGCCAGAAGGAGTCGGGCTCCTCGCACGCCGTCAGGTAGGCGTCCCGGTACTCGTCGCCCACGATGCGCGAGCCTCGCCACTGCGTGTGCGTCAGCTCGCGCCCGTGGCAGCGGCGACGGCCGGCCACCGCCCACGACGACGGCGACCAGAGAAGGGACGCATGGTGGCGCGACGCCAGAAGCCGCCGCAGAAGCAGCATGTCCGCGCTGTGCGTGTCAAAGCGATGCGGCGATGTCGCGCTCCCCACTGTTACCCATGAATCGATAGATAGTACCCACTATGATGATGATGATGATGATGATGATGATGACCTTTTATGGATGGAGCTCACCCACAGAGGGGGATGGGCCAAGAACCGGGCGGCAGGATACTTAAATGAAACTAAAATGAAAATGAAGCCAATCTGAAAAAGTAGTTCAAAAATTACACTACCAAAAAAAAACAAAAATATTTGCTGAGCAAGCGGTCAAACCATCTCTTGTTTTTGATAGACATAACTACGAATTATAAACTAAAAATCGGAAAAGGTTGGGGTTCACTAGCACGGTAATCTTTTAGTTGCATTGATGTAATCAAACACAGTGGAGCATACATCCCTGTGGCGATGTCGCGTTCCCTACTGTTGCCCATGAATCGATAGACAGCGCCCACTATTCTTGTTTTTGTTCGCCGTCACTCGTGGCCCATACACACTGTGGGGATGGGCCAGGAATTGAGTGGTCTAATAAAATCTTACATGATTTTAGAGTAAGGAAGGTTATAGAATAGAAACATTACAGGTTTTAGAATGAAATTGTGATGCTCACTCAAATCTACAACATATAAAACTTTTTTATTGGTAATAGATAATAAATTAAATCAACACCCTATTTTTTTTTCAAAAACGAAAACAAAACAAATATACTCGGAAGATATATGGGGCAAAAAAACACAAGCCACCTGGAGATCTTACGTCAATCCTAATTCACACTAATTATTGTTTACCTCTTTTAATTGAATTAATTTCGTCAGTCAGCTTTCGTTATTCCCCCTCTTTGGTCTTTCGACGGCGGGATGATGTAAGTAAACAAGGTAAAATAATTAAAAGCCCGTTATTCACGGAGGTGAGTATACGACGATCGTCTGCTGACTCTCAGGTAGCCGGTTCGAACCGTGCAGTGGTAGTCGCATTTCAATAGAAAGGGAATGCTAATGATGACCCGTGCAGTGTGCACTGTCAGAGTATATTAAGGAAAACTGGAAAGACAAAATTTCCGGTGCCTTCAATACTATACGGCGTCCCTTGTAAACATATCGTGGTTTGGGCCCACAACACCCTAGAACTTCCTTAATTAGAATCCGGGATACCTGGAAGCCTGCACTTAGTAAAGGAAGCCCGCACACAGAAACTTTAGGCCGGCGTGCACAGTGCCATAAATCAGAGGGGGAGGGGGGGAGAGGCGTAATGTCCCTCCTTGTGCTCAGGCTGGAAGGCACCAATTGCTTTGTCCCCCCCTTGTTATTTCTTGTCAAACAATATATATCTAAGTGACTTGACAGTTAAAAGTAGCACATTCAACATTTTTAAGATTATTTTTTTCTTTTCTTTTTTGTTATGTGTAAGGTCTTCAGTACCCCTCATTTGTGTATACCTATAAGACTTGAAATCACAGCTACCGTTCGATCGGTTTCAAAGCAAAATAACCCAATTATATCAACTGGGAACCCATATTCGTTTTTGAATTTGATTTCGAGTCATGAGTTCAATTTCTGTATAAGTAAAAATAAAAAACCTTCATTTATGAAAATAAAATTGCCAACATGGCAAGATGTGTGTTAGCCCTTGTGATTTTTCTGGATTTACGCCATCGACGAGCGATATCATCATGGTCATTGAAACCGCCCCAAACTGGAGTCCTCGTCTTTTAATAATGATGAATGCCACAGAAATAAGAATAATAATTATATGCGCTGATACTGCTTACTTATGACTCATTTCATGGTTCTAGTCTACTATGCATGGGAATAGGTAAACAAAAAAAATCACAGTTTCACCGTAAAAATCAAGCAATGAATGTGATAGCAACAAATTGTAATGTTACACGAAGTAAGGCTGGCACTCAACTATTTTGAATCCGACCTCGCGTAACTTAACAATATGCTATAGTGACACAAAATACGGCTGCTTCAGTGAGAGAAGCTGTTTTCGCAAGAGTCTCTGCATTGAAAGCACAGCACGTGGTAGGGTACATACCGGCCGTCTGCTAATTCCTGCCGAGATAGCGCGCCCTTGTCATCAATGTTCACAGTCTCCACACGAGCCGCCCCCCCCCCACCCCTCCCCCATGTTACTTCACGCTCCTTCAACACGGGTGCAGCGTTTTCTCCCTGCTTGAGTAGCAATCGACGGCGGGCCTCTCATGCGGGCTGATGCTATCGCATTCGTTCCCCATGTGCAGCGGAGATGGGTCAGCTCGTTTCCTCTCCGCTTCAGCCGCGTTCTTTCCCCCGGCTCGGCACTTTTACGCGGACAATAATGCGTGGAGGGACGTCATCGATTTGAAACTTTTGCAGAACATGACGGCGTCAGCAAAAATCTGTCGAGAGCCTCCATAAAATTGCTGTATTAGTAAAAGCAGGCGGGATTGGTCATGCGTAAGAAAACACTTAACGCCTAAAAGCAAGCGACACTGGTAGTTGGGCAAGTTGGTGCGAGTTCGTGGTTACAAAAGGTGCAAGAACACACGAGTCACAAACGAAGAGTACACGAATATTCCGGAGCCCGCCCTTGAGTTTTCTTTGTTTGTGTCTCGTATTTTTGCGCCGTTTGTGACAATGAAGAGATATATGAAGGCAGGGTAAGACGGAAGGAAACACCCGAAAAGTCATGTTCAATTAAACCGCCTTGTAGAGTCTCGGAGAAGAAAATAATTTGCGCGTTAACGGAATTACAGAAATTATATTTCGAAATTCATTTTTTTTCTTTTGCTCCCACACAGATAGCAAGAAAGCACAATATTTTCCGTCACTGCGTGTCGTTGACGGATGTAACATTTGAGACTGCTTATTGAAAGGATTCGTTTGAAAGAATCCCAGGCATCACTTTCGAATCCGCGTATTCCTCGCTAATATTTTCCTTGATCTGTTGAAAAATATTCAATTATTAGGCACATTTTTGAATTTTTATTATTCAAGGTGGCTGTACCGAACATACTGCCGCGTATGACACGAAACGGATGTGCGTGTTTCGACGTTACTCTTTCCTGACTTCACTGCCACTGTGGTTGATCCCAAGCGGCTTCACGCCAACGATAGTTATAGCGCGAGAACAAAACCACGACACAGAGAAAAGAAGGACACGAAGGACACGTCTCTTGTCTCTTGTCCTTAAGGACAAGAGACGTCTCTTGACAAGGACACGTCTCTTGTCTTGTCCTTAAGGACAAGAGACAAGAGACGTGTCTTTCGTGTCCTTCTTGTCCCTGTGTCGTCGTTTTGTTCTCGCGCTATAACTATCGTCATGCCATACCAACTAGCCCAAGCTGCCACACTTCGTGCCAACCTGGCATAAGAGGAAGCTCTATCGATTCGCCATCATGTGCATTTGTGAAACAAGACGCGGCGGACGTTCACTGTATGGAACTACCATCCCTGTCATGGTCCACGCTGCGTTCACTGCATACGACAATCCTCTTTGTTGGGATTACAAGCTAAGTGCAGCGATAGAACACGCTGTTCTTGCGATGTTTACATATGCGCGAAACGCGGCGCACGCATCAACTCGGTCATTGCTGTACGCTTAGAACCTTAATGCTGCGAGTGGACGACGGTAGGGGGTGGTACAATGTAACGACGTGTATAATTAATCCTCCAGTCATTAGGGGCACCACCCAGGAATAAACATTTGCGGCACTAAGGAGTGCGTGCCGCTTTTAGGCACTTGACATATAAATTTCTGCGGAATGGGCGGAGAGGAAAGAAGGAGGGCGAGAGTCCTTGGGACTTCGCTGCTAAAGTCGTTACGCGCCATTGCTTCTTTCCGGCGACCGCTCAGGCTTCTTTACCTGCGTCTCCTTGCGGCCTGGCTTTCTGTTTACACGCACACGCACACACGCACACGCACACACGCACACACGAACACACGCACACGCGCACACGCACACGCGCACACGCGCACACGCACACACACACGCACACACGCACACGCACACGCACACGCACACACACACGCACACACACACACACACACACACACACACACACACAAATGACGGCGCTATGGCTTGCTGGCACGGTAGCCGTTTTATTGCACCGCACCAGGTCACGGACTAATTTGATTAGGGAACCTACATGATGGGCCGTTTTGCCGATCGAGTAGGATGCCTTAACTTTGTGAGAAAGGGTCCCGCCACGCGGCAACCTTTCACGGGAATATCAGATTCCGCCCCGTTTTGACAAGCTCTGGCACTATAAGTGTGTGCAGGGTTCTTCTTAAGGGGGTGCGGGGGGCAAATGTTCGTCACAGCACCTCCCTCACTCTAATGTCAATGTGACGTACAATGTGTTTTATTGAAAGGTCGCAGTTTCGGTCCCTGCCCACGGCGTTATCTTTTCAACCACTTTTCTTTCTTCGCATTTACATTACAATTACCTCATATAACACCCCCCGCCCCTTATACTTTCTTTGGCATGATTCTCTGTTAGATCTCATAATTATTTTAGCTAACAGAGAAAACTAAGCCGTCATTGCACACTTTTTTCCTTCACTACTGCGGTAGTGTGTCAAGAAATGTGCGGGAAAATCTTCAGAATAACCGGGAACAGTGATATTTGCTCGCTGCTTTCACGTTTGCTTCTTGTTCAGCAGCAGACATCTTAGATGGACAAAGACATCTTTTAGGACAGTATTTAGGATGACGTTAACTTTTTTTTTCATTAGAGGCGATAGGTGGTTGGTTAAAAAAGGATGATTGAATTCCGTAATCCGATAAAGCCGTTACAGGTTTGACATTTCCACAGGGTGAACTCTATAGTAATTATTGCCAAGTAATTCAATTCGATCGAATTCAGCGTCAAGATCAATAAAAGACGATACAAGCGATGTTAATAATATACGCCTTCCTTTGTGCACGTGCTCATGAGGTGAGAATTGTAGCAGTGCAGGCATTAGAACGTATCTCATATATGCACACTCAGGGCCCATGTTTGTAACTGGTTTTACGCAATGCTTTTAAAGAGCTCATTTCGTGTATTCCGGTGTCGTTAGTTGTGAGCAAAAAATATCATCCTGTCCATGACCAAAAAATGAAGAAATGTGCAAACAAAATACAATGATAAAATCCTTTGGTTCGAGTGAAAATTGAGTACAGGCCGTTTAGGTGATAAGCAGGTGTCTTACGGCAGCTACTCTATTGCTTGAAACTGTTTAAAAAACGCTATGTGAATCTCATGTAGTGGAAGGAAATAAATATAATGGAAATGTTCAGTTGCAATCAGAATCGAATTCACGCCGTCTGCGTTGCAAGCAGGCCTTCTACCACAGAGCCATGACATTTTTTTTTTAATTTCAGAGAACCACAATAATGCTTGAGGCTGTCTCACAAAAAAAAAAAAAAAAAAAGCCGTATGAATGCCACCTATAGTAGAAGGAGTCTTCTGAAAGCGTGTAATACTGTGTGAAAGAAGCGTGGATTCGCACCATGCGTCAAAACCTATGAACTGAAACGAGTGGATGTTGTAAAGGCCCACCCTTTACAAAGTGTTCAGACTTAATTAATCATCATCATCAGCTGCGGGAACCATCAAACGATTGAGCAACTGCGCGTGGGAACGCGTGTCGACATTAAGGGACTAGTATAGTGGGCATATTGCCGATTCTAAAACGGGAGAATCACGATGTAGGGGGCACTTGACAACTGAACTTGCAGTGGGTATTCTGTAGGATAGCTTGCAAAGGTATATCTTATGCGCGCAGTCGTTAGGTGTGCATCGAGAACCGAAGTGAGGCTATAGCAGTTGAGAAGGCAGTACACACGGGGCCCGATTACGATATCGCGTTCTACTCTTGAACGCGAGGATCAAGCATCCTCCGAATTTCTTTCTTTCTTTTCGACGCAACACAACGAAACAAACAATTATTTCTGTTTGCAGAAAAAAATATTTCTTAATTACATGCCATAAACGTTACTTGATTGGCCGACGTACGTGAAAATAAGTACGTTCCGGAATTCACAATTCGTCGTGAGGATAGAGTGTCTCGATCCCCTAAAGGACATAATTTGTGGGACTTTTCTGGACAGACCGCGTCACGCATAAGTGGCGAGCCCCGTCTACTTTCCCTTTTTTGTTTATATTGCGTTCTTTCAAATGCAGTAAATCTATCACAGGTTTAACTACAGTGAAAGGAAGGAAGAGGAAGAAAGTTTAAGCGGAAAGACAGGGAGGTTAGCCAGTTCTTAGACCGGCTGGCTACCCTGTACTGGTGAAAGGGGTGAGGGGAATGAAAGATGTTAAAAAGAAATGTTGCGAAGAGAGAGGAAAATTGCAAAAAAAATTGCGACAGAGGAAAGGCAACATCAAAGAGTATAAGACACTAAAGTCTGTCTCTGAGGCCAGTTGTCCGCAAAAAGCGCAGCAAAGCTTTCAAAGCCTTCTGGGCCGAGGATGGGCTCGGCCAATGACCCAGAATCCTTTGTTCCGACAAAGGCCGATCGTCTAGTCTATCCAGAGCTGCAGTGAGTTCTTGTATACGTAATATACAAGAACTCACTGCAGTATTTACGTGTTCATTATTATACAATAATAATGAATACGTAAATGATATGCACCAAAAGTGATGCCAAGCAGAGAATATACCGTCAGTGGGAACAAATATTAGGCAGAAGAAGAAGATGGGCAACATATTTACAGAACTAATTCCAATAGGCAAGATACAACACCAACGGGATAATAATACTTTTTGTAAAATATATGGTCATCAACACGATACATATATGCGTCAAGTAGCATCTTCCACGAATTCAATAGATAATTCTAACAGGCAGAACAACAATGGAATTATCAGAGAAATTCACGCTCTAACTACTTGGTGGAATAAAGAGAAGCGAAATGCATTATGTGTACGAAACTCCTCCGAGGTGAATGCATGTTTTTTTGTTTGTTTCGCCGGCGCATTCGTACACTATGGTGGATGGCGTTATTACGAGCTCCGCGCTAGTTGATTGACCAAAAAAAAAAAGCGTCACGGTCGGTAACGTTGAAACTCGAAGCGCGGCCACCGCTAGAGGGAGCAGCGTTTCCTTGGGAGTGCCGTCCGTGTTCAGTGCTGTGACAGCCGCCGTTAGTATAGGAGGTATTCGCTGACGTCATCCGCAAGGGGCGCTAGCGCGGCAGTCGTCATACTTGTGGTTCCGCGCGCGGACGATCATTGTTGGACTACAGACAACGAAAGTTTTTATAGGTCAATTTATAGGCCTCCTACAAGTTCTACAACTGTCATGGCCGATTTTTTCAAAGACACTAGATAACGTGCTTACTGATTATGAAGTTATTGATGGGGACTTTATTATAGAGATTTTGTGGAGTGATCAGTCTTCCAGTGTGAAGGCTACATCTGCAGTAGCAAAGAAAATGTCGGACATGCTTAGCAGCTTTTCCTTAACGCAGATGGTAAAACAGAGCACGAGACAAAATAATGTCTCAGAATTATTTTTAACTAATGAGCCAAAATGGGTGAAAACGGTTCTGGTGGTACCTGACATTAGTGATCATGAATCTGTTTTGTGTGAAATGAAGCTAGCATACAAAAGACTCAAACAGCAGCCTCAAGAAAGATGTGTAATTTGAGCCAGGGAAACGTACATCAGATATAGACATTGCACTGAAAGCTTTCTTTTCAGGATTATAACACATTATCGGTGCTTTCAGCATTCAAGAGTTACGGCTCCTCTTTAAAACAAAAATGCTTGACCTACAAGAAAAGTACGTGCATTCGTGGGTGCAGACTTCACGTCGTACTAAATCGACTCCATGGTTTAATGGTGAGCTGCGGCGCCTTACCGAAAAACGGAACAGAATATGTACAAAATTTAAGACTCAAACCCAACTCTGAGACTTGCCAGCAACTTGAAACTATCACAAAACGTCTGCAAACGAAAATTCGTCCTGCGAAAAATGAATTTACTGCATTGATATTTATTGAAATACAAAGAAATTAACTAACGAAATAACGGTTCCCCAATCAATGTATACTGATGAACTCAAAGTTAAGTAGCAGCAGTGAAGCTAGGTGCCCAACTTTCTTGTTGTGTACACTGTATCCTTGCTGTACATCTCCACACACACACACACACACACACACACACACACACACACACACACACACACACACACACACACACACACACACACACACACACACACACACACACACACACACACACACACACACACACACACACACACACACACACACACACACACACACACACACACACACACACACACACACACACACAGCACACACACACACACACACACACACACACACACACACACACACCACAGCACACACACACACACACACACACACACATGGCACAGGCCCTTTATAACCTGTCTGGTGATCTGTTACGAACTATTTCTGAGTGTAAGTACTTGGGCGTATTCCTTACATCATTTATGTGTTGGCACTGACACGTCGATTTCGTTACAACAAAGCCATGTAGGTTGTGGGGATTATTGCGGGTAACACAAAGCCGTTTCCTAAGCAGGCCCGCTATTTTCCCTACAAGAGCTGCGTCAGACCAATTTTAGAGGATAGGTGCACTGTGTGGGACCCTACTACGAATGCCGATAGCGACAGGCTTGAGCGAGTTCAGAACATGGATGCAAGGTACGTTATCGGTAACTATGAAAGAAACCCTAGTATTGCTGCTGAAGAGAAAACATTGAAATACCATCTTCTACAAAAAAAAAAGGCAAGTTTTACGCTAGAAGCTTTTTCACAATATATATTATGGCCACACTAGAATAGACCGCAATCAGCACATTCTCACATTCGTTATATATCAAGACGAACTCATCATGAGCCTCAGTGTCAGAGAATATAGTTGCAAGACTAATATTTTTAAAAGCACTTTTCCCCAAAACAATTTCTGAATGAATTGTCTACCTGGTCTACCTGCTGACACAGTCAGCATATTAGATGACGAAGTGTTTGACCCGCTCTTTGACTTGTCGTTCTGTCTCAGCTGCAGTTGAATTTTATGCAATGTTTAGTTCTTATCACATAGTTTTTGTATGTTTTATGTTTGTACAGTATATTTGCATTCTTGTTTTTTTTTTTCTCTTCGTCTAGGCTAGATTATATTTATGTCACTCATGGCATTAACAAAAATGTATGCCACTATTTCTCCTTAGTAATCATGGTTCTAATTCTCTCTTTTTTTTCTGTACCAATGTTCTTAAAATGTATCAAGTATAAATTATCTGTGTAACCCCCCACAGTAACGCCTGAATGGCGCTGTGGGTATGAGTGTAAACAAAAAAAAGTACTCGGTCGCACGTTTTGTTTTTTTATTTTTTTTTCCTTAGGAAAATGGTGTAGTGTGGTGCAGCACTGACAAACATCAGACTATCGTGTGCTGATTCGCTGAAAGACCAGTGACTATGGTGACGCACTCGCTGGCGCCGCGTGGCAAGAGGAGCTAAGGAAATACCTCCGACACTTTGCTGGTGAACCTGCCACCATACTTCATTCGTGTGCCACGCCTGCTCGTTTGCAGTGCCTAACCTCATGAATGATCCTTTATAACAAAAAAATGTCAATAAACATTTTGAATATATTACCTTTTAAAGCAGGCTTCGCCTCACTAAGACAATTAATGCGGAGAAGCCGACTTTAAACGTTTTCTATCGTATGCAACAAATGAATTCGACATCGTCCGAACGCTTACGTCTTGAGCACACGTGTTACAAAATGAAAATTTATATCGGAAAGCGGCTGCAATAGTGTGGAGGCAACTCCCTCATCACAGTACGAGACTTGAACTAAGATGGACATGCGCGTGTGCTATGAACTATCGAACGTAAGCGCCCGAACACGCCTTCGTCGCTTATCTGTGACCACTTTTATTGCGCGTGCGCATACACGTTTGTTGGTCGCAGTATATAAGTAAATGCTATCTGCAAAAAAAAAAAGGTCTATTTTCACAGGTAAGTTTTGCTAGAAGATATAATCCCACTCGCAATTGTCGATTTATTGTTATTGGCCACATCAGTTAGCTAGAATTAATTTGTATCCCGATTGATTGATTGATTAAATAATTGGTTGATTGTGTGCACTGCATGCATATAGTACAGAATTTCGAATAACGAAGAAAAGGAAAGGGGCATCTGGCACCGTACTTGCGCTGGTCGTTTGCGGCCACCCGATACAATTAAGTACACCAGTTGGTCAGGCAAACGTCATTTTTAAGCGCGTAGGAGGATCCATCGTTAATTAGCCGCACTTGTCGAGGTTAACGCTGATTATTGAGGTTTACTCATTACTGGCTCATATTTATTTATACATAATATATATTTTTTGCGCACTGCTCACTCGGGCTCACACCAAAATTCCAAGCTGGATGAACCCCGACTCAAACTAACCGCGATCCTGTTGCGCGGGGATCCAAGACCCGAAAAATTTACGCTAGGCCGGGTGCACTACTAATCAGGCTCACCGAATTTCGGCTTCGGCGGAGTTTGCTCAAACTTCACCTCACAATGATTATACGCTCACGGACCCAGCCTCTGCTCAGCCAAGCTCAAACCGCTTCACCAGAGTTCCACTAAGCCAGCCTTACTAGTACTCCGAGTTAATCGCATTTCTACTAAGCCGGGCTCGTAAAGCCTGAAACTCACAGGTCGGTCTAAGCGCGTCTTACTCATGAATAACTTTCCCCGACCTATACGGCCACTTGTGCCGCGTAAGTTTGCATGGAATTTCACTTGCCACTTTGCCGGGGCTTCCTGGACAGGTCGAGCACCTTGTCCCACTTGCGGTACCAGGTGAGCCTCGCCGCCGTCTCTGCCCAGAAGTTGTCGGGGATCTTCGAGGGCGCGCTTGCAGTCGCGTACGTACGGTCTGGAAGGGCGCGCAGCAAGCGTTGACGTTGTCGCTCGCGACTCCCGGGTCACTGTCGACGACGCTTGATCTGAGCTTGACGCTGCAGCACAGAGCCGCAACTCCGGACGCCATTTGACGTCGTCCTCTTCGCCGGTCAGAACGATATAAAAAACCGTACACGCTTCTGTAGCACACGCGTGTCGACGACCCGCACAAGCAGCTGCAAAAAAAAAAAAAATAAATTCGAGCGCGCGCCGGAAGAGTCAGTGCATACAGCGAAACGATTCGGCTCGCCTCGCAACTGTTCGGATCGAACGCCGCTTTCGGTCAACGCATTTCCGGACGTCGTGACGAACTTTGCCGTCTCCAGCTGGACCACGCAACGGCAGCTTTCAGACTCTTCTTTTCTCTCTACGTCGGTAACGATTAGCGACGACGTATTTGGGGACACGGCGGGACGACGATGTCCTTACACGAGCCTGCCCGGTCCTCGGAGAACTGTGCAGGGGGACACAAAATAACGTTGCGAATACGTCCGGCGTCGAATCTCCCTCGAACGGTTCAGGGGAAGCGGCGTGTGCACTACGACAAGCAAGTTTCCTTCTTCGAGGGCGAGAAACAACGCGACGATATCGGCAGCGAACACGACAAGCACTGCGGCGGGCACAGAAGGTGACCGCACGGTGGTCGCCGGATTCGGGCACGCTTCAACGATCTCGCCAGCCGAGGTGCGGCCAAACGGAAAGACTCGACGGTAACGCATCTCTGTACTTCGTCCAGTGTACACAAAATAAAGTGAAGCGTAAGCATGCAAAAAAAAACAAGCGAAGAAAAAAAAAAGAAACGAAAGAACTGCCGTTTTTTTGTTCAGCCGTTTCCTCACAGGGAGTCGCACAAACGATATCGACTGTTTTTGTTCGTTGCTTTTTTTTGTTCAGAGATTAAGTGGAAAAGCAACGTCTTCACTGAATAAGTCGAATGACGTTTTTTTTTTTTTGGACTTGGATGAACTGGCTGAGCGAGGCACGCATGAGAGCTTCATTTCGGGCCGCATGCGCGGCATCGCCCTTCAATTATGAAAACGAAATAGTACGAGGCTTGAGTTATATGGATACGTGTAACCGCAAGCAGAAAACGTTTATGATGCCGTGCGCGTTCGTAGGCCAACTGCGGTTCCAGAAACAAAAACCATTAAGGCATGTCTGGGTCAATGGAGCCGTGTCTTTGCATTGCGCTGCGCTCATTACTTGCAGAGTACTCGGCATGACGTACATAATAAGTGAATGACTCTGAAGAAAAAAAAAGAGAGAGAAACGGTTAGGAAGCGGTAAGTTGCGCATTTTAAAGACGTTCGTGCATTTGCGTGCCACGTATATATGTTTCATGAAAATCGCTTCACCTGTACGTCCTTATGCTCAACGCGAAGTAAGGGGTGGGCAGTGGAATTTCCCTATTGATCATGATCTTGTCAGTGATAACTCAGCTGAAGGTTCACGCGCTGATAGCTGCTTTTTGTTGTTGCTCGTGAAAAAGAACCCTTTACTATCAGAAAGCAGTGGTTTTTATTGACCGCATCATTAAATTCCATCGCGGTGCCGTGTAGATGTTCTCTGGCGGCTGCCACTGTCTATATATACTGACACTGACATAACTGTCGAGCCTATCACACAGGTAAATTACATTGATGCGGATCCCAAGCAGAGCATGCGCATTCCAACTTAGGCCAAATGCATGTAAGACAAGCTATAGTAGTTCAACGGGGCAGACGTCATGGCGGAAGTACCTTGAATTCGAAATTACACGCTTACTCGCGACATAAAAGGAGGACCTATAGGAAAAACCGTTCGAAATCTTGAGTGACGCCGAGCTGCTTGTCGCATGCACTGACAAAAATATAAATAAAATAAAAATCAGCGTTGCAGAAGCCGTATAGAGTGGTGAAAGAAGTTTTCTTTTGCGGGTAAATAAAATGAATAAAAAAGCAGTGATTTAGTTGTGTTGTCTTTCGTGACATTAGCGCTACTCGCTTAAGCAGTTATCCGAGTCCCCTCGAAACGCTCGAAAGTCATCATCGTCATTGATGAAACTCGCGATAAGCGACGCGGTTATCTGCGAACAAAGGCATGCTATATAAGATGTTGGCGAATGTTGATTAATATATATTAGAAAATGGAGGGTCCCAGACGTCGAGTGCCTTGGGGTACTTCAAGGCACGAGAGGGCTCCTGCTGGAATAATGAATTGTTAGCTTAAACAAACTGCTTCCTACTAAGAAAAAAAAAACGAATGCATTCTAAAACAACAACAACAAAAAAAGGTTAAGGTTAAAGCGAGAAAGTTTCGAGATGAGAAGCCGTTGATGCGGTAACTTGTCGAAAGCCTTTCCGAAATTGAAGAGGGTGTCAGCTAGGAACTTAATTGCAGTTATAGCGGCAAGTTTTCATCGGTTGTTGAATAACTTTCACAGTTGCAGTTCATTTTATTAGTTTCGGTTTCTTTCCGTAGTTGCAGTATTCCGTTGGCCTGCGGTAACGACGCGTCGTCATCCATCATGATGCAATAGAATTTTTTTCTTACGGACAAATTAAGCTTGTAGTTGTAAGTTTGCGAATGTGCCGGCACTGAAGCTACGAATCGAACTCGCAGATCGCGCTGAATGACAACTCCTTGAACAACAACAACAAAAGAGACACACATTTCAATTCACCAAGCGAGCAAGGTAAAACAAAGCAAAAGTTTTGAACGATAACGCTGGCTACGGTGTGACTGCACGGACAATCAATCATCAATCAACAGTGCTCGGGATAGCGGTGGTCGATGTTAAATAATTATAGAATCACTTTTCCTGAACCCATTCCATAGGGACAATTTCCTGAACCTGTTCCATAGTGACGAGTTGTGTACAACTTGCCGACAGTTGTTAGACAATTAGACCCTTGCGACACTGTGCAAACGTAGACGAGCAGGCGCGTAACCAGAAAATTTTTTGGGGGGCGGTGGGGGACACCCCTTTAATATGGTCATTTTTCGCTCTATATGCCACAGCGAAAAAGATTTGGGGAGGGGGGGGGGAGAGGAGGGCACCAGCTTGGTGTGCCACCCCTGGCTACGGCCCTGGAGCCGAGCGAGAATAGACTTCGAAGTGCTAAGAATTGCCATGGAATTTCATACCAAAGTATGAAACTCTGTGGGCCAATCAGAAAAGCGTTATCGAAGGGTATACACAGGACGCAATGATCTCAAAAGGCGTTGAATTGCCGTAAGGAATCAGCAGAATAGCAAAACGTGAATACTTAAGACTTTCGAGTGACAGACTTGTGACTTTGGTCGTCGCAGACGTTTAGAGGGGCCATTATTTTTTTTTGCGCCATTGAAACCAAAAAACAAAACAAAAAAGACTATGTTTGAGTTGCATGCGATGTCATTGAAAGGGCAGATTTTCTTTTGAAAATCTTCATCGGCATATAGAAAGAGAAAAAAGCAACAACTAATGAATTTTGATTTCGAAGAGCGGAAGGAAGGTCATTATTAGTAATAACGAGATAGACAGGAGGAATACAGAAATGGCAGAGAGGTTAACTATTCTACGTTCAGTTTTCTGCCATAAACCGGGGGAGTGGAATAAAAGAGCATGTGTCGTGAAAAATTATGAGAAAGACGGAATGCCCCTCATAATTTACATAGCGGTGTCCCTGAGAGAATGACAAGCGAAGAGTCAGTGACTGATTGACTACGCTGCGAAAATAAAAATAAATAAAAATCAGTGGCCGTGTCTGTGGCAGAAGTTGGCCGCACATCGCTGAACCGAAATTGATGCTCGAGCTTTTCTTGTCTTTCTTTTTTTAACTTTTGTCTCTTTCGGGTACTCGTGCCCCATAGCTTCCCACAGAATCGAGGGCAATATTCTATGGGGAGCTATATCAATATCCTTCAATTATACCTTTCTCTATCTCTCCCTCCTTTCTGGAGACCTTGCAGACGGGACTTTCAGCATTAATAACTCCCAACAAGTATCGATTGCTTCCACTTCAACTGGAAATGTTTCCAGTTCAATCTCAGCTTGAACTAGTTGGTCTCTAACTAACTGGAACCCAGTTAAACTGGAAGATTTTTGGAACGAGTTGATTCCGAGTTTGTTTCCAACTGGAACCAGTTCACCCCAGTTTATTCCAGTTAAAACTGGTTGCATACCCAGTAATTGACACATTTTCACCTGGATTTGTAAAGACGAAAAAAAAGTATATCTGGGGCTGCATTTCTGACACACAACGATGATCGTCGTTTACCTAGCTTGATTCCTTTGCGTTATATCGCCACTCGCCGGGCGATTACAGGTCATAACGGGCGTGCGTCTGTCAGCGTGATATATAAGTCTCTTGATGGGGCATTAGCGGGCACCCACTTTTCGAGAAAGTTGACTCAAACAAACCAAGTGACTATGGTCGCTGTGTGGCAGAAAGATGCCCCGAACGTTCCCGTTTGACTTGGAGTACGTATACGCACTGTAAAAACTGATGCACCATTTGGGACGCATTTTTGCCACACAGCAGATATCGCCATTTATTACGATTCATCTTGTCAATGACCATTGACAAGATGCCCCTATAGTATCAGTTTTTTATTTTAGTTTTTTTGCTCAGAATTCTGACGTACGACTCATGAAGATTTTTATCTATTCGAAATGCGTCGCTTTCCCGCGCGTAAACTGCTACAGAAGAAGCGCTCAAAAGATAAGCTTTGTTTATGACATTTATTGTTTATAGCATTTGCTGTTTATGACATTTACCGTTTATGACATTTACTTCTGCGTGCTGGTTCATTTGTTACATGTACTTTCAGTAGCTTTCACTGGGTTTTTCCGCACTCACGGCCGCATTCATTCCCCACCAGGTGGATCACGGAAGCGTTGTTGGTTAAAAATGGCAGCCGAGTGTGATGCGAACGTGAAGCAAGGTATGTTTTAGAATTCATTTCAGTGGTAGTTCCAGTATCTTATTACGTAGATTGTCGTTCTTGATTGTAAGCATTGGTCTAGCCTAACAGTCTTTCATTCGCATTTGCGTCCTTTGTAATGGAATCGCCTTGAATATTCCGCCGTCGCTCAACTTCAGTTCGTGCTTCCTGAGCTAGCTTTTGTTTTAGTAATAAGCGCGTCGCGACGCTGTTTCAAGGTTAAGTGGGTTTATTGTCCTACGTAGCTCGATAAGGAAAACTTGTCTCAGTACGCGTGTCGGTCCTGGGCAGTGTACCTGAATGTCACTAATTTTATTTTCCGAACTAGCACACCGAAACTTCGCCAGTCGGTCGACGCAATGCTGTGCGTCACAGATCGCGACATTTTTTCCCTTTGAATGAAATCACCCAGCCAGTCGGGAGATGGATCGCTGGCATTTCTTAACTGAGACCTTCACTAGCGTTTGTCTTCGTTGACCATGTAAAAAGAAGAATATTCGTGCTTTCGTACCATAACCATACACACAAATGTGGGTTTTGGTTGTGCGTAGGCGCCGCGCGCAGGATGGCCGTCAGCTGTAGTTCGGACGCCCGTACTTTGACCCTTTTTGGCGCGGTTTAATGGCGAGTTGGATGAACAGAGCGACCGCGTGATGTGTCGAAAGGTCGGGTGTTCCGAAGTCTTTTTACGCAGCGTCACCGACCTTGTTTTTCGAACTGCGCGGAACAAAAAGGAAAGCGCCGATTGCGATGGTAACCTAAGTCGGGTTCTTGGTGTCGGGGTAATACGACTAGCAAACGATTCGTGCCGCATCTTTCGCACAGGTGCTACGTTCCACCTGCGTCATCTGTTTCTGGTCGCGTCCTTGTCGCTTTCATTGGCACACATATCTAAGCGCACAGCGGTTCCAGTCCTTGGATGACCTCGTTTTCTGTAATTCATTGGCCAAAACTTTCCCAGCAGCGGAAGCCTCTGTTACTTTAGGTCATTTTATTGAATTTTTCGTCCTTAAAGGGCAGCCGATTACGAAGGAAAACTATCCGTTTTCGTAAGGAGCATACGAAGCATCTTCTGGAGTGTGGCACCAAAACCTGACCAGTGTCTCGCAAAATATTTCTTTTCTTGTTTCTTTGAAAGACCTTACAACATATTACCGAGGAATACCGTTCAAAGTAACGAAAGAGTTTTTTTTTTTTTTCGGTAACATTGGAAGAGTTCTCTACATAAACACCGATGTTTTCCATTGAAACTGTGTTTTGAATTCATTGCTCATACAAATTAGAAGTAAGGTAAAACAGTGTATTCGCCTCTATTTGTAGGTTGACAGGCTGGCTGGCTAATATTTTGGGGTGTCACTTTCTGCGAAACAGTTTTAATCTTTTTTAGACTTCAGTGATGAATCGTACTATCACTCGTACACACAGAAATTTTAAGGATTGCTGAGAAATCACATGCTAATTCACCGTTGTCTGCGACCTTCATTTTCGAAGGATAGTCCTTTGAATAAGTTTTTTCATGTAATGTAGTGTTTGACTGCAATTGCTTGGCAACTTAAGATTGTTAAGCTTTGCTAGTCCCTTTAGCTGCCGTAAAAGTATATAATCTGTATGTTGTATCAGCCTCGCGAGGACTTGGGCCAGTATTCATAAACCAACCTCATCCTTGCCACAAGATTTCCCTATCAGTTTTACGCCTTTATTGCTCTTGATCTACAAAATGAGTTAGTAGTCATGAACCAATCTTGATGTTATCTTTTACCCTGTTACCATTCTTGTGCCCTTATGTGGAATGTAGAGAGTACAGGAACTTGAGGAAAAACGGAGGTTTGGCCAAGGTTGGTTTGTGAATATCGGCCCAGTCCCGCGATTCATAGCCATGCTCACCTCGTGACATTATCTATAAACACTCTCGCAATAAAATGAAGTGATGAGGCTAAGAAAAACCTAATGATGAAAATTAATTTCGAATGCTACACTTCATTGTTTTGTTGCTTTGAAACGTAAAGCCTCATAAACCAATGAGCTGTATGTCGTAAAATTATGCATGAAGAATTTATGAAAGAAAATGCAATATGTATTTTTGCTGCTTAGTAAAATGCAAGCAGTTGTGATGCGAGCATTGTGAACAGGGAACAGGCAAGAATAATTAATTTATAGCCACAACGCAAATATATGGCAACAGCTTTCTTTTAGTTGTGCGCACAGTTGGGCCCCTTCAGTGACATTGTATGTTCTCTATAAGCAGTGAAGCATTCTGTGAAAAAGTTGTAAAATATTGTATAGAGACAATGTAGAAAGACCCTATTTTTCATCCTAATATCTCAAATATAAGCTTTATTAGTTAAATATGCTACAGGGCTTTTGAGCCATTTAAGCCCTTTCCATACCAAGCTTTTTTTTTTTTTTGTAAAGCCATGGAAAATATTTCTAAACAGTTAATTCAGTGTTAATAGCATTTTTTATAGTGATGGTGTGGCAGCATAACTTCTTTTTTATTATCTTTTGTTCTTTCCTATCCTTTCCTGTTTCTGAGTGGCATACGGGCATGTACACAGAAAAAGGCTGATTGGAGGCTTCACCTGTCGTGGTAGAGTCTAGCGGGCTTTTTGTCATTCTCCATTCAGTTTGTCTGGTTAATTTAGGTAATGAATGATAGTTCAGTCTATTAAATAGGTACAGGGTTCCCAGCACTTTACAATCTTCTTAGAGGGACAAGCGGATCTTCTTAGAGGGACAAGCGGCTCCTAGCCACCTGAAACAGGTCTGCAATTCCCTTAGATGTCTGGGGCTGTACGCGCGCTACACTGAAAGAAGCAGTGCATCTTTATCCCTGCCTGACAAGGCGGGGAACCTGTGGAACTTCTTTCGTGATTGGAATAGGGGCTTGCAATTGTTCCCTTCGAATGAGGGACTCCGAGTAAGTGCAAGTCATTAGCTCACACTTCTCAAGTGCATGCCCTTTGTACACATTGCTCGTCACTACTACCGATTGCATGATTTAGTGAGGTCTTCGGACAAATGTCCGGCGTGGTCGTTCGGTTGTGCCGTTCTGTTGTAAAGATGACCAAACTTGAACATTTACTTTCTGTCATAGCAAGGAAAGGAAGTCTTGAAAGCACGGGCAGCCAACTGTTACTGTTGAGCTGAGTGAGGGGAGCTGCCAGAGACCCAAGCTTTTCCTTGCTGTTTTCACATCTTGGTTAGACCACAAGACAACTCATTAGAGTTACAAGTCCACATCTTAACTTTATGAGAAGGAATGACAAAGATCGCCATGTTTCATGAGGCTTAAAGGATCAGACATTGTTACTGGCTGCTGCAAAAAAAAAAGTAGTTTTCTGTGATACTTGTGCCATCATGTATCAGAGCAGCATGTTGAAATAATAAAATTACACAAACGTAATTGGCTCAACGAGAACAGGGCGGTACACAGGAATTTTTTTCATGGCGTGTTTATGTGTAGAACGGCAAACTGTTGCAACCGGTGGTCAATGTGAAGGCATGTAAATACTTTAGTATCACCCAAAATCTTAATGAATGAAAAAAATTCAGGGGTGTCACAACCCCCTCAGCTACCCCCCTAGTTATATCCCTGAGAGAGAATCATTCATGGTGTGGAAAGATTTAGCTTGTATGCTGTTGAAGATGAGCTCACTTGGTGTTAGAGTGTCATGTTTAAATGTGATGAATTCCTCATGGCAGTAGTCATGGCTAGTTCCTCTGTTTTGTTGACACACTGAGTCACATTAAAGTGAAAAAGACAATTTTATAATGCAACAACATATAGTACTTTCTGTTGTTGCACTGTGATTATTTCTAGCATGGTAGCCTAAATTAGAGTGAAACTGCACAAAGTGAACTTGGTTAAACAAATAAAGCAATACACATGGCAGCAATTGTGTGCCTCCCACTGAACATGTTTCTGTCCATGTTTATATAACTGCTTTTTGTTGTGTACAAACTTTGTGAACAGCAGCAAAGAAAGTGCACATTCCTGCCTAATCTTATTAGCCGCCCTTGTAAGAAACCCGCAAGTAGCAAGAGAAAGCAACAGCAGAGCAGCAATAACTGGTACTATCAGGTAGAGCACTTTTGGATTGGTAGTTAGTGTTCTTTCGACTTCTATTATATCTGGCTGCGTGCTTCTACACTTGAATTTTGCCGCAACGTGGAGGTAACAAGCCCCAAACAGCCACAGTTCTTATTAGTCCATTGACACAACCCAGGTGTTAAAATTGTGCCAAAACAATGCGGTGAAGCCTTATACCATTCTGTTTTTCTATTCTGCTTGTCCCATCAGCGGAGACCGTGTCAGTGCCTTCGAAACATGCGAGAGGGAGCACGAGACGATCATTGCTGATTCTAGGGATCACATTCCTCTCTTCACTGATGTGCCTTCTTCTAGTCTACTGGAATTTCCCAAAGCTGGAACCGTGAGTACCGTGCTGGAAGGAACGATTGGCCAATCTGCAAAGCTTTGCTCTAGCCATGAACAATCTTTAGGCATTCTCTTTTAACTCGAATGAGAAATTTAAAAGGAGAAATTTAAAAGCAGTAGAGAGGAATTCCAACTGGTCCTTATCCGTAGCCTGGAGATAAAATAGTTTGGCAAGTATGAAAGCTGAGTTTCAAAATTTTGCAGAAAGCTCGTTCTTACACCCAGGCTGTGAAGGGCACGTTAGGGCTAAAAAGTTGCGTAGCTTAACCAGTGTTTGGTTTTATTTGTGTTGAGCATGTGCTTGTCATTGAGGGAAGAACAAGAAATATGCGAGTACTGTACGCCGCAAACATTGCCAGCCAGTGCGTGGAGTTGTGGTGAGAGTGTAGGAAAAGTGATGTCATTGCTGCACCTATGAAAATTTATTGCCTGCTCATGGTGGAGATGCATTTACTCGGTGAATGCTTCTGCACGCATTCTTACAGATACGTTGGGGCAAGATTTAGCTGCACAGCGGCATACTTAATTAGAAACAGCGCACTGGTTGCTGTAACTATGTTGCAGGGCTGACTAATTTGATACCCACATGTTAGCATTACCAGCTGCGACAGGTCTGGCAATCTGTTATGTAGTGCAAGCTGAATGTTATGAAAAGCACTAGAAACCGTGCTGACTGGTGGTTTATTATGGTTTCGCGTTACTACTGCAGAGTTGTGGTTAGACACGAAAGATCGTTTTCATTTGTGACAAGCGTGGAGTGTTGTTGATGCTGCCGATTGATGATTTTATCTATAGGAGGGTATTGGAAACAGTATAACACTTGCATTGGAAGCGTCGAGGTACTTCAATGAGTCCTGGTCGGTTTAAATAAATCTACGGCCTACTGACTTGCGGTACAGTCGACTGGTCGTTTCTGAGCGCTCAGCAGGTGCTGGAAAAAATTTGTAAAATAGCAACTAACCATTGCTACTAAGATTATCATGTCCAAATATTATCTGGAATGAGAAAAATTACTTGCATACCTGCATGTTCTTGTGGAAGACTTAAAGCTATTGAATTCAACACCTTAAAACACACTCTTAGACGACCAGTCGAATGTTGAATTAGTGTTTTCCATTGTCTGTGTATTTGTTTTGGATGATAAGCCTTATTGAATAATGAGTTATTACTAAAATGAATAATTATTCAGTTACCTACCTATTGATGTTCTCACATTACTTGTCTTGCCCCACATTTCAGCTCTGAAAAGCAGCACATCAAGCTGCCGCGAGACATAGAGGATGCCAAGGGCTTGGGACGGGTGCTCAACAGATACACAGATCGTTATTTCTTCACCGTCACGTCTGGCTTCTTTGTCACCTACATCTTGTATCCTTTTCACTGGTGTGCCCTGCTATTGCTAAGATACCTTGGCCAACGTTGCTTGCAGTCTGGACTTGGCTATATTTGTTGGCCAAACTGACTCGGGACAGGGCGGGTGTGCACCAGCTACGCACGTAGCTTGGTTGTGCTTTGGCAGGCATATTGCTCCTTGCTTTATCTGCTGCCTGCTGTGTGTAGAGTCACAGTAGCACAGTACAGCCTCATAAGTGTTGCGGCTGCCACCTGGTACCACCGTGTGTTTGTGCAACGGTTGTCTGAACTGAAAGTCATGGCCAACATATCCAAAGAAGAAAGGAATAGAAGAAGCTCTAGGTGAAGACTCATTCTGACAAATATTGCTCAGTTGTCAACAATCTGTCTAGCTTCCAGCGTGCTTGCCAGGATAAAAGAGAGGTGCTTGTTGCCTGTGATAACTACCTTGCAACAACACTTATACTTGATGTACAAAAAAAATAATAATTCTTGTGGCAAAATTTTAAAGCAATGAAATCTACTAATGATGTCATGCTGTGATTGCTCGGACATACCCACGTCAGTCTCTAAACTTTACTATGAGACATTGCTGTACATGTGCTTGAATTGCAAGCCTCAGCTTGCTTTTAGGGACGCGCTCAAGCCCGCATATCTTGAGTGGGCAGTGTACAACTGGGGACTCGTTCCTTAGTTGAGGTTGCCTTATAAGTGATCATTTTGTCTTGGCATGCATAGAGAAGTGTCGAGCTTGAAGAAGGGAGAGAACGAGTGTTTTTCCTTGACATAAGTGCGCAGCTTGCAGTCCTTTGCGATTCCAGGCTCCATCTTCCTCAGCATCCTCTCTGGCTTTCTCTTCCCGTTCCCGTTGGCACTGTTTCTCGTTTGCCTGGTAAGTCGCCTAATTATCTTGCTTTGTGTGTGCTTTTACGGTATTGTTTCATTTCCTTTGGAGGTTTCTATTGGTTATGTGGGGAATTGAGGAAATATACTTGGATACCTTAGATGTTGAAATATAATGACAATAATAAATGGACAATAAGGTGAAATGCTGTATCAGTTTAAGTTACTCATTAATAATTCATTAGTAACTTTATTATTAATAATTTTGTAATCATAGACTCGGTATGTAAGGAGAGCATAAAAGTCATGTCTGTTTTTTTTTAATTTTATGTGTGTGTTATGTAACTTCCTGATTCCTTATGCTGGTTGAACTGTACTGAGCTACGAGCTACTCCAGTGTCAGCTCTTTAGTAATAGAATCTCACCCATGTGTTTGATTTCGGGAGATATTTTAGGCAGCACAACAGCAGCACATTTCTGTGGACTTGAGGCTTCTTCTTTTAATCGGTAAGAACGTCTCTGTAGCAGCAACGCATCTATGAGCTTGCTCACTGCCAATGGCGAATTCACAAGAGGTGTTTTTTGTATAGTATCTATGAAAACTACAATATCACATGGTGATGTGCCGGCCCCATCAGCTCCAATCGGTTCATATGTCAGAGGGAAGTCTGGTTGCTAATTTCGAATGGGCATGCCATATATAAAATTCATGACTCAAAAGAGCACAGAAGATGAATTACAGTACAATTGGTATGCCACCCTTCAAAGATGCCAAAAAAACATCATTCTTGTCACAAGAAGGTACTTGATATGCCAGCAAATGTGCGGAGACAAATAAGACATTGCCCTGAAGTTCCTGTAGCAGCTCACCGTGGTGTCGGATTTTGGTGTTTTTTGTCGGTAATTTTTTATCATAAAAGCGAATTGCATTTCGTCATTCTGAAGGAGCCAAAGCCATGATATAGGAAGCTCCACAAAATTGAGCTTCAGTCATCAAAATGCTAGTCTTTGAAATTCATGAGTTCAACATTCAAGTGCTATGGTTTTAGCATGTAATTCAGAAATGATTCTTGGATTTTCATTGTCTTCTGGTTATGAATCTATGGTGGCAAAGTTATATGTCGGAGTTCTTGAAGCAATATTCCCTCTAAACTGTCTCTCCTTTAACATATCACTTGCCCTTTGAAATCGGAGCTCTAAATAATATTAGATTGTGCTTCTGTAGTGTTCGGCGATGGGAGCGTCATTCTGCTACTTCTTCTCGTACCTGGTTGGGAGGCGCCTGGTGTTTAAGTACTTTCCCGCCAAAGCCATGAAGTGGTCCGAGCAGGTAGGAACGGTCGTCAAGTCATGATTGGAATACCTGTTTGGAAGGTATTGCTTATAAATCTATAACAGCAGCTGCCTGTTCACGAGGATTCTAAGTCGTCATAAGCATATTGACAGAACTCTTAAGCTGCATTTAAATGGTCAGTTGAAGTTTGCATCCCCTCACCTCAAAGAGGGGGTGCAAGTGTGCATATCAGCTATCTCGCTACATTGTGACCACTTAATGATGTTACCCCAAGCAAGCTTACAATCAGTTTTATATATTGGGAGTGCGAACCTATTTTTTGCAAAAGAACTTAAACCGATTTACAAAAGAATGAAAACAAGACATGGGGCTTTTGGTCTGCAGTCCTTTGTTTAGGGCTAACCAAAGAGGCAAAATTTAAAACCCTCCCATGTTAAATTGCATGTCTTGCATTGGAATGGGGTGTTTTTAAGAGCTGTGTTTGTCGGCATGTGTGTGATTCGGCATTCACTGGGCTGCCTTTTCCTTTTTCTTGCTGTGCCTTGGATGCAGGTGGGGCGGCATAAGGACAACTTGCTCAACTACATGATCTTCCTGCGCATCACGCCTTTCCTTCCCAATTGGTTCATCAACGTCACAGCACCCGTCATAGACGTGCCTATAGCCCCCTTCTTTCTAGGCACATTTGTAGGTAAGGCTTGCCAAATACTTCTTCCACTTGTTCGTGCGCCATCAGCACAAATCAGGCGAAATCAGTTCAGTTAGTGAAACCAAGTTTGGGGCTGTACAACTGTGCAGTGCTGTTGGCCTTTAAAGGGAACAACATAGTAGCGTGTACCTTACACTTTACGGTAGCTCAAACTTCAAGTGCCAGTAATGACTACATCAGTGCACTGCTTTGGGGTACAAAAAGGTGCCAGTATTTGCAGTTAATGCCCTGCAAAGAGTAGCAATTGTACGTTTATGATGGAAAAAAAATATTGCGGGCTGTGCACTCGTGTGTTCCTTTTAGAGTTGGAATTCCCTGGCATTTCTCCCTACATGCAACTTTGTCCAGAGCAGCTGTGGAGTTCAAATTATTCAGCAGTTTCAGTTAAGAGATGTGGAATTATAGAGATTTTACTGTGCCTGTACAGTAGACTCCTATAAAACGAAACTCTCTTAAAATGAAATTGCTGCTTAAATGAAACAACTACCACTAATATGTTTGGTTTCGTACTTGAATATTGTACCCCTGTTTATCTCTCAGTAAATGAAACTCCTCTTAAAGAAAACACACTTTTCGTTTAAAAGGAATCTACTGTAGCTTGCTCATAGTTGAAGAATTGAAAAATGTTTTTGCAGCAAGGGTCTATGAAGCAGTTTAGTCCAGTAATGGTGTCACCTTGTGATTACCGATAAAGGCATTTGAGGTCTCTTTCAAGTGATGTTATGACTTCTCAAAACCATATTTAGTAGCAGGTGCCGACATATTGTTTATTCGTTTTCTCTTTTTCTTCCAGTTAGCTGTCTTTCAGGTAGTAAGTCGTAGGTGTGCGGCTACCCCCTGAAATATACATATGGAAATAAGGCGTCGAGTAACTAGAATCCTCATCACTCCACCGCAGACCAATCACTTTGGCCGACTTAAAAAGCCTCTGGTGCATTTGCTTTGAACGCATCAATTTTGCAACATCTTTTTTTATTTTACTAGAATCACTGCTAAAACACAAAAACATGTTGAAAGGCATTTCGGCTGGATGAAGCTCGTCAAGATTCTGATACCATCGTATGTTAACTTGGTGTGTATCTAAGGGCCATTGTATTAACCTGTTACTATAAAGGTCTCTGTTAAAATCCCTACAATGGAGGCATAATGTGATGTGGAAGGTAGGAAAACTACCGCTCACTAGTATAGTAAGCTCCCCGTAAATGAAAATCTGTTAAACAAAACTGCTGCCTAAACGGAACAACTACCTCTGATATGATTGGTTGCGTGCGTGTATTCCGCACCCTTGTTTATCTCTCAGTAAACTGGACTCCTGTTAAATGGAGCGTATGTTACCGGTCTCTTTAGGCTCCATTCAATGAGAGTCTAGTGTAGTATGCTTCCTTCCTGTACTCGAAAGTTAAGCATTGTTGCCATAGTCAGTGTAGACTTGACATTTTGCCGTGATGCGGTGCGCTTGCAGGTGTAGCGCCGCCATCATTCGTAGCCATCCAGGCCGGCACCACGCTGCACAAGCTGAGCTCGTCCCGAGACGCAATCTCCTGGTGGTCCGTGTCCGTGCTGGCCGTCTTCGCCGTGCTGTCTCTACTGCCGGTGATCTTCAAGGGCAAGCTCAAGCAGAAAGTGCTCTAGTGCTCCCCTTCTCCTGGCCAGGATGCACATTCTCCACGCGTCTCTGCTGTTGACTCGCTGACGCCCGCCCAATTTGTTCTCTCGCGATTTTCTTTTGCGCCGCCAATTTTCGTGCTCCCACCCTTCCTCCGATCATGCCATTGACACTTGTTTTCCTGCTGTTAAACACAAAAAAATAATCTTTTTCCTGCAAAAAAAAATTTACTCCCATCTTTTGTCCGAAGACTTGTCCAGAGAGGTAGCAGCGCGTCTCTCGCTTGTTGGTTTTATTCCTTGCTGATCCTCTCTTGCACGGTACTTTCATCACACTTGGCTCTTCACCACCATTCCCTTGAAAATTGTGTGATGTCACAGAGAAAATCGATTTAAAGATGATTGGCTGTCTTTTTATTTTGACGTCACCTTTGTTTGTGCACCTGTCTACTATTGTCATTTTTTTTTTTGCTTTTTTCTCCGCTCAAATTTATACTACTAGCACAAAAAACCTTTAACGTCTGTGAGAATGCGAGGGTAATCGAGGCCGATGCAAGACCCTGCGTATTTTTGCCTTTCGGCTTTTAATGCACAATTGATAGGTTATGCTGTTGTTTTGTAATATTAGCACCGCATTCTTCGAGTGTTTGTTGTTTTGTGTGCTTTTTGAGGGATTTTTGTGTTTCCGAGAACTCAATATGAGCCTGGGGAATGAGTTGCACGTTTGTTTGCTATTTTTCACTTACTAGTCTAAGTGAAATCTCCTGGTCTGTGACGAGAGTTGCATCAGCAGTTATTGTGTGATAAATTGACGTCGCCTTTCTCCCCGCCTCTTTCCAAAGGGGCACAGCATTTTCTTTTGTGTGTGTGTGTCTGTTTGGCATACAGCTTTCAGATTTATCCAAGTAAACAGTATTCCTTTGTTGTTTTCTTGCACGTCTCGCTAACTTTTTTTTTATTCGCTTCATAACCAGGGTTGTTCATTTGCCTTTCTTTCTTTCGTCACGATTGAGACTTTGTCACTAGATTATTCTTGACTGCTTTGATCTACCGTTCAGTCTTTGAGGTGACCAGGTTGCTCGGATTATGTCTGCAGCTTTCGGTGAAGATAGCATGCTTCTGGACATGATCGCCCTTTTCAATCAACGCAGCAGATGTATCATGTGGCAAACCGGTAAAGCACACAACTCGGAAGTATGAACGCATGTTGTCAATGCAGTTTTGAGTAGCGACAATGCCGTAGCGACAATGCCATGCCGACACACCCAGTGACAATGCGCTGGGTGTGCTGGGCGCGTGCCACTTGGATAATTGCAAAGTTGTGTAATCTAGATTGCCCATTTTTTCGTGCGTATTTCTGCTTCGTCAGTGAATGAAACGGTTGATATTGACTCAACGCTGTAAGGCACGTGTTTTGGATTGTGTAGGCTCTTCTTTGTTAATACACAAGGTTGTAATAGCTTGGATGAACAAAAAAAAAAATTCTGCATGGTAGGCGCTTTGAGACCTAGCACTGTTGCCTACCAGGCTAGCAGTATGTAATGCATGTAAAGAGCGTGTATTTTTTAAGCTATCTGGTATACCAGGTGCAGCTGCTAATACTAAATTGCAAAAAACGAGGTGTGTTGTAAGGCTTGTGCAAAGTGTGTAAGAGCCATGACTGGTTAAAGGACTGATGGCAAGCGAAGTCTTCTAGCGGCTGATAAAGTCTATGTAGTGGTGGGGTTGCAGAAAGTGAGTGCGAACTAGATTAGCACACGAAGACCGAGGTTAAGGAGTAGCTATAATTATACGTTGCAATATTGCAAGTCTGAAAGCACTGCTCTGTACTATTTCAGGGTCATCACACCAAAGTTCCCACCACATCGTCAAATTAATTGACACGGGGAAGCCGAAGAAAACACACTCGATGAATGGATTCACTTCAAGAAACGTCAGAGTAATAACAGGAGTTTGACTATCACTTTTCTTGCTCTGTGCTACTTGTGGGATCTTTTAACTAAAGATAGTAGTGAGAGAGCACACTTTTCAATACCAGAATCTTTGTTACATTTGGGGACACGCTTTAAAAGCATTCTTTAAAAAAAAAAAAAAAGACATCTCTAAGTTGATCTTGGTATACTAAGTTTGATGTGATAATTTGACAAACTCCCATGAAATAGGCTTTACACAGTGAACACAAGTATTACCAGTACCGTACCTCCTGCCTACCTGTGACCCTAAACCAAAAGCTGCATGTGACCTCCTGTCTGACACCCTTAATTTAGTATGAAACTGTAGGCGCTATGATGAAAAATTTACTACTTGGTAATGCTGCAGTTACAAATAAACCTGAGCATCTTTTGTACGCACTTTATCAGAGCAAGACGAGCGTAAGATACGCAGTGAGGTACATGGCAACCACTGTCGGAGGTGAAGCATGGATTCAGCATTGCCTCTGTCCGCACTGTTTTGAGTGAGGATGCTCGCACTGGGCCTTAGCGCCAAGTCATCCGAGATGGGCACCTGTGTGCCCAAATACTTCAAGGTTGTGTAATCTTTGTCGTACATGAATGTGGTGTTTCGTCTGCATCTCTGGCTGCTGTTTTGTCTTTGTACGGTTGCAGAGGCTGAGCCGGTATGTCTATATCGCAGGCTCCAAAGCTTGTTGAAATCCATTTTGTGTTGATCCAGAGGGGGTCTTGTGTAAGTCTGTTGTTCAGGTCTGTTGTACGAAAGTAGTAGCCTAAATAGAAGGCTGATAAAAGAAAGCGTAATCATTTTTTAGCTCGTATTCTAAAGAAACTCACTGCGCTTTGCACTGCAGTGTACTATTACTGCAGTGTGCTGAAGTGATAGCATTCTGGGTTTGTATGCGTTCTTTGCCTACTCTGAAATGAAATAGTTGAAGAAAAGAAGGAAGCACCTTGTGTCAAAGAATTGCGTTCTCTTTTTTAGCGCTTACGAAGTGCTTTATTGACATTGCAAAGTTGCGACATTTCATGAAAGGTTGTACGCGTGCGAGTTGCATTAAGCTGTAACAAACACACCTTTCCAATGCTATATTTGTAAAGAAATTATATGTTCTCATTGTCCTCTACATTAGTGTAGCATGCCGGGAATGTGAATATTAGAGTCCCTGCATGCATTTTGTGAAACATGTTTTGAGAAAATTATGACCAACAAACTTAGGGCCCATTTCCGTTCATGGGTATTTTTTGTGAAACATATTTCTTTTGCTGACTCGGGTTCTGTTTCCAACCTAAGATTGTTTTTTGCTTGTTTTTTTTTTTTGCCAACTTTCCGAGACTTTTTACGCATGTATTCATGGGCGCAGTGCAGTGTTGTATGGAGCCGAGTGGGAAGCGGACAAAATTGCACAGGAGCAAGTGCAGTGATGTACACGCAGTGCAATTAGTGTCCGATGCGGAGGTTTTTAAAAAGTGCCAATTTCTTATCAGTGAGAGTGGTGCTGTACACGCTATTAATAGCATGCTTGTTAAAGCTAGCTGCACGAAAGGAACACTAAAAGTAGAGGAATATCTTTATACATCTTACATTTCTGTTGCTCACCGGAGGCAGAAACTAGTGAAGCTTTTGTAGCAGTCTAATCATGTAGCTCACATCACTACAAAGAATGCACAATTGAGCTTTGATAAATTTTGTTTGTACCATCTGGCGACATCTTGACGTGTAAAGGAAATAGGATGCAAGAAACGAGACCAGTGAAGCAGTGAGTCGGCAGGCATTGGCATTGTAGGAGTTTACCATCACCTTAGCTGAACAGGACAAAAGAAAAGAAAAAAATGCATCTGCACAACAGAGCTATTTGTCAGCTGTCTTCTGCTGGCCTATTGTTCTCTGCTCCTCTGACCTCAGTTATATGAAACAGAAAGATATTGCAAGTGGCAAGAATATTTCCTCGCATGGCCGTTTTACGTTTGTACTGTGAAGATTTTGCTGGGCTAAAACATGCAATGGTTAGTGTGGACAGACACTTTTCTAATGTATCATGGTTCAAAAAAGGAGTAGCTTCGAGAAAGCAGGCTTTATTTTGAACTTTAATTTGGTTCTGTGCTAAAAATCGGTACAAAGCATAACAGCTGTACTTCTCGTCCTGACCATTGCTCGCCTGAAGTGCCGTGTTTGAATTCCCTAGCTACAGGCAGCACTCTTTTTTGGAAGCACTGGTGGCTTCGAACAACTACAGCACTGGGCTCATGTTCTCTCTTTTTCTTTTCCTTCAAGTTCGAAACCCTGGACTCCCAAAGTGTGTTCTGCACGTCGTGCAATAACGAGATGATTTCTTTAGCACCATCACGGAAAAGCTTTGTACAAGAGAAGAAAACAAAAGACATTCCCTGGGGTGTGCCACCAGTCTGTTTTGTGAAGTGAATTTGTTGTATGTAGTGTACAGTAACAGTTTAATCAAAGTGCTCAGTGTTGTTAGACTTCAGTTTTCGACGTACTCTGAGGGGCGAAACGCTTCAAGTCCACACTTTCGATACCTTCTCAGCTTTCTTTCCTGTCCTTCACTTTTTGGTCTATGTTGTACGTTAGAATACAGTATTTCTCGAGCTCCTTTTTTTTTTGGCACTCTTTATTTTCATAGTTAGGCACTGAAAAACTAGTCACGACTGTAGCTTGTTTATATACGACAAAGTTTTAGCAAGATGCACGCAGCAAAAACTTATTATGCTCAACAGGAGCCTATGAGCTCCGTCGCTAGCTGTACGTTCCTAGTTCGAAAGTGACATCAGTTTCACTTTCATGGTTAAGGTAGCGGTCTTCGCAGCTAACATCTGTGCTACTAAAGCGCATCTGCCAGTGTTCACAGGTACACCTAAGTATTAGCCGATAGGACGTCGTCTTTTGGAACCTGTCGGAGTGTGTTGACGGCTGCCACTTTTTAACCAAGCAAACTATAAATGGAATGTTGTTTTTTTATCGCCCAGTTTATTACTAACACGTTGCTGTATCAATGCATCTTATTTTCTGCTGTGTGCGAGCTCTCTGCACTACCGCATCGCAGATTGGAAGTTGTACGCACACAGAAGCCGACTGCAGTGCTGTTGTGGAATTGCATATCGGTGTAAATTGAAGTTCGAAATAAAACGATGAAGTCTCAGTTGTGTTTGACTGGGAGCTCTCAGATTATGTATAAAAGGGGGAAAAAAAGAGACTAAAGAAACTGTTTTTCACCATAACAACTAGTTTATTAGCACTCAAACTTCAATAAAATGTCAAGAACTGTATGAAAAGCTGACTAGAATACCGCATGTGGTCTTAATAAAACTGAAAAAAAAACAAACAAACTTGGAACATAAAAGTAGCCTTGTGTCTAGAAATGGGATAACAAGCAGGAAGTGTCACATGCTAACACAAAGTCTCAGACTTCTCCACGAAAAATTGGCATAGCAAACACAGTTTATATAACACTATTTAGCGAGTAATGAAGACGTGGAATATTGCACATTGAGCACGTGCAATCCTGGTATTGGTAACTCGGCCAGACTACATTCACTCTTTGGCTTTTCGTTAGCTGTAAATGCACGAATCATGGAACACTCTTCGAAAGTAAGGCACCGTAATATAAACAAAACCTTTGTGTGTTTGAACAGTCTGAATAAAATACAACACTAAGATTGTGATTGTGCCGGCTTTCTGTTTAAACATGTGACGCTGCTAAAATGAGCTACACAAAAAGTAGCTCGTTTAGTTCCTGTTTGCTAAGTGGTTTCAAGTTTCTGTAATTGGCATCTTTAGCGGATTTTTCACTTCTGTAATTATGTGCGATACAGTTGAAACACTTTACAAAAGGCACTGGTGTAACGTACAATTGGATGTTAGAGAAGCCACACTGCCTGCATTGAAATAAGGGTTGATTGAAATGAAAACATGGTACGTACCATGCTTATGAAAGACTAAGGGACAAAACTGCTTTCTGGTGCATGTCTTCTATGAAAAAAGTGAGCTGTATGCTTTTACGAGCTTAAGCCGTTTCTAAACATTAGGGTTACCTCATTAAATACTGTGTTCCATGGTCCAATTAATCAAGAAAAAAAAGGCAGAGTTTTGCCACTAAAGTGAAAAAATGAATGAGATGGCAAGAAACTAAAATATCACACGAAACGACAAGCTTATCAAAACTTTCAGCACGCTGCTGCAGCACAAAGAAGGACACTCGAAAAGAACGCATAGGTATAATAACCCAGGACAAGTGTGAATTAACAACTGCCGTAGTTGTTACGTGTTTGTATTTAAGGAGCGCACTGAAAATGCCCGCAATTCGAAAGCCAACGCTATTTCATTTTTCTTTATTTTAAACAGCCGTGAAATGATCCCTCTGCGTCTCCTGCCACGCGGTGGCGTTGAATGCCTAGTGTGCCCTATGTTCCCCCCCCTTTTTTTTTTCAGTGCTACATCCTGAGTGTTACTGGAGGGGGGCCACTTTTTCTTGCGCGTCTCAAGGGCAGTTTTCAATTTGAAAGAAAATGTGAAAATGTTGGTGATAGAAAATACGCTCGAGCTGTTCAGAGATCTGCGTACTGCGAGTGGTAAATGTTGCGTGTGAATAGCCCGCCGTTATACCACCGACACAAGCATGGCAAATGGCTATGTTGGCTAGTGCAGTGGGCTGTGGAGCGAGGGGTTGCTGGTACGGTGATATTTTTTAGACTGTCTGCTCATTCTAAAGCTATGTTGCTTTAGATTTTTTTCTACTGATTAGTTTTTTATGCCTTTTTTTTACATATATAAGTACATATACATATGCGAAACACGACGGCAATAGCAAAAATGAGCTGAGTGTGTCCGTATAATTGTTATTGCAATAAAAAAATCTTTCTTCTCTAGAAGCAGTAAGTATTGGCACACGGGCAAAATTAATTGTACACATGTCAAACACTGTAGCAGCAGTCCTTGTTTGTTGTTTCAAGTCTCCAGAGGTAACTGCCACAGGCAATATTGCACATTTCATGGTGACTGGTGCAAGTAATTGCACATTTGCTTTGGAAAAAGCCATCACATCCCCCCCCATATTTTTTAAAATCTTCAAAATGATGGAATGTCGCACTTGCCTCTAACAAGGCTTCCGGAGGACATAACTGGCTGATATAAGTTCACTGCAAAGAGCCACAAAGTCAACAATCTTGTTTCATCGGACAGAGATTGCTAAACGTGACTATTGGTGTCGAGGTGTACAACAGGCATGTGCAAGAACATCTAGGTTTGGGGCTGCTGAAAAGCCAAGACCAATGAAGCCAGCAGATTGAATGAAGTACAGTCGACCGCAAAAGTTTACAGACCACGCGAGCGCATGGCCGAAAGCCTCTTCGCGATAATTCTGCTATGTCAGCGGTGGCTCGACAGCACCGTAGCGCCCTGAAAGCATCCCTCCCATAATCGATGGCCTGTCTCTTTTCCGACTGGGTACGATTGATTTTCACCTTTCGCTTTTCAACCCGACGCACTTTTGACATCTGCGTCTACGAGCTTCTGCCTGGAATGCAGTCCATCAGCATAAATGTTATCAGTCGCAATTTTTATCACAAAGTGACACCCAGCCAACAGAATGCCGGTTGAGGCACGCCGTGATAGTTATGATCCTCCTATGAAAACAGCAATGTGATGGTCATACTGCAGATAATCTCTTCCCGTGAAAACTGCGAACTAACAATGCGCTACACAGCAGAAGAAAACTGAAAGGCCAGTGAATAAGAAGACCCATTCCTGGCCCAGAACTGCGGTCGACGGTAGATGGCGCACTGCAAGGTGGCGCGGACAGGCACTTTGGCACGCACTCGCGTGGCCCACAAGCTTTTGTGGTCGACTGTCCAATGCAAGAGGCTGTAAGTAAACTTGTGAGAAGTCAACGTTTTGTTGGCAATCCCAAAAAACATTCGTGGCTAGAAAAGTACAGGTAAAAGTGTGTGGGGCACTAGCTTTGTGTTATTCGGGATGACTTCCATTTGATATTTTAAGGAATTTTCAAACGAAACGGCTGCATGTATGCAATGACTCATGTTTGAAGCCAGCTTAGATTCAGGCAAATATGGTGCATATGAAGGGGTATAAAAAATAATAAAGCAATGCTAATTCGAAGGATCTGGGCATGGCCCCCACTTATGGCAAGATATGTTATTTCATCCACAAATTATTTACCACTTATGTCATCAGTACTACACTAAACTTAAAAATAAAAAACGTCTCATATGTTTTCCTCGGCTGAATTGTTCATTTCATTCATTAAGCTGTGCCCAACAAAAAATAATAAAAATAAAAAGCCCCTTAGTCAGCTCACCCTATTTTGTGCAATATGGTGGAATTCAATACATTTGATAAGATTACACTGCATCAATATTGACTTGTTGCACCTTCAGGTGGTTGGCTGCCTTTTAGTATATCAGAACCTGCCAAAACGTTACTGGTCGACGATGGAACCTCCCTTAAAACAGGTAGCGATACATTTTGAAACAATTACCTGATAGCACGAAAGAATTTGCATTCATGCCATGGCAGAGTTTGTGCGAAACCTTCACTGCTATATTACACCAAATGCAGTGTGCCGCATTAAGTTATAAACGTACCCATCCCTAATTTCACACTGGACACCAACATCGAGACATTTATTCTGGTGGCTTGAGTGACCAGTCGCTTTAAAAAAATCAAGGAATATGTCCCGATAATGTCAACTTGCACTGCCTGCATTTACAGGTAGTACATTTGGGTCTTTGATAGAGAATTATGAGACAGTGTCATAATTTACTATTTAAAAAGCATTATGATTGCATGACACAACTAAGCTATATGCAGAAAAAATGCAGATAGGAGCGATGCCTGCCCCCAAAATATTTGACTGCAAGCATTGACTGGATTATCTGGGCATATTACGTGCCATTTACCCTATCGAGAAGTCCCTATTTGGGGTATGCTGCTCGAAGGGTGACCAGATGCGCACATAGGAGAACGCCTTTTCCCGTTTCCATTCTAGCCGATTGGTGCGGCATGTCGCTCATGCCACATAGTATGGAGTTTGTCAAGTGGAGCACTGGGATTTAAGATGAAAAGCGAGCGATGAAGTCTGAATTTGAGTGAGTAGGCTTGCTTATTCTCGCTGTATGCCATTGAAAAGATGTGCTTCATTTTCGCTGCAACGGGAGAGCACTTCAAAGCGACCTGTTCAATTACCATAGCAAAGTTGCATAATTGGAAAGGATCTACGCAAAGCTTTCGCATATTGAACAACAGACCTTGACAGTGGAAGCGCTTCACCCCGTCAAATCAGTCATTGATTGGAAATAAAAAATAAAGGTTTGCATAGCCTAAACAAGAACACATTTATCACGGATATGATTTTTTTACTTCACACTGTTTTGTTGGCACATACGAGGCAGGAATTGTGCACTTTTCTGACAGCTGAAATAGGCTTCACATGATGTCCGGAGCAGACAGTTGAAAAAATATAATCGGAAAAGGTGGGTCAGGCACTGCGGTTCTATTGTTGAAGACATAAGTGCTACTATTCCAGTGCACTTTCCTCTTCAAGAACAGGCAAAAGAGATGCTCCAAAAGTCTGCATATCTGTTGCATTTGTGCGAACTGCACAGAACTATTCGGGAATTCTTCTACGCATGAATGCAACCCCTTCAAAAGGCAGCAATAATTAGAAGGTCGATCGAATCCATACTCCGCAAATAGTTCATGCCACACGCAGCTCCCGGTCGCAAATTCATTGAGTATAGGTGGTTAGCAAAACTGTCAGAAACCTAATGTAATCGAAAATGGAGCTGAGCAACCTGCCAGAACTTCACAGAGATGCATTACACCTGCCCATTTCCCTAAATTTTCCATAACCTCATGAATGTTGTACCAAGTGTTATGAAAAATGACTTCTATTCACAACATAGTTTCACTGCTGTCGCCAAAATTTTCACTGAAAGTGCTCCAACAGTAAAGGAGTGCAAGTTGGGGGCTTTCTTCAAGCAAGTTAGACAGATGAGTTCATGAAGCAGGTGGAATTGACTATGACTCGATAGCTCAGTGTAACCTCAAGACAGTGTGTCTTGTGTCTAAAAATAAATAGCAAGAGTGCTCGAGCTTCACAATAAGTGTGCGCTCAATGCAAGCTAAAAAAAAGAAAAGCGAACCCACCCATACCACCTTCCCTCTTTTGTGCACAGAACTTTGCAAATTTTAATGTATGCCAGTTCATTTGAATGTGTCGCTGGTAAAAAAAAAATTAAACCTTGGGGTCTCAAATGCGAACACCCTAAAACTACTGAGATACAGGGGACTCGGTATTAATTCTGCCAATACTAGGTTCTTTAACAGGCACCTAAATTCAGGCACACGGGCATTTTTGTCTTTCTCCTCCGTAGAAATGTCACGGCCATGGCTGTGAATCGAGCCTGCGACCTGGTGATTAGCAGCGCAGCACCACAGGCGTTGGCATGCATGGTAATGGGATGTGTAGCACTGCACCTAAATGCATAACAACGAAGTACTGTATTGTTGAGAAGCCAAAGTAAGTGCCATTCCAAAAAGAACCATTCACCATTATAAATGATTCTAAAATCTGCACAGCAGATAAACACATATGCCTTAATAACTAGTCAACCCGAGCACTGTGCCTGTCTTACTGTCTGCGAGGAACAAGAGAAATTTGGAACTGGCTTCAGTAGAATGATCCCATATAGGTGATGCTCGGCATGTCTCCAATGTGAGCAGGAACCGACCTTGCCTTGGAGAGAGTGTCACTGAAGTACACTGAAAAGAAATGAAAAATTTAGTGCATTGCAAGCTGTTACGGGTGGTCTGACGCTTTAACCTAAACTGTCGAACAATTGTGAGCAATCATGTTTCAACCGTACTTTGCTGTCTAAAAATAGTTTCCCTTGAACATCATTGTTCATGGAACTCTCAGTATATTTATGAGAAAATGAAGGTGGTATTCCACTCATTAGGCAGGCTTTCATTTTTTTTTTTTCGTGAACTGTGAGTAAACTATTCTGTTGCATGCAGCTGAATTCCACCAACCAGAATGTGCATCTATGTGTACAAGGCAGAAATGAAAAAAAAAAAAAGTTTTCGAGAATTTCTTAATAAGTAGCCCTGCAACTTTTTGTTTATGTTCTTAGTTTCCATATGCTGACTCTGCGCAAGTGAACTGAACTGGCGTCTACGGCGTGCGTAGCTGCGACAATTTTTGGTATTTTTATCTTGACAAATACGCCTTTCTATGGCATTACTTGCAAAACGCCTTCTTTTTAAAGCAGTAGATCGAAAGAAATGCACAGTACTGCATATTATCCTAAGCTGGGCAGTTAAGAAAAAAGAGAAAGAAAGAAAAATCTTCATTTTGCTGGATTAAAACAGCAAGCTGAGCGAACAAGTTTCTAGGCTAGCATTGCCAGAGTCTTAACAATGGGAGAGGAACAAAGAACAATAGGTCCAGCATCTGCGTCATCAAAGTATACTGTCCTTTGTTTCTTTCATGCTGTTTGATGACGACTGTGGCTGGATTACACGGACAAACGGTTGGCACATGCAAGGTACCAACAATGTTCAGACACAGTTTTACTACTTGCTGATTAATTAAACTTTATGCCATATGTTACGTTTTGCTTGGTAGCAGTGCAGTCAAGTAATTGAGATGATGTCCTGCAACTTAGTGCTAGTTTTAAATTAGCAAAAAAATATTCATGAGTTCTAGTCCACATTTTTACGAAAAAACACTTCTCCCCAATCTGGGTACAAATCTCAGTGGAATTATTTAAAACTCTAGGACTAGTTAAGATATTAGTATAAGGTTATGCTCCACATAGAGCTAGGCATCATCATAACTGCATTTCACCATCTACATTCTCGTACAGTATACACAGTAAAGTGATCAACTGTTCAATTAACAGTTGATTACTTTAGAAATTGACCAATTATTTACTCGTTATAACATAAATTGTGATTTCTGCTGCTGCCATTAATCACTGACAATTTAAATGATCATATTGCAATAATCACGTTCTCTACTATTCCAAAACGTTGCACTACATTATTTTTATTGTTTGGAACTGCTGTTTCAACCTCAAAGTATGGGTGCATCTTTGGCAATAGCCGCCAATCTTGTCATCGGTTACTCCATTAAAAAATTTAAGTATTTCCTTTGAATTCATGAGTACTGTGCTTTTAAAAGCCTGACGGAAGGCAAAGATTATGGACTGTACCCAGCACTGGAAAGGCAGGCACATTGTAACGTTTCGTGTATCATTGACCTGTCAAAAGATAAATCTGATGATGCTTTGGAAGCTGATTAATGTTATTATAAGCAGTATGTGGTTCCAGATGGTGCAATTATTGAAGGAACTGCCACGAAAAAAAGAGCATACACAGTTTATTAGATAGCAGATGCCTATTAGTGTAGCGGGGTGAAAATGCAAAGGTTAAGTAGAAATCGCTGTGTGTAATAAAATCGCTGTGTATCATAAGCATTAAAAATCAGCCTTCACACTTGTAGATTTCAATCATTCATGACTGACATGGAACTTCATCAGAGCACCTGAGCAAGAAAATAGTACCGATTTGCACGATCGTAGGCCGACTCGAATGTAGACCGACTACCCTAAGGTTAAAAAAAAAAAAAAAAAAAACTCGAGTATATTTCATTAAAAAAAAAAGACTATATACGATGTATCTGAAAAATAGTCGAATTCCGGCGTGCCAAAGTGGCTTCACGACAGTGCTTCAAAGCTGTGCAGCAAAGCTAGCTTCATCAAATTACGCATTTGTTTTTAGAAGAGACTTTACAACCGAAACTAATTTTCGATTCTAGGTCGACATGACGATAGTTATAGCACGAGAACAGAACGACGACACAGAAACAAGAAGGACATGAAGTACACTTGTCTCTGTGTTGTCGTCCTGTTCTCGCACTATAACTATCGTCATGTAATACCAACTAGCCCAAGCTGCCACACTTCTAGGTCGACCTTAAACTTCGGATTTAAGCCCTGCCACGGTGATATGGTGGCTAAGCAACTTGGCTGCTGACCCGCAGTTCGTGGGATGGAATCCCGGCTGGGGCGGCTGCATTTTCGATGGAGGTGAAAATGCTGTAGGCCCGTGTGCTAAGTTTTCGGTGCACGTTAAAGAGCCCCAGGTGGTGAAAATTTCCAGAGCCCTCCACTACGGCATCTCTCATAATCAAATGGTGGTCTTGGGACGTTAAATCCAACATATCAATCAACTTCGGATTGCAAAGTAAGACAAATTGGGTCAACCTACAATAGTGCAAATATGGTGCTACTACAATTTAGCGAATGTAGTAACAGAACATCTTTTGCAGGCACTTACATACATCGTTGGGCTTCAGAAGCACCGACACCTGACGACAGCTACGGATGCAAAGCTCTGAGGGTTCAAGCACCACAAGTCTGCTGCCCTCTACTTGCACAAGCCAGGAACTTGAGAAGTCTGCGTCAGGCTGCGTAGGATACTGCCATTAGTAGGGACCCATTATGATTTATAAATGGACTCTGCATGCTGTCAGTAATTTTGCCAATCTCTTGCATCATTTTCAAAAGAAAGAAAACATGTCATGGCTTTCGTGTGTTTCCATATTTGTCTTCCCTAAGAGCCTGCCATCTGCTTGTGCTGGAAATTGAAGCAAGGAATAAGATATGCCGGTGTGTTAGAGTCAGCCATGAGATTAGGAGTATCAATAGTACAGTGAAGTCCTTTCGGTAAGTTGGAATGCTGTTTCAATGCTGTAGCACACTGAAAATCCGACACTGCGCATGTGGGACAACTGTGTGTGCAGTAGACGGGAAGGTGACCATGACAGATTTTGTATTGAGACTAAATGGCCAGCACGTTGTGACAGTATGATTCATGAGCCACAGCTGGGTGTACCGTATATTACTTGCATCCAACTCTTGTGTGTGTGATGAACGTTAACTGTCTTGTTCAATTCTGTTTTGAAAGGGATATTCCTTAATAGCTTTTCTTCCTATGCTTCGCATTATGACGTGCGCATAATCAAACAAGAAGCAGAAATAAAAATGCAACTATACTTTTCTATGTTGTAAAAAGAAAATATCAAATTCCCATGCACAGTTACATAGATGCAGAGCATTCCTCAGAAAGCTAGACTTTCCAGTTGTATGCAGCAGAATTTCGGTGATATGAATTTTGGTCTGACACAAGTTTGCTAAGTTCCCCGGCCGAATTTCATCGTGTCCAATGGGCCGGAATTCGGACTTTCCGAAATGTAAGCCCCGTCACGATGATTGAAACAAACTTTGACACCGAAACTGTCGAGCGAGGGCCGAGAGCAGCGTGCCTCAGAAGCTCATGTGTTCTTGAAGTACGTGCGTAGCCAGCGCACTCAGAGTCAGAACTGCGATTAACGTTTGCCGAAGCCATTGTGGACTGAAAGCGCGGTCGCTATCGGCGCGATCGTGTATAGTGACGACAAAACTACGCATCCGTTGCTCGATCACAGAGTCAAGACGACGTTGCTTGTCGCGACCCTGGCGGACAAAGCAGCAAGATGCAGATGGCAGCGGCGTAGCTACCTACAAAGCTCACAGCGCCGACTATGTGTCGTACCAGATAATAACTAGGTGCATCAGGACCGTCAATCAACAGGAACCTCTGCAAGGACACCTCGGAGACGTTTTGCACGAAGTAAGGCCTTGCTAAAGACTTTCCTCAGAATTCGTGCAGCCGGGGGTGATGCCAGCGCCCTGAAAGAGAAATATATATGCAGAGCTTGGGTGCATATAAGGAAATGTTTTGGTGTACTGCACCAACATAATGCACTAAAGTTCGAGGTGCGAAATCTTGCTGGGTTTATGGAGTTTCGTGCTACGAATGAGTAAAACGAATAAGGAGAATCAAAGAACTTGACTTTTTTCACATTGTCACAGCCGTTCCAAGGACAGAATAAAATCTGAGAACAGTGGCGCAAGCCAGGGGATGGCACATAAGGAGACAAGGCACGCAAATACAGATGCAAGAGAGAAATCAATATGCCGCAAATGCTCGAGTTTGCAGCGTGCTGACTTTTCTCTTGAGTCCGTATTTGCACACATTGTCTGTTTATCATGAATATCTTCGGCATTTCTCATCATTATCAGAGTGTTGACAGCAGTAGATGGGTCCTCATTTTTGCATGTGCAATGCAGGAAAGTAATGACAAGAATTTGAGTCTTCAGCTGAGTAACCGTCCTATCTTGCAAAGCCTGGGCGTGAAAAAAGGCGCTGCAAGTGCTCAAAGTTATCTTTTAGTTGATAAACAACAGACAGTGCATAAAACCAAATGTAGCAGAATTTCACACTTTATCCTGACCCTCTTTATATCACACACAACATAGGAGGTTTAGAAGATTCCACCAGTGAATGCCTTCATAATTAAAATATCTACTGCCGATAGTGAAACATGCTTTTTCATTTTATTATTATTTTTTCATTCATATTTGTCTTCACTTCTTTCATTATCTTAGCCAGCTCCTAGCACTTTCCACAATTTTTTTTTTTTTTTGAAAGAGAACACTTACTTTCGCAAATTGAGGTTGACAAGATAGGATTTTTCAGATGCCTTAAATATGAATAAAAATTAAAAAATAAGATTCATCAAGAGTTAAATGTACGAAACTTCTTCTTTTGTAAGAGTTCTTCGCCAATGCCTTCACTATATCTTGCACCAGAAGTGGCTGAAATTCTGTCTCACTAGCGATACTAGTGCGAGTGTCTTTTATGAGAATACTCAAGTAAAAAATGTCAAGCTGCCAAATTTTCGGAGCTGACATCTTGGAAAATGGGCAATCTATGCAAGAACTAAGCTTTGCAAGGACGCCCTTCTGAACTGGTGTACCGATGCACAATCAGTATGCTACGTTTTGTCTTTACACCTGCTGTTGTGCGTCCTATCCCCACATAGTGTAAGTTTTGCAAGCTTGCCAAATCGTAGAAATAGTAGGTGAGGAAATGATGGGAGTTCGCTTACCACGAGATCTGAAAATATCGGTCGTCCACCTGTTGCCACTCCTGCAACTCAAGCAAATGGCGGGGTTCCTTACACCACGAAGAGTCGAATAGAACTTGGCAGATCTATCGTTTGTTATTTCAGGGATGGGCCTTCAAATATTGGTGCACCTGCTCGCCACTGATGTTGAGCTTCAGGGCATCCTGAATAATGGAACGACAGTTACTAAATTCACAAATTGTGGGCCTGACATAGATAGTATGTTTCTAGTGATGCATACCTTTACGACGAAGGGCATAAGGCTCAAGACGTAGTCGCGGGCAGTGTCGGGATGACCGGTCAGGTCGACAATCGACTTGAAATTTTTGCAAGGCCAGCATGCAGATTCGTTCATTGGTTTGAAAAATGGATTGTGAACCAGGCATTTTCTACCGTGGTACTCTGAAACAAACCGAAGGAACTTTCGTCAAAGGAATTCATCACACGGCTACTGCATTTAGCTAGGCTAGTAGGTATTTGTTCAATACCTCCATAATACTAGCGAACATCCACAAACACAGCACAGAAAGACATAGACTAGTGGTTGTACTGTGTATGTCTGTACTACCGGTGCGTGTTCGCCAGTATTGTGGAGGTATTCTATTATAACATGACCTTCGCTCTCGATCGAATACTTACGTGCCAGTGACGGAAACTGGTTCAGCAACGGTAATGCGAGTAACCGAGCGGTTCGAAGTCCGGGGTACGTGAGCGCGTCGTATAATTTGTATATAGTCATGTCTTCGAAGTAAATCAGAAGGATCAATTTGAGGGACAGTACGAGAACAGAGAACCACATGGCCATGTTTGTGAACCGCGCGCAGCACACTTGTTCCCGGAGTGCTCGCGCATGTTGACGTTCCCTTCAAGAACAACTCTCTGAGGCACTTGTCGACGGCGCTAGGCGGTACGTCGAGCCTCACGGCACTAGCCAGCAGGTATCGTAGCTCGGCGCGAAACGAAGATTTCGTTGTTTTGGAGCGGACGCGGCCAGCTGAAGGCATGATGTCCGATTACGTTGATTGCCGCTTAGCAGCTTGGACGACTTTGGCGGCAGTGGAGAAGGCGAGAGTTACGGTTACGTTTCGGCGAAACTTTCGTGAATCACGATCACGTTCCTGGAATGCCACTGCACTCTCCTGAAAGCGGACACACGCATGAGATGAGCCATCGCTTTCTCACTCTCCCAAATTTTCTTTCCCTCACACCAGCCTTCGTAATGACAGTGAGTTATTGCACTTGTCGTGCTGAAAGTGACCTCAGCTGCTCTCCGGTATAATGTACAAGGGGTTTATTTATGCAAGCACATCTCGCATGTCCCGTAGAAAAAATATTTTAAAACAAAGTATTTATACAATAAATTCTACCCTCCATGACGTCCTGGGGGTGTAGCTCAGTGGTAGAGCGTTCGCTTCGCATGTGAAAGGCCCCGGGTTCGAACCCCGGCACCTCCACAAGGCAATATTTTTTTAAATTTTTAAAAAAATTACTAATTATGCAATTTGAAACGTAGAAGAGCACAGCCCAATGCCGCAAAGGCAAATTTGCCGCTGTAAAAGAAATCGCTTACCACTTGCTGGCATGCGAGCTGATGCAATCCCCATTGGCGCAACGAGCGCTGCTGCCAAATGGTTATTCGCGCACGTTCCGGCTATTCGTGACACTTATTTAGTTGTGGGTTCCTCATTCTGTGTCTTCTAGGGTCGCTAGAGCGCTATTTGGCGAGAACTATTTGCGGAGTCGCCTTTTACTACTATCATTATCCGAGTTCCTCGATAAAAAACGCCACGTAACGCTATCAAGGCGCAAGGTACGGTGATAAGGACTTCCGAGGACTTTATTCTGCAATAAATGTACTCATCGCATGTAGTTATACGTACAGTCGTTAATCTATCGTTTTTATTTACATATAACTTTCGCACACTTCAGCGCGGAAGGTTTTTTTTTTTCGCTTTCTTCTAGCTTTTTCCTCCACCTACCAGAGACCTCTCTGCTTTCCTCCTTCTCCTCTTTTTTGCGACGTCACAGGTTATTTGGGATGTGACGGCTGCTCCGCCATTTTCGTCTTCGACTTCAGCTGTGCAGTATCGTGTGAGAAATGGTCTGCTGTGAAGTTGTCGTTGTGTCGAGTGTTTCCCTTGCTTTGGACCGTGATTTCTGCGTAGTTAGCGATGGTGACCACTTTGGCATGATTGTCGCCGCTCGTGCTATCCGCTCGCATCGTCGAATTCAAGGGGAAACCGCCCGTAGTAAGCCTTGCCTCAGCCCTATCGGTAAGCCTGTCAAGTTCGAACCCTGGTCCATCATGCGGTGGTCCATGTGTAGAAACCATGCCGCGCTACTCGCAGGCGAATGTTGATTGAGTAGTGGTAGCCACTGGGAACGCCGGTCAGGTTTTCCGCACAGCCGAAGTGTTTGAGTGACGCAGCTGATTCACCCGAAGTGTCGTCGTCAGCCCGTGCTATGAGCCAAGCATGCCAAAAACGAGACACTCGCACGTCTGACATAGTCGCCCCGAAGCATGGCATGAAGAATGGCTTCCTAAAGTATCCCAAGTGCGGCTTCAGCTGCGCCGCCGCTGTGTCACGCAGCAACTCTGCAGAAGACTTGCTGACCGGACGGTCGACGAAAGCGCGCCAAGCACGCAGTCGCAAGCGATCTGCTACCGACCGCGGTGCAAGTGTGCCGGGACTCACAATGTGCATCGATAAGCCTCAGGAGGAAGCCCGGGTCGCTTCCAGCCCCGAAAGAATCGCGAACGCCCAGATGCCGCCCAAACAGAAGCAGCACAGGCGTCGACGGCGACGCGCGAAGCCCATGCGCGCGCCGTCGACTCCCGCAGCTCCGCCGCAAAGCCCCGCTGGAATTCGCATCGAGAGGTCCCCCACCAAACAGGACTTCATATTTTGCGTCGAATCGACCAGCAAGAGGGACCTGAAGAAACCAGGCGGTGATGAGGCGCCCTGTGCGTCGAAGGCTTCGCCCCCGTTCAACTCGGCCATCGCGTTCATTCTGGGAGGCAACGACGATTTGAGCGACACCAGCAGCGATTGGGACGAAGTGGACGACTATGGCGCTGGACCGGACTTTGCTGCCAACGTCTTCATGATGCCGCTGTTGAACAGTTTGCTCTCAATGTCGGCACTCTCCGACTCGTGCCCTTTGCGGAGTCTCAACGGCGATCAGGTGGACGGTCCGCTGCCCTCCGTGTCCCAGCACGTCAGAAATGCCAACGAAAAATGGAACCGAAATTACTACGGGGAGGACTCCTCCAAGCCGCCTCGCTCAGCAAAGGTGATGTTGCCCGATAAGCACCATTCCTAATAGTTGGTACGTGCGGCGGTTCTACTGCCGTCGCGGCAAGTGCGGTCAGTCGGGTAGAAGGCCATCTTGAGCGCCTCGCGACCGGAAAATAACGAGTCCTTTTTATGTTTGCGCATTTGCCCCCGATTCGTAAAGGAGGTCGTTACCGCTGGAATTACGTACTCCGAGGCGCCGCCATTTGTCTTATTTTTGTTTGGTTAAGTAGCCGGTAGATAAGTGAATTAGCAGAAAGTTGCCACGCCAGCGCTGATGTGGCGGCGTAACAGCTGTTAATTTTCGAGTAGTGATAAGTTGTGTGCATAAGCTCGCCTGCTGCGTACCCAGAGAATATTTTCCCTTGCAATCCAGCTGCAGGGACTCTATTATCAAATTTGAGTATTGCCTTCAGCTGTAAATGACGGATAGATGTAGATTGAATAACATTCAGACATTTCGTAGCCGAACAGACGTTGGTGGAAATTCTGTACGCTAACCGCGAGATTCGGGACTAGGTCGATGTTGTAAACGAAATTGTTCTTGGCAGACAGCAGCATGTTTGGGCATTGAGTAGTGACTGGGATTTCTAGTGTTATTCTGTTATATGCCAGATTATCTGAATTTGCCTGAACATTGCATGAAATTGAGGGGAAAAAAAAAAGTGATGTAATTGTAGGACCTTTGCCAATTAGTGGTCGTACTTTTGCTACGTGACCTTTCTCTGTCCCAAAAAAGCAGGCATTTTTGGTGAACACTGCATTTGCAGTCTTTCGGCATTGTTGCTGATTTGCCTTTTATCTGTAGAGTTCACATCTTTGCTCATATAAGTTTTTTTTTTTAATGGCCGAATTCAGAACTGAAATTAGCTATGGTAAGGCTCTATTGATGCATACATATTCCCAAATTTCTTATAGAACAGTTTGTACATGTGGCTTTCTATAGAAATCCTAACTTTTGAAGATGTTAGGGTTCTTGGATTGTGAGTCTAGTGTGTTGATATTTTGCACACTACTTATGCTGTCAGGTATAAGAACATAAGTGTATTGAAGAAAAAAAAACATTGGGAAAGTAAGCTTAAGTAGTAACTTTAGCAAAGCTTGAATAATGTGCTGGGAAGTAAGAAAAATGTAGTTACGTTTTACAATTTTGAAGACTGGCATATACATCAAAAGAATTAAGCTCTCGTTATTGCAAGCTTCCTTGGGGACATGTAGTCGCAGCATTGCCCAAGACGCTGCAGAATCAAGTTGTGAATGATTGATTGCTCAGGGCAGCATGAAATATGTAAAAAAAGACAGAGCAGTGAGGCTTGATACTGCATCTACAGGTCAACGAATTGTGAAGAACCTGCTAGATGTGTGATGAGGTTTTTGAAGTGGGAGATGAAGAGTACTGTGCCAGTGCCAAATCAATTCTTGTCTGCTGAGGAATTTTCAATCTGAAAACTGATACGTAATAGTACCTATATCATAAATATAGATGGTGGTCAGTATTGATACTAACATCATGTCACGAGAAGCAAGACTAATACTAACCAACTGAATATTATTGTGGCAAGAGTGCCCAGCGAATATGCTTCAGAAGTGCAGGTACCAGTAGCACATAATACAGCCAGAAATGCATACCAAGTTTTTCACTGCCACAATCTGTAAACTGATTGTGCTGGATGACCGACTCCCAGTGAGCAGCACATAATATGTGATAAGCTTCTGTCAGGGCAAACTTCACATGGATGCCATATCAGGCAGCCATTCATGGCCTGCATTATACTGCTGTAGATAAAAGCTGGCTAGATTAGTGTACATCTTATCACGAGTGTATTGGTACTGTGGCAGCCAACATGGTGCTAGTCAACATTTATCAGGCTCGTGAGGTCAGTTTTGGATGGTGCAAACTGAGTGACATGAATGTCCTTGGCATGCTTTGGGGGGTGTATGCATTCGGATATTTTACAGTTTTGAAGGTCACGTTTTTGTTTTTTGCCTCGGGACTATTCACAGGATTGAGATGGTCCTTCTCTCTCGTGTAGGGTGTGCGAATGTTTAAAAATTTCGGAATAGAAAAATCAAATGGTACTGATACGAAAGTGTTGAATATTTAAAAAAGATATTTTCAAATAATGAGCACCGACAGGAGAAATCCAAAATGACAAAAGTTTCTGCACAGATGGTCACATGCTTTTGATGATGAGAACCACATTGTGGTGACAGGTTTATCTATTTCGTTACAGCTTTAGTTGTTTTTGTGGTGTGATCGATCAGTTCAAAGTCTTTTTCTTCTCAATTTCATTTAATGCAGGCGACAATCTACTACTGTAGTCACTTGCCGTAAACGAGCTTACCTCAGTTATCCCCTACTGAGGTATTTTGAGTCCTGTAAAAAGTAATCGTAATGTCTCTGGTCGGATTTTTTTCAAATAAAATGTTGCCGAGTCCTAGGGCTATTTTGAGAACGGTTGTCTTACTGTTTGAAAGCTATTCGATGCCATCGCTATTTGATTTTTATTAGATTCGGTTTCAAAATTCACTATTTGTACATTCCTTATTTTGTGGCCTGCACATATTTAATCGGTACACAAAAATGGGTAACTGATTGTGCGCACTTAAATTGCCTAATCCCCATGGTTTTTTCTTTGTTTGTTTTTACAGCAGAAGGTTGTGCTAGTTTATTGGGTTTTGTCATGCAAAAAGGGTAGTCGTGCAGACAGATGCAAAGTGATCCAGACAACACATTTTCTAGCTTTTGACCGAAGTGCTGTGGCATAAAAGATAGTAAATATGAATCTTGTATGTGCATGCTTGGAACAGCAGCAACAGCAATCAGTAGGGCACAAATGTAGGTCTGTATGACAGATAACTCTTAATCGTATCTGAACAAAGATAATTGAATGCGAGCTTGCGTTTGTACTTTCACTATTATTAATATGCCAAGCCTTAACCATTAGACGTCTTACTTCGCCTGTCTGTACCAAACTGCACATTAGGGAAATTTGGGGTGCATTTGTAACCGTGGTAATGAAATGAAAGAGTAGGCTAATTCTTTGTTAGCAAGCCTGTTATGTTAATTTAATGTTTCATGCCTGTCAGGCCTTGTGTAGAAGTAACTGCAAGCTAAAAGGAATTAAAGATACCACTTTGGTATAGCAGCTTGTAAATTTATTTGTGTTTTTCAAAACACAAATGTCTGTTTATGTTAAAAAATTGCTCATCCTTGCTCTGCACGCAGTGCATAATCATTCAGTTTATTTGGAGCTGTGAAAGCATTAACGCTGCATCTACTTTCATTAGCCTCTGCAATTGTCTTTGTGTTAGAGAAATAATGGGAGTTTTTGTGGTGTTCAGCAACAGTGGCCACTACAATGTGAGGGTAACCTATCTGTGCTAAATATCTGGCCCACAGTTTCTACATACATGATTTGAGGAGCGAGTACTTAAGTTCAACATGGTGGTTCAGTTTTTTTTGCAACTTTAGAATGCTTGGACGAAAAGTTTAGCAAAGGTATTGAAGGTCTAGGAAGCGCACAGCCACCACACACGCTTCTCCTCGGACTTCAAGGGAATGCTACCAAGGAAGTGACAATACCAAGTTGGACAATTTCTCACTGTAGACGTGTTACTCGTTTTGTGTTGCAGGTCAGCTTTCCCGTGGGGGATCAGCTCGTCGAGGTGCACAGTGCAGATGACCTGGAACGCAAGGGGCCCTGGGAGCAAATTGCCGTGGACCGTCGCCGTTTCAAGCTCGGATTGCCTCTGTCGAAAGCGTGCTGGCACCTGTGCTCTCTCTTGAACACAGACAGAAGGTCTACCAGGAGATCTATGCGTTCGACTCTGAGTGACTTTCAATTCGTGCATTTTTCTTCGCCAGAAGACAAAATTTTTCTCAAGTGCTCGTGAACTCTGCAGACTGATGAGTCATCACCATCGAACGATAACTCTTCAGACTTTCACGCAAGCGTACTGGACTTGTTTGCGACAAATGCAGGGTTTTCTCTCGTTCTATTGTGCAGCTGCGGGAGCTGCTTGTGTTCACAGTAGCGCCTAGTCCTTCACCATGAAGAGATTCCACTCTTCTTGTTGCTCCAAGTGAAACTATGAACTCGCTGTGCACATGCTGTAAAATAGACCAGGGCATGGTTCGTTTTAGCACCATAACCCATGTTCTCGCTTTTATATCTTCACTTCATTGTTTGGTTTGAATCGGCTCACTTCTCTGGCACTCTAGGGGAAGGGCTCCCGTGGGCCCAGCATACTCTGCTGAATTTCTACCTGCTGAATTTTGCGGCGGCTAAGCATGCTAAGGCAGGTCATGAGGTGGCTCTCGAGGCCTACAACAATGCAAATTTGATGTGTCGCCACTCTCAACATGCTCAGCAAAATTAATTGCCGAACGAACAAAAGGCAAGTAAAGCCAGAATGTTGCACATTATGGAGTTATGCAAATATTTAAACTGACTTTACCTTCAGCTTACTAGTGGAGTAAAATTTTTATTTGCACATGCATTCCAGGCCATTCTCAAGGCTGTACAGTGCTAAATAAGTCATTTATATTTGCCTAACTTCAAAGGATAATATATTCCCAGACAATGTGCGCTTCTTAAAGGAAACCCTCTATACAAAATAAGGACGGTCCAGTTTAACTTTTTGCTGCAGCAAGTTTTTGTTTGTCTATGACAATGCACTGCAGAGTGCTTCATGCTTATATTGTTGTCCCTTATGATGTTTTTCTTTGTTTGAAAGATATTAAAGATGTAAATTGCATTTTGATGTCTAGTTTATTGCTGTTTCTATAAATAACTAGAAGTTCTCTCGCACAGTGCTTGCTTTATGGTTCATTATGAGAGGGTAGAAATACTGAGCTAACCTGCCACCTTGGCAATGGCACCGTACATCGGAACACACAGGTTCGCACGTTAGATCAACAGTGGGGTTCTTTAAAAAGGGTGGCGGGGTGGATTTGTATTACCGAGCATTGGGTCTGCTGTAAGGTTGAAAACTGCACTGCAGGTGCTCGAAACTAATCCAAAGTGCCCTGCCATGGCAAAGTTTGCAGCAAGACTGATGGTGTCATCCATTTGCGAATTCAGTCACCCACGAACTTTGTGCCGGAGCACTCCACTCTGGCGGAGAGAAACAAAAGCGAATCTACCGATAGAACACATGCGCTCCCTCTGGAGCAAATGGCAGGGTCAGAATGGAACGCAATGCGTGCATTTCTTCTTGCTCGAGTGAGCACGCTGGGCACAGCAACGCTATGCTAGCAAAACATGACCTCCGACGCGAGGCGCAACTGACGCGACCGCGTCTGTTGGCGTGCTCAAAGTTGCCAGCGTTTCAAGGCACAGGGTGCTTGCGACTTTCGATCGAATCCGCCGATTTTCAGAGTAGAAAAAGTTGCTCCGTGGAGTGGATCTCTCGACGAAGGTGCTCCAGATCTGCCAATGGAACATACAGGCAGCACTCTGAATCTGCTGATCGTAATAGGATGGAATAGACTTGCTTCACATGGAGCAGAAGAAAGTATTACCGGAACTGCTCCGAATCTGCCAATGGATGACATTATGAGAGAGTAGCTGAATTTAAATTTTGTAATTCTTTGCTACGTTGCGTTTTATCACTTTTGATACCACACAGTCTCCTCCGCCTGCCTGACTGAACTTACTGAGACACTGCAAATGTACAAATTCAATTAGCTTCAAGTATGTGATCTCGTGCAGTACAAGAAAATGCCGTTGACTAGTTTGTTTCTTTGCAAACAGGTTGTGCAACCGTTTGCAAACTTGAAGCAACACTTGCGATGAGAGAACTGTGATGGGCACAGGCTCTTTGACACTTAACTTGTGTACATTTTCACGAACAGGGCTGGTTTGTTGACATTTTTTGTGGCGTCATTCTCATAAACGGAAAATGTACGCCTGTCCTGATCACTGCGAAGGAAGCGGGGGAAGTGGAGTGTGGTGTATTTCAAGAGGCACTGCCTGGTGTCATACGACATCATCATGATGTCATCATAAGGGTGATGTCACACTTCTCTGGATGACATCATCAGGTGAGGTCATGTGATGATGCAATAAGGTGATGTCATCGTATGATGATGCATGTTTCATTCTGTCGAAAGTAATGGTGCATGTTTTCACATGAATTCTGTACTATTTGGATTTACGTGCCACGTTCGTTGCATTGCGCAATATTCTACTTTTGCGTTTGTAAAAGATACTCCCCTCGGTAGTTGAATCGGTAGTTTTCGCAGCTTCACTGGGCATATGCGCTAGCAGGGCAGAGATTGTGAGGTAGTTTCTTGCTACATGATTCTACATGAACTGCTGCGTGTGAAGACACTTAGTAGACACAAATTCTGGTGCATCCTGAGCAAGGAGACTCTTTAGTGACTGTTCCTGCCTTCACACTTCAAAACATGAAAGTACTCTGCTCTATAGCTTGGGCAACAATAAGTAAGCTGTACTTTAAACCGCAACAGCCTAGTTGTGGCTATCCCCGTGCCTTCTCCTTGTTGCAGATTCCTGCAACAAATCAACGGGGAAAGTGGCAGAGACCCACTTCCAACACGTTTCATCCTGCTTTCATTTGTGTACTCCACTGCTTCATGAACTGCCAAGAATGTACTACACATGTTAGCGGTAAATTTGCTGCAAAGCAGCTAGCCTGTGTTACTGGCCCCCAATGACTTGAGCTTACCATCGGCCCTGAAAATTGCGAAGCCATGACCCCGATTAACATCTTGTTGAGAACCATTACAACCACCTAGTGATGTTCTGTGCAACTGAAGAATTCCCATTCACAGACAAGAAAATTTCTATTTCAGAGATTTTTCCCTGCAGATGTTAATGAAATTCGCAGCATATTTCCCTGCACACAGTACTTTCCGTTCCCATCCACGCACACAAATACTATACCCTGGTCTGACGTACTGGGGACTTTTGAAATCGTGAGTTGATGACTAGCCCCTCTACAGCTGCACAACGAAAGCACAACTTTATTAATGCATATACTGTTAGTACACTGCACATTGTGGGCTTAAAGTCTAACAGAACTATTGTAAATATTGGACACAAATCTCAAGGGCTATGCTTGCGTGGTGAATGCGCCAGAACCGATTACAGCAGATGAAGGCACACTGTGACTGCTAATCATCGGTCATCATAGGAGAATTTAACCATTCCTGAAATTGTCTGCAATATCCCGAACATCCCCATTTTTCCTTTGGCTTAAAATGACGGGCTAAAATTACACAAAAAAGGGAAAATTCCATGCACGGAACACCACTGCAACCACCTCTGTCATTACAAGATGCAAACAGTAGTTCTCCTAAAGAGAGCAGACAGACTGTGGGCAGGGAAAAATAAGTTACCACTTGCCAACTAGACCTGCATTTCTACGTGTGCTTTTTCTCCGGCTTCCTCTCATAATTTGCAACTTGAGTACGACATTCACACCAGCATGGTCATTTACATGTTGAGTAACTGTCATGTGGTGGCAGCACTGTACATTTTTATGTGCGCTAGAATATTTATTTTTAAAATGATAAATGATGTAAATAAACTGAGTAGTAATTTGAGTGCCAAAACTTAGCGAAGATTTTGATGCACATTTGAATTTGCAAATACCTATGTAGTAGCTGCTGGGGACTAAGGGCCTTGAGTTAATCGACCTATGCATGTGAGAGGTAGTGGCCAGATACTGCACCAGGGTGGCGAATCCTTCTCTGGTGAGGGAGTGCTTTACCGGCGGTGGTCACCAATGAGGCCGCACTTAGGCCTCTTAATGCAGTTCCATCACCATGCAGATTTTCTTTTATCCACTTGGGAACTGCGCAGCACCGGGATTAGAACCACGGACCTTTTGCATGCGAGGGGGATGCTCTAACCACTATGCCATCGCCGCTTCTCATGGTGGCGGTCAGATCTGCAACACAACAGAGGGTGCTAAGAATCTCTGGATACGGACAGGCCGCCATTGGAACCTGAACTTGGCAACGTTTAACGCTAGAACCTTATCTAGTGAGGCAAGCCTAGCTGTAAGCTGTACTATTCGAGGAGCTAGAGGTTGTTAAATGGGGTATAATAGGGCTCAGTGAGGTTAGGAGGACAGATGAGGCCTATACGATGCTACAGAATGGGCACGTCCTTTGCTATCGGAGCTTGGCTGACAGAAGAGAACTGGGAGTGGGGTTTCTAATTCACAGAAACATAGCTGGCTACATAGAGGAATACTATAGCATTAATGAAAGGGTGGTAGTTATCGTAAATAAACTCAATAAGAGATACAAGATGAAGCTTACGCGCCTACATGCAGCCATGATGATGCTTCAGTTGAAAGCTTCTATGAAGACGTAAAATCGGCAACGAGTAACGTACACAGTATACTATACTGATTGGAGAGACTAATGCAAAGATAGAGAAGAAGCAGGCTGGAGACCAGGCAGTAGGAGATTATGGCATCGCTAATAAAAATGCCAGAGGAGCGCTACTGGCAGAATTTGCAGAACACAATAATTTACGGATTTTGAATACCTTCTACCAAAAACAAGGAAACCATAAGTAGACATGGAAGAGCCTTAATGGCGAAAATAAGAACGGAATAGACTTTATAATAAGTGCACACCCAAGCATCGTGCAGGATGTGGAAGTGGTTGGCAGGGTGTGATGCAGTTACCATAGAATGGTACGGTCTCGATTTCACCTAGACTTGAAGAATAAACGACAGAAACTGATACGCAAGAAGCCAGTCAATTAGCTAGCACTGTGAGGGAAAGTAGAGGAATTGAGAGTCTCCCTTCAGAACAGGTGCTCGGCTCTTATCGAGGAAACCAGCCTTAGCGTTGACGCAATCAATAATAATCTGAAGAGTATCATTATGGAGTGTGCAGTGGAAGTTGGAGGCAGGGTAGTTAGACAGGACACTAGCAAGCTTTCCCAGGAAACGAAGAATCTCATTAAGAAGCGTCAAAGCATGAAAATCTCAAGTACAACAGACAAAATAGAACTATCGGAGCTTTTGAACTTGATTAATAAGCGTAAGGTATCCGATGTAAGAAGGTATAACTTGGATAGATTTGAACACGCTCTGAAAAATGGAGGAAGCGTCAAAGCAGTGAAGAGGAAACTTGGGATAGGCAAAAATCGGATATATGCACTAAAGGACAAAGAAGGCAAAATAACTACCAATATGGATAGGATAGTTAAAATAGCGGAGGAGTTTTACAGAGATCTGTACAGTAGCCGAGACAACCACGACCTTAATAATATAAGAACTAGCAGTAACCCAGATGAGACCCCACCAGTAATGATAGAAGTCAGAAAAGCCTTGGAGAGCATGCAAAGAGGCAAAGCTGCTGGTGAGGACCAGGTAACATAGGATCTGCTGAAAGATGGAGGACAGATTGTGTTAGAAAAGCTATCCACCCTGTTTACGAGGTGTCTTCTGACGGGAAGAGTACCAGAGTCTTGGAAGAACGCTAACATCATCTTAATACATAAGGAAGGAGATGACAAGGACTTGAAGAATTACAGGCCGATCAGCTTGCTCTCCGTAGTATACAAGCTATTTACAAAGGTAATTGCTAGCAGGGTTAAAAAACCATTAGAATTCAATCAACCAAAAGAACAAGCAGGATTTCGAACTGGCTACTCAACAATCAACCACATTCATACTATCAGTTAGGTAATAGAGAAATGCTCAGAATATAGCCAACCACTATACATAGCCTTCATAGATTACGAGAAGGCGTTTGATTCAGTAGAAATATCAGCAGTCATGCAGACACTGCGGAATCAGGGCGTCGATGAACCATATATAAACATCCTGGAATAAATTTGCAGGGGATCAACTGCTACCATAGTGCTTCATAAAGAAAGCAACAGAATACCAATCAAGTAGGGTTTAAGCCAAGGGAATACAATCACCCCAATGCTATTTACCGCATGCTTACAGGAGGTTTTCAGAGGCCTAGAATGGGAACAGTTAGGGACAAGAATTAATGCAGAGTACCTTAGTAACCAGCGCTTCGCCGATAGCATTGCATTGCTGAGTAACTCAGGGGACGAATTGCAACTCACGATTACGGAGTTAGACAAGGAGAGCAAAAAGGTGGGTCTTAAGATACAAAAACATAGGTCATGGTTAAATACGCTCAAGTGCCTCTACAGAGCTGGTTAACGGTTGAGGTAGGCAGTTCCAGTCGTTTATGGTTCGAGGAAAGAACGAGTATTTGAAAATGTTTGTTCTGGCGAAATACGGTGTTAATGAATGAGTTTGACGATGCCTGGTTTGTCTTGTCGTAAGTGGTTTCAGATACAAATCACGGTTTACTGACAGCTTGTTGTTATTTAAAAGAAAAAGAAATTTGAGCCTGTGAGTTTTACGACGCTTTTCAAGTGTTGGTATACTGTTTTCTTTCATAAGGTTTGTGGGGGAATCAGTTCTTCGGTACTTGGAGTAAATAAAACGTACTGCTTTGCGTTGAATTAGTTCGAGAGCCTCAATGTTTCTTTTTGTGTATGGGTCCCAGACGATTGAGGCATATTCCAATGAGGGGCGTATAACAGACAAATAAGCTAGATTTAATAGCTAGTTTAATCTGCAGAACGACCTCAGAAGAGAGCAGCATTTCGAGATAGGTAATAGTGCACTTCAAGTTGTAAAAGACTATGTCTACTTAGGGCAGGTAACAACCGTGGAGCCTAACCACGAGATTGAAGTAACTAGAAGAATAAGAATGGGGTGGAGCACATTTGGCAAGCACTCTCAAATTATGACAGGTAGATTGCCACTATCCCATAAGAGGAAGGTATATAACAGCTGTATCTTGCCGGTACTTAGCTACGGAGCAGAAACCTGGAGACTTACAAAGAGGGTTCAGCTTAAATTGGGGACGACGCAGCGAGCAATGGAAAGAAAAATGGTAGGTGTAACCTTAAGAGACAAGAACAGAGCAGAGTGGATTAGGGAACAAAGGGGGTTAAGGATATCATAGTTGAAATCAAGAAGAGGAAATGGACATGGGCCAGGCATGCAGCGCATAGACAAAATAATCACTGGTCATTAAGGGTAACTGGATTCCCAGAGAAGGCAAGGGGGTTAGGGGCAGACAGAAGGTTAGGTGGGCAGATAGATTAAGAAGTTTGGGGTTATAAATTGGCAGCAGCAAGCAGTGGACCGAGTTAACTGACGGAACATGGGAGAGGCCTTTGTCCTGCAGTGGACGTAGTCGGGCTACTGCTGCTGATGATGATGTAGTAGCACATAAGCTTCCTTTCTATTGTACACAGCTTTTTTGGTCAAGTAGAAGCGTATGGAAGGTTTAATTTGCAGATTGAATTAGATAGTATTTCAGGAAAATAACTTGAACATTCAACATTTCCAAATAGACTATATGTAAAGGTCCATTCAGGTCCACTTTAAGAAAGTTTATTCACAGCATGTGATATATGTAATGCCATTTACAAGTATGCTTTTGGTGAAGTGGAGTGCTTTAAAAATCTTGTACGTTGTCACATCTGGCACACAATTATGACGCGAATGAAACAAAGGAACATCGTCTTGCCATGCGGAATGCCCACACAGTGCAAATTTTGTTAAAGGAGGTAAGTGTAAGATCCACAGAATTGTAAACTCTATAAAGCATTGCGTTAACAAGTAATTTAAGCCATATTGAGGTTTCATTTGTAATCTGTACAGGGGTGGGGGAAAGTTTTAATAGAAACAGAAATCATTGAGTTCACTTAATGTTTGCTTTGAAACAGGTACTCTGCACAGCGATTGTGTACAACTGATCAGTATGTTTAAGAATTTTCAAATAGTAGCTCTACATCTGAATTGTTGCCTTCCTGCAACATTGCTTAATCATTTTTCCACTGCAGTACTGTTTGCTATGTCGTTCAAAGTGCGCACACAAGTGCCACCATTCTGTGTGTGCTGTGTGAAACACACTAAATCCTGCACATATTGCACAGTGGGAATACGGCGCAGTAGCTGGGACATCCAGTTCTCAACTGCGTATTGATGCGGGTGTCTGGCATCGGTGCTAGTGATTATTAGCAAGACTGCTTTCTCACCTATCCTTCAGGACCCGGTTTAGGTTCGATCACCACCACTGTTTCACCGTGACATGGCAAGCATAAAGTCTTCTCATTATGTAGTCTATGCCATCAGATATGAAAAAGGTAAAGTCCATTTTATGAGCCGCTACTGCACAAATTTTAGAATATTCGGTGTTCCAGAGTGTCGAACTGACCACCATTCACCCTCGTGCAGCGATCAGCAAGCCTTCTGATAAGCTCAAGTGGTATAGCAAATCACAAGTTTCTCACAGAAAGCTTCTTGTAGGAAACAACCCAGAGAGGCAAAAATGCAAAGTAAGTTCTGGCACTGACAACTGGGTAGCTTCCATTTCTAGAAATGCCTGCAGCTTGGCACTGGAAATGCGTGAATCACTATTTTTTTTCCCTTTTTCTTCGTGTTGCCCAACTTCGTACAGATTTCAAATGTTGTCATTCAGTGATGCACTTCTTTCTTTCCACGTCTCCATTTTATGCACTGTGCTGATTCCGACACATATTATCAGCTTTCTCGAGCCTTCACCTTTGAGTAAACATGAAATCATGACACATAACTTTGCGGTGAAAATCGCATTTATTTGCTTACAAAAGCCGTAAAAAATAAAGTACAGTGTATGTTGCTCAATAAAAAAAAAAAAAGAGTCCAAACCTGCAGTGATGAAAACGTGTAAATATCAACTAATCACGATGTCGTAGAATCACGTGGCATGTATTGAGACTAGGCTAATGAGTTTGTGCGACTAGTTATGACGCCTTGTAGTGAAGATAAAGGTCATGGCCAATTTGAGTTCCTATTTCGTCCCAGTAATCTCGCAAAGGTAGCATGCAACCCAGTATCTAAGTTTGGCTTAAAAAATTGCTCTCGTAAGTAGCAGCCAGTCGTAGATGTTAACGGTAAATGCACAAAGCGACCATATTTGCATGACTTAGTGCAGTGGTTCTCAAATGGTGGCTTGCGGATCCCCTAGGGTTGGCGAAGCTATTTCCAAGATCCGCGAGATCCTCAACCACTTTTTAAACATTTTGTAATTTTTTTACATATGCAACTTCGTTTAAGCGTGGCTGTGCCAAGAATTGATGAACTATCCAAAATGAAGTGACACGTTTATTTGATGTTTTTGGTAGCAAAAAAGGCACCTGTCTCGCGCTCCAGTTGTGCTAATTTACCCACATACCCCCCTCTCCCCTCCAAGGGGTCTTCCATCACTTCCACCCGTCCACAAGGGGTCCCCAACACATCCATGGCTGAGAACCACTGACTTAGTGTACTGTACGACAATATGGCTAATAATTATGCCCTGCAGTGCCAGAGTACCACATCACCACGATCTCGTTCGCGTTCAGGCATTTATGACAAAGCAAAAGCCCTGAGCCATTTCTTGACGGTGACCATATTCAGTGTACATCATCACTTGACTAATACAAATGTGTTCCTTCCACAACTTATATGTTAATGTGTTCCCCTTACAACTGGTACAAATATACCACAGCTTCCTGGTTTCTTAAATGCAGGCAAGCAAACAATATTCAATCCACCAGATTAGTGGCAGTAAAATTCCAGAGTTTTTTTTTTTTTTTTACATAAGTACGTACTGAATTAACACACACTGGAATGTTGCAGAGTGAAAATGGTTTGCAAACCCTTTTAGCATATAAAATGACAGGATGACGTTGCAATGTTGTTCTCCTTTGACACCATCCATAGTATTCGTGCTTAACACGCTACCTCCAGCTCCTGTCTCTCCCTAAACAGCTTCTAACATGCAGAAATGTATTCTTTTTGCGCTAAGTACACCTGGATTCACCATACTGGGCTCTTGAAGAGCATTGCTTTGAAATGCTTTCCCTTCACTCCCTGGCGAATGTACTGCAATCCACAAACGCTCATGTTCGTTACAGAAACATCCGTCTCCACCGTTGCGTTGCAACCAAATGCAATCTCTCCATGTCACTGAACAGAAAACATCACACTCTTCCACATGGCACAAGAAAAATGAGCATCTCACACCCCTATAGCTCTCGCATGGCAAGGTTCAAAACTCGCATCACAATTTAACGAGCCCCACCGCCTTCGGAAAGAGCAAGAAGGTAAAGGAGAAATCTTAATGGTTGCACAGTGGTGACACACAAACCTTCATGACATGCTAAGCACTGTGATACTCTGCAAAAAATGTTGATACATATATAAAGCTATCGACCGCTACGATTTCCCTCAAACAATATTCTTTTCTTCGGGTGCAAATGCTTGTTCTTTTGTAGAGGCTATCAAACACAGGTTCAAGCTGTGTAAGAAAACAGCCTTTAGTTGGCAGCACACGATGTAACTAAAGTGATTTCCACATTAAGAAGAGCGAGCAGCTGCAGTAGTTTTATGAAGGAAATTCTCGAATGTATGTCGGAAGCAATCGTTCAACGGCTTTGACTCAGCCTGCTGAATCATACCAGAGACAAAACAGACAGGCTTGTGGGCAGTGGTGAAGTGTGAAACTACACAGCATAATTATGAAAATTTGGACATGTTATTAGGTCACACATAAATATTTATATTGGGGCAGGAAACATTTCTGAACAGTGTAGACTAGTTGTCAAAAGCTTCACCAGTTCAACAAATACTTCACATGGTGTCTAAGCACTAAAAAAACGTTTGGTTTCCCATTTGTGCGCGCAGATCTGTGAAACTCCGGCACCTTCCATGAAGTGTGAGATATAGTGGAACTGGTGCGTCGGACAGGTCGGATCAAAACATGCCTCGAACGGCATTGAGCACCAGCGATGTGGATATGAGCGACCAGATGTACAATGTTGGCGACATACTCTCCGCAAACTTTCTCGAGTGCTTCAGGATGTATATAAGGTACTTGTTTCGTAGACTTTGTTTTGGGCGCATCCTGTGAAAGAAAAACAAACAAATGTTCAGTTTGGACTACGCAGTGAACAATGCTGGCACGTGTGACCTCCTTTTTAGAACTTTCATAGATCAACATACAGTAAAACGGCAGAAGCAATGAGTTGGTATGAGGACACAAAAGGAACGATGCACAGAGAGGAAACAAACCCTTCATCACATCATGGCCCGTAAGACATTGGAACGGCATGCTGAACAACTTACTCTGTTAGGCATACTTTTTTTTTTTGCTTTTCTGATCTGCGATATTGCTTGCAGACTATAAATGAATGCAAAGAACTGTAGTAATTGGAGTTTCATGGTTAATGCTCAGTTGAGTGAGGGAATGACTGTTTTATTTTTTATTTTAACTTCCACAGCAGTTTTATGGACACAGAAGATGAAAGTACTAGAAGAAAGTTCAGTCAGAACTGACAAACTACTTCAAGTCGCCAAATAAATGCTAATTGACTGGGGTTAGAGCTATGCTGCTTTGCTTAATGCATCCTGCAGAGAACCATCCTTTGGCTCGCAAAAGCTTTTTTATTGAGTTCAGAAACCAGTACACTCATTTTGATGCTTTTCAGCACTTACTCTGGATAACACACACGACTTTCAGATAACACACTTTATTTTCTGGCTCTTGTAAAATCTTACCTGTGAGGTTCCCCTGCTAATTCTTTTCCTCACTATCTCTGTATTTTATCCACAAGCCTGCTGTTTGTCTCCACTTCTTTTATTTTATTATCTTTCCCTTCCCCAAATATAGGGTAGCAAACTATAAGTTTCTCAATTCGTTAGTCTTCCCCCCTTTTTTTGTCACTAGTCCCTGTCTTTGTAAATTAGCTTGGTTTCCTTTTTTATGCCCAGACGTTCACACCCAGTTCAAAAAACTAAAATTCCCTGATGCGCAGAAAAGGTGTGCAATGCCACATAGATACACTTGTAAGTAATATGAAATGGGATACTGAAGTTATTTTCTAAGGGCCATCGTGGCTAAGCGCAGCTACCAAAAATGAAAGTGCTCATAACGCTCGACACTGAAGCAGAAAGGTGCCTCTCGCAAACCAATTCATCGCGTCCTCACCTACACATTGCAAACCTGAACTTGGTGTTCCCTTTCATGCAATTCATAGCCGTTCCCATGATAAACAAGCAAAAGCCCAACACATCAATTCAACCTTGCCAAGCTCTCTTGCTCACCATGGGAATGGCGTGCTCTTGAAGGAACTCCCTGAGGAAAGGCTGCTTCTTGTGGACTGGAGGAAGGTACTCCCTGGGACTGCCGCGGTACCACCAGTCACGCCTGCTTGGTCGGGAAAGTTGGCAAAATGGCAATCAATACAAGAACCAAGGCCACTACTTAGCTAAGGCATTTCACATTAGTAACACTAAATCAGGTTGCACTGATAGAGCACCGATTTAAAACTTCGTTTTTATTTACAATGGGTTGATAGGTTATCAGAATAGCAAGTGAAGGTGAAAGTTTAAGCTTTGAAATTTCACACTGAACCTTCTGTAGGGGTGCATTGGTGCGATGTAGTAGTTTTTTGTATTTGGGTCGCTGTAAATGTTCTTCAAACTTGGCAAGTTCAGTCTCTGGTTCTTTTAGAATGCAATGGCACCGTAATCATCAGTGTTTAAAATGTTTCTTTTCCCAAACTTTCTTATATATTTCATATAAAAAAAAAAAATGCGTCCCTGGTTCTTTTAGAATGCAATAGCCCCGTAATCATCAGTGTTTAAAATGTTTCTTTTCCCAAACTTTCTTACACACTTCATATAAAAAAAAAAAGATGCAGGAAAGACATGAGCTGGCACAAAATCACGGTTTCATGGTCATGTAATAAATACACAACTCATAACACAATTCAATGGCTTCATGTGAGCCTGTTCTAGAGCTGGTTCACAAGGATTGCTGTGCAATCTTCCTAGCAGTTCCCTGAGGTTCACTGCTCTGGCATGTCCGTAAGACGTGATAGAAACTAACAGCACTTGTGTGTCTCAAGCCTTTCTCTGTTCCTGTCTCATGCACTTTTAGCTTCTATCATTTCAGACAGTGCACTGGAGACATAACACTGATTGCCCTCTAGTGCATTTATACATTACTCTTTCAGAAGTTACTTACTTAGCGGTAAGCTTACAAAAAGAAAAGAGCAACAGAAACAAAAAGAAGTTGGCATGACAGCAGCGGAACTTGTATGAATGAAACAATTTAGCGTAGGTTCCTGGCTGAATAGCTGAGTGGCCCATGATACTACAGAGCAGACCACTTGTAATGTAACCACTTTCAGCGTGGAACCAGGTTATTACATGTGTTTTTCTGACCACCGATATGTCGCCTATAGAACTCCATGCATAGGCGAGGGAAGGGACGTAGATGCGTGGAGGAAAATACCGGTTATAACGCGGACTTTTTAGGCGCACGACCAGTAAAATCGGCGAACGAGGCCCACTTTTCCCACTGCGGTGGCACGTTCGTAGTGGGAGGCAGGTGGGAATGCACGGGTGGAGGCCAGCCGCCAGCCGCGAAAAGAAAACATAGTGGAGGAGAAGAGAGGGTACAGTAAGAAGGGAGAGAGCATGTTTTCGGAGTGCGAGACAGAGGCAGCGGAGGCGGCAGCATATTTTTTCTCTCAGTCTCCGTCTTTTGCCATGTTGCATTTGTCGTGTGCCCTTCTCTGTTTACGGTGTCGTAGTGGCCGTGTGATGTCGCCGATGAGACTGTCAAAACAGATGACATGTGGTCCGGCCTTGTTGACAGCAAGTTCGTAACTGCCACCGACACTTTCCAACAATTAGTCAATGCCAGGGAGTCAGAGCTACTTGTCTGTGAGGAAGCGAGGTCAAGTGAAGCGGTCGTCGCAGCGGTGCGCGGTAGTGCGGAGGTTGCAACTGATGTGTCAGAGGGCGAGGACAATGATGATTCGACGCCAGAACTCGATTTCCTGTTCAAAGACGCGTTAGAATACCTCACAAGAGTGAAAGGATACTGCGCAAAAAACAATTTGAGCGAGAAATTGCTTCAGGGCTTAATCTTTCTAGAATACGAAATGGTGCGAAGTGCTGCTCTCAAGCATTGCCAGACAAAAATAATGGCATTCTTTCGTTGATGCTGGACTTGGCAACTCACGGCTGTGTTGTGACTGTGTTGAATGTGTCTGTGAGTGAGAAGTATAATAAATTGCTCTTGAAAGGTGGGTTGCCCTTTTGGCATCGGCAAAAGCTCAGAAGAGCATGTGTTTGGTTATAACGCGGTACCACTTATAGAGCTGATTTTTACGACTCCCGTGGCTTACGTTATAAGCGGTCTACAGTGTATAGCTAATATTTCACCAGAGTCCATCACTATAACTACACTGTAGCTTAGGGCACAGATGTTTACTGCATGCGTAAAGGCATATAACTTCTTCCGCTAACCAATCCCTACCTGTTGGAGTCCATCTTGGTAAACCAGTACTTGTACAGCATGGCACGAATGTACTTGGGAGGGTGACGGGTGAAAGGGTATCGCTCCATGTTCATCAAGCGCAACGCTGCACCCAGACAAACAAGACACACAAGAATACTTGTAGAGGTTGTATTTTACGTAAAATAAGGCGTTAAATGTAGCGAAGAAGATGAACGCTACTTGAGAAGGCAGCGGGTACTTGCCAGGGCTGTGAACTAACCAGGACCTCCACCAATTAAAATAAGGCGTTTGGAAGCAGCACTTATTTATCAGACAAAACAGCAGCCTCGAAAATTGACGTCATAATGGCGGATCAACATCATCCTCTTCCCATCTCGGCAAGTACCCACTGCCTCCTCCAGTAGCGTTCATCATCTTCGCTACATACACAACAAATTTCAGTGATGCTCTGTAACACACAATGTTATTATTCTCGCTATCTGCTGGCACGACCATCCAGATAACAATGATTTTGCAGGAATTAATATTTTCATTTGTTAAAGAAAGATCACTTCAGACAATAGTTTTGGTCTTTCTGAGATGTGCAGCACGGGTAGACATCAGTGACAGATAAAGTGACATAAACCTCCCTAATCGACTAGTCAACTGGAGACAGTTTCTATAAAGTTGCCTCCAAGGTCAATGGCGAAATACATTGCTGTTATACGTAGCTTTATCTCGGAATGCTATGGAAGACTAGATATTAAAAAAAAGAAACCTAGAAAAGACAGTACACTGAACACCAGTGTGTTGTGCCAGATATCTTGAGATCTGGTTACTTGCAGTCTTAGATTTGCAAATGAGTGAAGTGACCTCAAGCACTTACAATATAAAAGGGCGAAACGGGCTCTAGATACGGTAAAGCTGAATTTAATCAGTTAATTCCACAATTATAATTTATGAGTGAATGCAGCAAGGCATTTCTCTTTAAGGGGGGACGCGGGTCTTAGAATGGTGAAAAATGGCCAAAAAGTCGATTTTGAGAAAATGCGATAATTGAAATTTTTAGACCTATAAGCACGTGTCCTCAAATTGTGAACGCTGAATTCGATCAGTAAATGGTTAAAATTGATTATGATGATTATGAATTGATTATGATTGATTATGAAATTGCGGCTCCCGTGGCAAACAACCGTGAGTTGTTTTGCCACCGGAGTCGCAAAACAACCCACGGCAGGTCAAATTCGTTCAAACTTCCTGCGCGCGCCACCGGCGAGGCAGTCGGCCGATCGCCGCCATCTTGGGCTTGTTTTGAAGCTTATTCCTTTGTGCCCATTTTGCCACCCTTCAAAATGGCGTCGCTTAAACAAAACGGCTGCCCTCGCCCTCTTTTCCGGAGCCCCCTCCCAGACCGCTGATTGGCCGGAGCGCGCGCGCACCAGGCAAGCCCCCTGTTCCTCGCTTCCCATTGGCTGATGCGGCCAAAGTTGCCCGCGCTTTTTTTTTGTATGTTGTTCGTCGGCCGCCGATTCCCGTTCGCGCACGTTGTTCGTCTGCTTCCCGCACGTGCCTGCTTGTGCTACGCGACTGATGCACCAACATTCCGTCTTTCGCCGGCATGATTGGAGACGCTCGTCTAAAGAAGAAGACGCGCCAAGCCTACGGCAAGAAACGGAGGATCCCGTGGAACGCCCGCCAGAAGAAAGAAGCCGACAACGTGCAGCCAATTTCGCCCGATGCCGCCAAAGCGGCGCATTCCGACGACGGTGCGCAGTCGCGGCCGCTTGTGTCCGAAGCGGTGCACTCTCCTGTGCCATTGCAGCGGCACCTCATCAGATTGTGTCGTCGTCGGATCGTCATCTTGCACTTCCAGCAGCATCCTAGACCGTATTGACACGGCGTTTTATTCGGCGGACAAGTTTGCTGAGTGCGCGAGAAATGCAGCGGGCTTGAAGGCATCACTCGCATCGCAGTGCGCGATTGAACGTAAGTTCGAGTTAGTAGATATTGATCTGGAGGATGGTGGCAAAGAAAACAGGACAGAATTTGTTATTGTTCATCTGGCGGCGATACGATCGTTATTTGGACTTGTCGCATGCCCAGAGTGCGGTGAAAGAAGCGTCACTATTTCAAAGGCCAAGAAAGAGTATGGGCTGTGTTCGAAGCTCATAGTCACGTGCGGCAGTTGTGACTTTCGCGAAGAGCGCTTTTCGTCCCCACGTATAGCCGACGAGACCGACGCCAAAATAAGGCCGTTTGAAATTAATATGTGTGCCATGAAGGCCATCAACAGTATTGGCAAGGGAACAACGGCTTTGTCGGACTTCTTCGCCGGGATGAATATTTCGCATCGAGGGCTTCACCACAAGAGTTACCAAAGCCACATGAATATAATGAAAAAAGCCTGCGGTGCGACTACTGCCGAATGCGAAGCGGCTGAGCATTGCTCGCATCAAGGAGCTCTATGCAGAGTTCGGCAAAGCGCCCCGAAACGTCAACATCATTTATGACGGCACCTGGCTTACGCGTGGACATAGCTCGCATATATGTGTAGGCTGCATTGTTGAGGTGTATAGTGGCCTCGTGATAGACCATATCGTGCTATCGAACTTTTGCCTGGCTTGTACCACAGGAACCAAGGAAGGAGAAGCAGGACATTCTGCCTGGCTCATTCAGCATGCCCCTCTGTGCCAGAAGGATGTTGATTGTAATGCTGGCTAGATGAAAGTGGAGGCAGCTTGAGCAGGTCACTTGAAAAGCACAAGCTTCGTTATACGACAATGCAGTCGGACGGCAACAGCAGGACATTTCATGCACTCACAGAAGAATAGGTGTACGGCTTCATAAAGGTGGCCAAAAAGGACTGCAGAAATCATGTACACAAGCGTATGGGAGCTGCCTTACGTACCCTTGTAGAGAGAAAAAAAAAAGCTCAAGGTGGCTCACTTGGTGGAAAGGGCAGACTTACGCAACAAAAGATAAAGAAGATCACCTCATACTATGGCTACGCATTGAGAAGCCACAGAAACGATGTTCCAGGTATGCAGAAGGCTGTTCTAGCAACTTTGAACCACATGTCTTCAACTGACGAGGCACCAAAGCATGACATTTGCCCTGAAGGCCCTGAATCCTGATGCAAATTTCAGAGAGCTCTTGCGAAAAATGAGAAGCCGTCACCACACAAGGACAGCCTGCCTGATTTCGTAACTGAGGCATTGGAGCCTGTATTTAGGCGGCTGAGCGACAATGCCCTCTTGGAAAGGTGCAGCTGATGGTATCACCCAGAACCCAAGTGAGAGCCTGCACTCTATGATTTGGCAGCAGGCCCCCAAAACTCAGCATGCATCCTTGCAGAGCATTGACAGGGCTGTTGCCGAAGCCATCAGCCGCTTAAACCAAGGCACAACCAAGAGCAACGTGGAAATTGCCGAGAAGCTGGGCTACAGCGCTGGCAATAACTTGGTGCGTCACAGCCTTGAGGACAAGGGAGGCTGCAAAAATCGCAAAGAGAGCATCTCGACAGCAGTTCAATAAAGGAAAGACTTTCAAAGCGTCACAAGCCAGCAGGGGACTCTGCTTACAGCCCTGGTCTGCTGTAAACAGTCATGATGGCAAATAGTGAGAATTTTTGCAAAAATAAATATTCTTGGTTTTAGACCTAAACATTGTGTAAATTTATTGTCTATCCAAGGACAACATTATTACATGATTTTTTTGTGTTCCTTTCACTTGCAAGGCACTGGAATGACCACAAAGTAAAAAAATAATAATTCTCATGCAGAGTCAATGACTATTTTATAGTTCTAGAAGAAGCTGTGAGCAGTATTCTGGGTGGGTACAGTGAAATTTAGCATGGCCATTTATCCTATATAATTTATCCTACAGAATGCTGTCATTAATATGGCTGTAGCTTTACTTTAGCAAAACTTAAAGTTGCTAGAAATTTCAAACACGTTTTTCTCAGTTCGATGTTTTTGCACATTGCACTCGGCCTTACGGGGGTTCTTCCTATGTTAATGTTGAGTGAATGCGACAAAGTTGGTATCGTTTTATTCGTCTTGACATGATCTAGGGGGTGATGCTATTTCTATTTCTTTAGCATCACTTCAAAAATTACCATTGAAGATTTTAGTGAGAAATTTATCGTAATATAGTGACCATAAATGTTCGACCGTTTTCTTGCTTATAAAATGCCTTCAAATGGATAAAAATAGCATCACCCTCTACAGCAAGTCTCCAGCATTGGGATTATGCATTCACTTTTTGGATTTAGCAAGAATAAATTGCCAAGAAGTCCCATAAGAAGTACGCAATTAATTAAGATTAAGACCGTCATATTTTCTAAACCAATTGAAATATTAAGAAACAAATTAGAGATTTGAAATCAGCATGAAAAACTAGCTTAGGTAGTGAAGTTTGGTTAAGATTGAGCAAAAAATAAAACAACATTTCAGAACCCACGTCCCCCCTTAAGGGGAGATGCTACTCGAAAAACGATTTTGTTTAATAAGAGGCTGAATTCAACACAAATTGGCATGCTAATAGAGTTTTTTCTCCTCTTTTCAAATATGTCATTTATTTTCATGTAGATTGCTTGGTTTACTTTCTGCAGGTCAGATACTGCAAAATTATGGCCATTGTTATGCAACAATTATGACCTATAAAAATTTGAGATAAAGCATGCAGATATAGCTGACTATGATCCTTTGGAACTGTAGAGTGCAAAAAACTACATAAATTTTGTGTGTAAAAAGGTGAAATACAATAATAAAATAGAAAAATTTACTATGGCTCTAGTTGCCAAAAGCTTTCAATGTTATGTAATTTTTGAAAAACATAATCAAGCAGCACTGACAATCTGAATAGATACTTGCACTCTATGGGCCTTCATCATGCTATGTGCAAAATTTCATAGAGGTATGACAATTCTAAGTATGCGAACTAGCATGTATAAAAAGCACAGATCACACAAAACTGCAAAAGGAAAAAAACGCATTTGAAAGTTTGAAACCTTTTTTTTTTATCACAGAGTTGTTAGAAATGCATATTCTTTGGTCATAATGTTCAACAGAACTTTGAAAAGCCCTGCAAGTTACTAGAACTGTCCTGCAGCATAGGTTGTGCCCTCACGGTCCTTGCGAGCACTCTCTTCTAGCCGTGCCCTTTTCACTCCACGACGACGGTGGGCCCTTGCTTCTGCTGTCAGGCGCTCGGACATTCTCTTGATGCGCCTCGCATCGCGGGAATCACTGAAAGTAACTAGATCTCTAGATGGCAGTATGTTGAGCTCTTCCAGGATGTGCTCGAAAGTAGCATGACCCTTGTTGAACCACAGGATTGCCATAGCTGCGGCAGTCTCGACAACCGTTCGGGAGACAAACTTAGTCTTGGGCAAAGTAGCCAAATTTTGCTGTTCAGGGATTCCGATGCGTTCTGGGTTTTCCCTTTGATGCATCGCGCAAGGAGCTTCTCGTCCGTTAGCCGCTTATAAATGGGCAAAACAGCCAATCCCTGTGCTTTTGTCAGGAGAGGTGTGTGGCGTGGTGCAGGTTCACCAAGTGCTTCAGCGCGTTGATGTTTGCACCACGACTCTGTTCCTGCAGGGCAAAACTTGTGGCTGCCAGCATTGTCAGTAGAGCATGAGTGGAAGTACGAAGCCCATACTGCAGTGTACATATCCCGTACACTCCCCCTGTTGCTTGTTATGGCAATCTGATAGTATGTTTGGAGCTTCTGAATGGCTGGCTCTTTCATTTTCTGCCCTCGTAGTAATGGCACATGCAGCTTCCGTAGCCCGGTGCCAAGCCTCTTGGCCACATGATTAGTGCAGTCTTCTTTTTCTATATTGACAGCACCATAGACTTTTGACTCTGCAACTGCACTATATGCTTTGCTGTCACCGTCACTCAAGAATGTCATGAAATGCAGTGGGGTGTCATAAGTCAATGTTCTCTGTCAAACGCGCATTGCAGCCTCCGTTTCCATGGCATGGGAGGAACAGTCTGCATTTTTTTCACAGACTGGGCCATGGAATGCCTGCCACACTTCCTCGTCTGGGCCCATATCCTTGTGCCTACTGCATGTCAGGCAGTAATTTGATATGACCTCGAAGTCTAAGCAGAGGCCAGTATCTAAGGAGATAACTGCGCCAATCCCGTTGTGGCTTTTGTGGCCCCTCTTCTGCGAAGTGCCGTCGAACATAACAGCCACATCAGTTTCGCCTGCTACTTCTTTCGTCAACTCTCTGGATTGGCGCAAGTTTTCACTCACAGCTGCCATGGCAGCGGTGTGCACCTTCTTTGCTATCAAAAAAAATCCTCGGTGGTGCATTGGCTTTGGGAGTCCAATAATGGAGCAAAATCTCGACAATTGCTCATTCCCAATGCCGACAGCGCGTGCAGCCCCCCCCGCCTTCACATTTACAGTGAAACTATCTCGGGAGCTCCCACTGTCGTACCGTTGGCTCACTCGGCTGCTGCCGTCCGCCGTAACACGCAGTGACGTATAGGAGCACGAAAGAACAGTCGCTGAGCATTCGCTGTTTTCGCAATGAAGTTCGAGGAGCGACGAAAGTCCCTTGCGCTTTTCTGCCGGCTCCCGACTGACAAGTTTTTGAATACCGCAAGCAGGGCATGCCGCACTTCCCACAAGTGCCGTCAGCAAGAGGGTGTCGCACAAAACTGTCGTTGCACAAACCTCATCGCGCTAGGGCATGCCGCACCTCCCACAAGTGCCGTCAGCAAGAGGGTGTCGCACAAAACTGTCGTTGCACAAACCTCATCGCGCTGTCTTTCGTCTTTTTCGAAGAAGCCGAGCTTCTTTTCCGAAGCACTGACGAAAGAAAGCGCAGCGTCAATCCCTTCATCGCAGCCACTTTCGCTCGCGCACTCGTCGATGCCGCCGTTAGGCCTAGCACACGTAGGCGCATTCTCGTTCGTCGTTGTCGTTCGGGACGCTTTACGCCACCTTCCCTTGAACTTGTGCTTCGTTCGAAACTTCTGCGGTCTCACATTGCACTTTTTCGGGCTTGTCATCGCGGAAATATGCGTAGACGCGGAGAAAAGCAGACGGACCAAATGCCGATGGCCGCCACCAACACAGCTGACAATGACTCGGTAGCCAATGGCGATGCGGCTTAGGGTGCAGCGCGTTTCAAACCGCTCAAACCACGTGATAAAAAGGCCTAGCTTTTTATATTTTTTTGCACACGTACGAAACTGGCGGTCGTCGGAGCTGTAAGAAGAAGGCCGGACGCAACTTTCCCAACCGATCGCGATGGCGGGCGGCACTGCGACGGGGAGCAGCGCACAGTCAAAGATAACCAATATCGGTGCAAATTCACGAAATTTTGAGCCACTGCGATGCCTTTATACACATTTTTTTGCATTTTGCGATTCGAATTTAGTTTTAAAATTTTCACAGATGAAAGAAGAAGGTTTGAAGATTACAATGCAATAAAAATCAGAAATACGAAAAATTTCGCTAAAAACGCGATTTTTCGACTCGCATCTCCCCTTAAACACTCTTCATGAGTCCTGTGAGCCTCAAAGGCAATGTACAAGATGACTTCCACCTACAAACCTCAAACCAATGGGACGATGGAGCAATTCCCTCGCACGCTGTGCAACATGCTGACCATGTACAGTAAAACCTCGTTAATTTGAACTCAGTTATTTTGAAATCATGCTTAATTTGAAGTATTTCTGTGGTCCCGTATTTTACAATGTAAGTTTGAGCGGATAATCTAAAGTGGTGGCCAGCACAAGTCTATTCGAAAACTCTGGATGCAGTGTGTCGATTATTGTTTCTGATTTTGCTGCAAATCCGTGAAAACAATGGCCCTTGAGAGCCACTAGGCAATGTAGTTTAGGGATACTAATTAGTGGCAGCTGAAGCACCCCTGGCTTGTTACTTCCAGCACAAAAAAAAAAACGGTCTCGTGATTAGCTGAAATATGCGCCTGTGGAAAACAAGACGTGCGGGCAGCATGTCGCATGCTTCTCGCAACAATAGCGTGTCATGATTTATTAACTCTCTCTAGGAATTAAAAGAAATTAATAAAGGTCAGTCTGGAGAAACCTGCCATGTATGCGAACCTCCGAGTGCCGGTTGCTCCAGCAATTTGCTCACTTGCACTGCTGGCGAAGTTTTTGCCTGCAACGCCTACTTCGAAAACTCGGGCTGAAAGCTTCAATAGTGATGTTTTCCAGCCAAACCACATCGCGAATTTCGTCACACTGTCGGTTTATAAATTCTTTATTTTACCTAAAAGAATGGGTGAATGGTTGCATTATGACGTGCTGACGCAGCAAGAAGCAGGTGACGTGCTTACCACATGTCACTACTGCGTTTCAGTAAAGATGTCTTGTTTTTCGCAGGTGCGCGTTTTAGTTGGTCACATTTTTTTTTTCCCAGTGACACGGGTTAGGCCCAAACCCTTGTTTGCCTGCAAAATTGTGACCAGGCATTGCTGGAAGACGTAACCCTTGGAGCCACAATCTAGCTGGCACAGCAAACGACCATGCCCTGATTAACTTGAATAATTTCAACGTTTCTTGCATCCCACTTTTTATATGTTCTGTTAATTCGAAAAACCTGCTTAATTAGAAGATTTCTCACAGTCTCAGTGACTTTGAATAAACGAGGATTTACTGTAATATCCAACTTGATCATCACAACTAAATAAATCCACCACATGAAAAGCGATGGTGATGATATGTCTAGGTGAAGATGAAGTATACCAAAATGATTACATAAATAAACATTAGGCACTTTTTAAAGGAGCCCACTGTTAAGTATCTGGTTCACAAACTGATTGCAAGAGTCTGAGAGAGAGACCAGTCATAGAAACAATTAACCTAAGTTCTCCAATGTTCATGTTGATTTTGCTGTTCAAAACACTAAATGAAACCGGTAAAGTACCCAGCATCATAAAGCTCTACTACCCCCACATCTTTTACAGGGTGTTCGTTCAGAGTCAGAGCATGTCGTTCATGTGCCTGCACATGAGAGACAGACGTATACTTCCTGAGTGTGCAGGGAACGTTTAAGAAGGAAGATAGAGCAAAGAGATAGGACAGACAGCACTTTTATCGAACTTATGCATGCCTGTCTCGAACAGGCAAGGAAGGGAAAAGAGCCCGATGTACTTGGAAAATACTGCAAAAGAGTGGCTACTTGGGCTGGTTGGCATTGCATTTTTGAAAGAAATATACTTCCTGAATGCGCAAGGAACGTTTAAAAAGAAAGATAGAGCAGAGAGATAGGACAGAGTACTGTACTATCTCTCTGCTATATCTTCCTTCTTAAACGTTCCCTGCGCAGTCCAGGAAGTATATTTCTTTCAAAAATGCAATACCAACCAGCCCAAGTAGCCACTTTTTTGAGAGACAGACCTTCTAAAACCTGCGTATTTCCACAACTACATAAAATAAATGGAGGACAAACATACCTGCTGCATCATTGTTGAGCAAACGGTAAACCAAGCTGAGCAACCACGGGTTTTGCCTGTAGTCACCCAACGCAGCAAACCACATCTGCCAATCAAGCCTGGGCTGGTGTGGAACTATGGGCACAGAAAGAGCAGTTAGCAAGCACACCCACAATCACACGTGCCAGAGTACACACCGGTGCTACTTTTGGTGAAAACAGAAAAAATAAATCAAGAGATAAAAACTAATGCACTCATAAACCTTCCACAACCTTTTCTATACAAATGCACATAACACAAGAGATGGACAATACATTTAACCAAAAAACTCACTTTCGAAAACGGTGACTATGGCTAAATAATGCGTGGTGGCTGAGTGGCTAAACACATCGTGCCAAAAAACAAGAGACTGCAGCTTTGAAACCTTTGCCCCACTCGAACCCAAGATATTGAAATATTTTTTTTTTGCATCTAAGCACTTTGCAATTTCGTTCATACAAAATGCCCATTTTTTGCTAACAACCAGACACTGCTATCACTGCCAACTACACCGACATTGAAATTTCTTGAAAACAAGCTATTGTTTTTAAAATAGGTGCATCAAATCACCAGTAAATGAAATTCGTTACTCACGCAAACATCTTCCAGCTCACTGCTACAATAGCATTGCACGGTGCACTGATTATCTTTTACAGCATCAATTGACAGTTGCGGCAGAACGAAAGTAAATTCTTCAAGCATAAATTCTCAGACGTACATATTCGCAATAAAATGATGGAAATCATTCTCAACAATCAACTCCTGATAAAGTGGGTTGCAATCATTATGCGAAGTAATATTAAATCTCACTCGGGAGCTTAATTCTTACTGCAATGGCTGTAGGTATATAGAAAATATGCTAAATGTAAAAATTTTTTTTATCGTTTGCAATGTTGGCAGCCATCTACAGAACTATCACTAGGAGAAAATACAGCTCGAGGTCTAGGAGACCGTGCGGTGTGAGCGAACTACAGTGACAATGCAGCTGTTCTAGCTAGAGCCAAGCAGATGACAAAAGGCAGAGGCCTTGTGCTCACATCACTTGAGCACCTCTAGTCATAGATCGGCAAAACTTGCAGAACTCGCTCATTAACTATATTTGGTGCTTAGGGCTCACTTGGACTCAGACTCATGAAAATTTTCCTGAGCCGGACTCAAGCTCATAAATATTTTGTCCAACCGGACTCCATGGGACTCTAACTCATGGCTTGATCTGAGTCTGAGTGAGTTCGCGTATTGCTATCGGTGATGCACAAGGTGAATAACGGAATAACACGAAGGACCAGGCAAAGAGTAATGACGCACGCACGAGGAATGTCCACGTTGAGACAGAGCCCAAACAGGGACATTTCTCACATGCGCCAACAAGATTGTGCGATACACACTGATAATTGGGGGTGGGCGATGCACATCTCCCGGCTTGTACAAGAACTGGCAGCTCCACCCACGGACCGGTTGCGTCATCACTTCCTTCCAAGACCAACTCAGGTCGCCCTCCTACACCCGTCATGCTGTGCAAGCAACAAGGCAAAGGTCGAATTGGCTGGGGGCATTTTTTTTTTTTTTTTCACAACATAGATTTTCATGACCACGGTTATTTTTTTTAAGCTTCTCTATTAAAACCCACAGAAAATACATAATCAGACTGCAGATGAAGTATCATATGAAGCTAATAGTATTTTGTGGGGTTTTACATTGCCAAACCATAATACGATTACGAGAGGTGCTGTTATGAAGGGCTCCAGAAATTTTGACCGGCCTGCTGTCCTTAACGTACGCCGACGTCGCAATGTAACCACCACGACAGGAATCGAATCCACAAACTTCATGTCAACAGCTGAGCACCCAAGCCGCTGCTCCACTGTGACGAATTATTGTATGAAGCGCAAATGATACAAGGCAATGCTTGTACAGTCGAATCCCACAATAACGAAGTAAGCTACAACAAAATTTTCCCCACAACAAATAATTATCAATTCTCCACCAGCCGCCCATAGAAAACAATGTAAAATACGTCTCGTGACACCTAGTACTTTTCCTGGATATTTTCACTTTAACAACGTTTTCACGGGTACTACCTCATTATGAAAAAGGAAGTGGTCTAGGATTGCCACTGAAATTCCGTACTCGGCATGCTCATGACACCCAGAGCGCACGGCGGTATCACACCAACCGTGTCTTCATCAGAGACACGCTTTCTGCTACCACATGCACATTCAGCTAAATTTATCGTCATTGAGATGCTTGGCGACACCTCACCCATTCACCATAACGCTGCCGGTGGACTTGATGTGCGTGCGAGCCAGCGCCAGAATCGCGATCTACAAGAACCCCTGCCATAAGTTTTTGATATCATGCTCAAGAATAAAACTACCGCTCATTGTCACTAGCAGTGTGTTGATGAATAACAACAACGCGTTGTGAATGCGCACACACAAGCAGCACGCGCCTAGTCCTAGCCTAACTGCTTTCTGCCGCAACCGCTGCGAACTCAAATGCGGTAGTTTTAAGCGCGATTATGGGCGATCCCGAAAGTACGCACGCAGTCAACGAGCACTGACTCAACCCGTAACGATTTCTAGCCGTAAAGAAGCGAAGAAGATAGCAACGACGCAGTTTTAAGTCACGCGCACGGTCAGCGCAGCGCGCATAGATTGAAAACAGAACTACTGTTTGCTGCAACCACTGCGCAGAAAACTGTGGTCAATATTGTCTTATCCATCAATAGCACATACAATCCGAAGGTGCATAGCTAACACAGTCATAGGTTAAAGGTAATAAAGCCATAAAAAGACACGAAGCATTACAATCTTCCTGTCGTTTACTTACGGCCGCGTTAGTGCAGAGCTTCGTCACTTTCTCTTGCAGTTATCACTTGGCCTCTAGTGAAGCTTTGACACATTTGTTTGCGACGCTGCGACCAATACCAAAAACCAAAGATATTGCAAAAATGCTTTTGATACAACCTCTTGGTATCAAACATGGCATTTGATGCCAGGTCCATGTGGTGAAGGTGCCTAGCAAAGCCCTGTCCTTATTTGGCACACCATGAGGACGAAACTGAGAACAAAAGCTGCTCTTTGCTGGGGCACTTTACTCACGTTCATAGAAGGGGTGAATGAGCTGAGAATGAGTCCGCCTTAGTGGATCAGTGGTGAGGCTGTTTGTCTGCTGACCCGGGTCACGGGTGCGATTCCGACCATGGCGGTTGCATTTTGATGGAGGCGAAATGGCAAAAACCCATGTACAGTAAAACCTCGTTATAATGACGCGAGATATAATGAACTAATAGATATAACAAAGCCACTGTAATTCCCCTTGAAATTCCTATAGACGCCCATGTATTTAAAACCTTGTTTTAATGAAGCAAAATGAATATAACAAACCATTCTTCGTCCACAATGAGCATTTAATGATCATTTTCGTATACGTCAATTCAATATTTCATAGCGTGCGACGGTTTATGTTTCATTACGGCTGCGGTAATTCAAACTCGCGCCTTGCGCTCCCAGGGAGCCGCCTGCAAACACACGTGTGGGAGTGAGTCTCCCTGCCTCCCCTTTCCTCTGGAACTAATGGACTCGCCCGTGCAGCAACTCTCGTCAGCCGGCCTCCCCTCTCCTGTAGAAATCGTTGTCCCACCCGCGCATCTGACCTCCTTCCTCCCTTCAGCTCAAGCAGAAGTCAGCAATGTAGAAAGCCGTTGAGTCGGACGTCAAGAAAAAAAAAAGTGGCTGAAGATTTCGGCGATGTCACCAGTGGGTGTTACAAGCGACCGGGCCCAGACGTCGTGGGCCGCTCTCCTTGACGTCGGCTTTGTGCCTGACTGCCACACTTTCTGCATGTATGTCGGTGCCAATACTGATGCGGTGACAACCGTGCATGACGAGTGTTGGTGAACCGACGCTCGCGCAAGTGCTGGATGCGATAGACCTGCTGTGCCGCTTCTTTGGTGCTTAGGATGACGGTGAGGATGGACTCGAAATAGCTGCTGCAGCTGAAAAAGCAGTCATACGCATGAGGAAGAGTCGGCAAAAGCCTGTTAAGGACTAGTTTTCTTCGAAGTGACCTACCAGCTGGTGTGCTGGATTTGGCGAAAACAAAGTGCATTGTCATTTATTATTTTGATACTTTTTGCCTTCCGACGGCCGTTTTTCTCTGCGCGGTGGGCTGCTGTGATATTCATTGGTGAGTACATTCTTTCTTGATGACGAATTGTCGGTAGAAATAGATAATTGTTGTGTAGTGTATAGGGGGCGCTGTCAATGCTATCATCTGTATATAAGCGATTGCCATCAAAATAAAGGTGTGGTTCCCCGTCCATGGATCGGTCCGACTTATCACTCGGCGCTTCGCGATACGGTGATATCACATTCTGGCGCAGTCGGCGAAGCTAGCGAGCTAGCGACGAACCGTTTCCTGCCGTTTTAAGGGGCGTCGCCTACGAGATGGCAACGTACGGACTACCGCCATTACCGCCTTTTCTGGAGACTCCTGGAGATGCGACAATCCCATGGGAGCAGTGGCGCGATGATTTCACAAATTTCCTTGAAGCAACGGGGATGGACGCGCAACCGCCACCACGGAAAAAGGCCATTCTACTGCAATGTCTCGGGGTCGAGGGACGCCGTATTTTTCGCACACTGGGCCCAGAGCCGGCGCGGACGCCAGGCACGACAGAAGATAAGACGGAGGCAAGTGGAAGAGATAGTTACATCGAGGCGTTGGGCCTATTGGAGCGTCAGTTCTCAAGCACCGTCAACGTACTGGTAGAGCGACGTCGATTCACTTTACGTCGGCAACTGCCGAATGAGCCTATACGGGAGTTCGTCAGTAACCTCAGACAGTTAGCGAAGACGTGTGACTTCGGGGATTTCTTGGAGGCGGCTCTGCGAGACAGGGTTGTTGATGGAATACGGAGCACTGAGTTGCGACAGAAACTGCTCGTGAAGGGGTCCCAACTTACGCTGGCAGAGGCTGTAGAAATGCTGCAGACGTACGAGCAGGCAGCGGAGGGCGCTGCGGTCTATGACCAAGGGTCGCCACAAACGGACATAGTACAGCACGTATTCCAAGGCAGAGGCCCAGACGGCGACTCGACAGCGACGTCGGTGCGCAAGTGTTACCGGTGCGGCTCTACAAGGCACCTCGCTAATTCACAGGAATGTAAAGCACGGGGGAAACGTTGCTCCAAATGCCACAAGATGGGACATTTTCAAGCGGTCTGTGGCATGAGGAGGGAGCAGAACGTACGGACGGTCCGGAACGACGGCGCTAGCGAAGAAGGCGTGCTCACTGTGCTGGCGGTCAGACAAGTGGAACGACGGACTTTGGTAGTTGACGTCGTTGTTGAGAACGAGCCACTTCAGTTGCTGGTGGATACTGGGTCGTCGGTGTCTATTTTGCCCGACCACGTCTACCGAGACAAGTTCGCCAACAGGTTTCCTTTGACTGCGGCTACAGCGACGCTGCGTGATTTTTCACAGAAGAAAATTCCAGTCTTGGGATGGTTCACAGCCAGAGTTGTACGCGGGAAAAACTCGGCTTGCCTCCGCTTTTACGTTGTTCCCCAGGGCGTGGCATTACTGGGACTAGACGCGGTGCACCAGCTACAGTTGAACATCATCGGTTCTACATTGGAATGTCTACAAGTCACGGCCAGCCCCCAGTCGCTCCCTCCTGAATTGTGTGAGTTTTCTTTTCTTTTCGCTGATAAGTTGGGCTTAGCGAAAAACTTTGTACATTCTGTAAGCTGCGCGCAGACGTAAAACCAGTAGCAGCGAAAGTTCGACGCTTGCCCCTGACGCTGCGAGATAAAGTAGCGGCTGAACTGACAAGATTATTGGATGCAGGCATTATAGAAAGGGTTAGCGCTGCGGAATGGGTGTCTCCTATAGTGGTTGTGCAGAAGAAAGATGGAACTATTCGCCTATGCGTCGATTTGCGCGAGCCAAACAAAGCAGTAGTCATTGATGGATTCCCTTTGCCGCACACGGAGGAACTGTTACATGCGCTGAGCGGAGCAGCATGGTTCTCGAAACTGGATCTTGCTGCAGCCTACCATCAAGTGGAATTAGCCGAAGAGAGTCGCGAAATAACGACGTTTATTACGCACGAAGGCTTATTTAGGTTCTGCAGAGTTTGTTTTGGCCTCGCATCGGCACCTGCCGCGTTTCAGCGAATGATGCAAGAAATATTGAAGGGCTGCAAGGGCGTGTTGTTTTATATCGACGACATTATAGTCTTTGGAAAGACTAAGCACGAGCACAACCGTAACCTTCGCGAGGTATTGCATCGGATCGCTGAGGCGGGGCTGCAGCTGAATCAGAAATGCTTATTCGCTGTCAAGGAACTCTCCTTTTTGGGTCATCACGTGAGTGCAAGAGGTCTGGCCCCACTTAAGTCAAAGGTGGATGCTGTGATGAAAGCACAAACGCCTGCCGATGTAGTCTCGCTGCGGTCTTTCCTTGGGCTCATAGGCTATTACTCTCATTTTCTCCCCAATTATGCAGAGGTGGTGGAGCCACTGCGACGGCTTCTTCGTAAAGGACAGAAGTTCGTGTGGGACCAGAGCACCGAGGAGAGTTTTTGCAGGGTCAAGAAGATGCTGTCGTCATGTGGGGTGGTGGCCATGTTCAACGAGTCTTTGCCTGTACAAGTGACCACTGACGCCTCGGCATATGGACTGGGAGCTGTGCTACAGCAGGTAGTCGACGGAGAAGTACGTACAGTGGCATTCGCTTCGAGGACACTAACGCCACCAGAACGCAAGTACTCTACCGGGGAACGAGAGGCGCTGGCATGTTTATGGGCGTGCGAACATTGGCATGTTTATCTGTGGGGCCGCAAGTTTGTCTTACGAACTGACCATCAGGCTTTGGTGACACTGCTGTCCACAAATGGGGTTGGAAGACGGCCACTGCGTATTGAACGCTGGTCTGCTAGACTTCTGAGATACAACTTCACGGTGCAGTACACAAAGGGGAGCACCAATGTCGTTGCGGATGCGCTTTCTAGGCTACCGTTGACCCCTGCAGAGGACGACCCTGTGGAGGAAGTAGTTGCTGTGGTTTCCAGCATGATCACAAAGAGTGAGTTGCAAGCAGCGACAGCTGAGGATTCAGTGTTAAATGAGGTGGCACAGTATGTTATGTCCAGATGGCCGGAAAAGGGCTGTTTAGCTGAAAACATAAAATTGTTTTTTCGTATGCAAGAAGAACTGTCGGTTATAGACGGACTATTGTTTCGCGCTGAACGGGTCGTTCCCCCAGCAGCACTTGCTTCCAGGCTGGTCATGATGGCACACGAATCGCATCCAGGCATTGTAAGGACCAAACAACGGTTGAGGGAACAGTACTGGTGGCCCGGAATGGACAGTGATGTTGAATCTTTGGTTAGGAATTGTGCTGTCTGCAAAGCATCAGATAAATCTGCAAAAACTGTAAGGGCCCCGTTGGAGCCAGTGCAGTGGCCCGAGAAGCCGTGGGAAAAGCTTGGAATTGACATCGTTGGGCCGATGGAACGAGCCCCTCCAGAGTGCAGGTTTGCAATCACTATTATTGATTACCACAGCAAGTGGCCTGAGGTGGCATTTGTGTCCACAATAACTGCACAGGCAGTAGTGAAAGTACTCGTGGAAATTTTTTTCGAGAGAAGGGTACCCGAAAAGCATTGTGACTGACAATGGGCGTCAGTTCATGTCGACATGTTTTGAGCAGTTTTTACGAGACCGGGGAATTCAGCACTGTGTTACAACATTGTACTACCCGCAATGCAATGGGCAAATTGAGCGGTTCAACCGCGTTCTCAAGGAGTATATGCAGGTTGCGGCATTGGAGCGAAGACCACTGAAGGAGGCAATTTGGGACTACCTGGGTGTTTATAGGGCCACCCCGCATGCAACTACAGGAGCGTCGCCGGCTTACCTGCTGCATGGAAGAAAACCCAGAACGAGATTGGATGTTGTTGGCCTCCCAGAAAGGGAATTTTTTGAGGAGCCGCGTGTCGTCATGGAAAAGTTGAAACAGCGCGTTAAGGAGCAGCAACAACGAACAAAAAAGTACGTCGATGAAAAACGAGGTGCCAGAGCGTCTGTCATTGAGCCAGGAGATTTCGTAAAAGTAAAACAAGGCGGACCGAAGACGAAACACAAGTTTTCTTTGCCGATCCAGGTGAAGAGACGTGTGGGCACGAATTCGTTTCTACTGGCAAACGGGACGAAATGGAACGCATCAAAGTTAACAGTAATTAGTAAAGGAAGGACAGGACAGGCACAAGCACTAGCTGACGCGGTTACAGCGCGACGCAATGCATCTTCGGGGTTTTCCTACGACATGGATCTTCACATAGGAAAGATGGCTCAGCCACAAAACCCTATAGTCGTGAATGAATCGGAAGTGGGTCCATCAGAAGACACCCAGGGAAGCGCTAACCATTCTGACAGTGCACAAACCACGGTAACGGAGCCCATATTAGAGGTTCCCGATCAGCAGGACACATCTCGGTCGCAGTTGGCCACAGCCACAGCACCATCACGCACCAGGCCGGAACGAACAAGAAGAATGCCAACACGGTATCAAGACTACGAGCTGACCTGACTACAAGAACATCAAGTGTGGTGAAGTGAACGTGTGCTGTGAAGTGAGTGCGCGAAAGTAGACTGACTTTAGTTGTGTTGTTAATTTTTATGAGGGGGGAATGTGTTGTGTAGTGTATAGGGGGCGCTGTCAATGCTATCATCTGTATATAAGCGATTGCCATCAAAATAAAGGTGTGGTTCCCCGTCCATGGATCGGTCCGACTTATCACTCGGCGCTTCGCGATACGGTGATATCACAATAATGGTTATAACAAAATAAAGGTTATAACAAAGTAACTACGACTCCCCCATCAACTTCGTTATAACGAGGTTTGACTGTACTATGCGATGTCAGTGCACGTTAAACAACACCAGATGGTCAAAATTTCCGGAGCCCTCTACTACGGCGTTGCTCATAAGCACATCGTGGTTTTGGGATGTGAAAAACTCTACATATTATTATTATAAGGTGAGCTTACATATTATGTGAGTGTTTCGTGTTTCTCAGCAAGGAAAAGATTGTGTGAGCCAGACAGGGCAACGAGGCCAGATTTTTGGCTGTTTTGTAGTAAAGATATATTTTTCACAAATCAACAACATTTGAAAGAGGGTACAATTTTTGAAAATCAAATAGTTGAAAGTGAGCGTTTATCTTGTCAACATCTTCATAACCTTGCCTTTATTTAACTTGATGCTCATTAATATTGTCTATGAGTATGATGATGGCGACATAATGGAAACACTGGATAAACAGACTGAATTTCGTTTCAGCTTTTTTTAGGAGCGAAGCCCCTTATGGCATCACCTAGTTGGTCGTCCTTCCATCCTGCGTAGCCAGCACATGCACGGAGTGAACGATGATGAGTGGGGCGAAGCATCCGTTCGCCCGATGCGTGTCCTAGTGTGATAGGAGCAGACAAACGGACAGACCGACGGATGCATGGATAGACACACGAACGGACGGAAACACTGACAGACGAATGCACGGATGGAAAAACTGACGCTTCACCCCACTCATCATCATTCACTCTGCAGATATGCTGTGATTTTTTTAACTGATGCAAAACTAAGGAACGAATGAAGGGGTTTCACCATTACCGTCTGAACAGGCCATACGAGCTTGTCAGGTGGAAAGGTTGAACCTTGTAATGCCAGTGCCGAACTGTGGGCCACAGCCTTCGGTTCAGCCCACGATCCAGTTCCGAGAGTGGGACCAGAGATATGCAGAAGACCCACACCGCAGCTGTCCCGAGGAAAATGGTGCCCATGGTTGAGAAGATCTTGCTCAGGAGACCTCTTTCTTTTGCAACTGACCTGAAGGAAATGAAAAACAAAAAATGCAAGAACGAAACGTACATTCAAGTCAACAAAACACTACCATAAAATGCCGAGCAAGCAGCCCCATTATGGTGAAAGATAATCTGACTAGATTCGGGACAGGGGCGCTTGCTCAGTCCCGGACCGAGATTCAAGATGGTGCTGGGAAAGCCGCTAAAAATGAAAAAAAAAATGCCTATTCATGTTGCTAATGAGATGCTTTATTTACAAAGAATTTCATAAACAATATTGAATATACATTCGGCGTACTCATTCTTGCGGCTCTTTTTGCATAAGCGATGCTCGTCTCGAGAAAAAAAGCGGCCAAAGGGGAAGAAAGGGGTGGGTGGGTGTGATTGCTTGGTCATTCGCGCTTATTTCAGATTTTCAAAAGAAAGGCTCAGCATTTTACGGCAGATAGGGAAAGAATTTGAGGAACTAAGCACGCTCAGACAGCAATAACTGAATTAACTGTTGCAGCCGATAATAAAAAATTAAGAGGTTGTTTCCCACATCAAACACAACACTCCTGGTACAAATACAGAGCAAGGCACTAACTCGCGATTAGCGTGAAATCGCTGGAGAACTGCATGTTCTTGTTCCTAGGCTTCTGTTTTGCCCCCTTGCCCTATATGATAATCTTTAGCGGGCTAGCATATGCACAAGTACAATTAAAGCCCAATTAAATTCCTTTAAGGTGACCATGCAAAACCATGAAAAATATCCTAATTCCAAATACCATCCTGCTGAAATTTCCCGCAACTCTATGAAGACTGAGCTTGTCAATATAATAGCCCTTAAATATGCACGCAATCGAGGCTTATACAGAAGTAAAGTGGGTCATTGGAGCAAATGAATTGCCAGGAGAAGAAGTTTCCATGCTATGACGCAATCTGCACTTGTCTTTGCCTCTCCCCCTCCCCCCCCCCTTTTTTTTTCTAACTGTCAACACAGGAAACACCAGTTTTATGTCAAAACGCTGATATTACATTCAGGTGACTTTTTTATTTATTTTAAGCCCGTTCGAATAATTTATTTTAAGCCCGTGCACACTCAATTCGAGAAGACGCCCATTTTTCTTCTTTTTTTTTCCTCAATTATTACCTGGGAGATATTGTAAGAGGCTGGTCTTGGACAAGTTGCCTAGCATAATTGATGTTTTTAACACACTGGTTCTATAGATTTTGATTCGGTCAATGTGTTAATACTGGCGTCACACTACCCTGGAAAACACCCAAGATTTTGATGACAAGCTGAGGTGGAAAAATCCAAAGGCTCTAGTTAAATAGAACCTTATTGGACCAGGAAAATGTAGGCCATTTAACAGGAGTTCCAATGAAGAAGGGTGTAGACTCCAAGTATGAAACCAATCGTGCTGGAAGGATTTGTTCCATTTAAACAGCAGTTTCGTTTAACAAACTTCCGTTTAAATAGAGTCTACTGTACATGCAATAGCTTCGTTTAGAGGGACATTAAAGAGCAAAACTGTTCTTTTCGTATTAGTAAACTGCTCTTCCACGGAACCAAAAACATCGCGCTTGCAGCAAGAAGATGCCGGGCAAGCAAGAAAACGCGCAAGAAGAAAATGTGGACGCCACCTTGACAGCTTCCTCAACATTTGCCGTGGAGCCGCATATTTTGACGGTGCCTACTGAGGCTTAAGGGGGGGCGCGGCAAGTAAAGTGCCGATTTTGGTCAAAATATGCGATTTTCTGATTTATTTTTTTTCGTAATCTTCGGACCTTCAACTTTCTTGTTCTAAAATATTACAGCGAAACGTGTGCTACAAATCCCACAAATAGTGTTTTTGCCGAGGCTAGTCGCCGAAAAGTGCGAAAAAAAAAAGCCCCTGAAACGGTGTTGTTCACGCAGCGCAAACGCGCCAAGTTGTTGACCGTGAGCCGCCATTTTGGTAGCTTTGGAAAGAGGAGAAAGCCGGCTTCCCTATGGTCACGATCTCGTGTTTCGCCGAGTGAAAATAAAAGCGCGAGGAGCAAGTAAAAAAACGAAAACGAAGAACGGCAATCGGCTGCGCGGGTCACGTGGTAGCAGGCGCGACCTCTTACTGGTCAAAGCTGCGCCGCGCACCTTGGCAACCTTGGAAGCGCGAGCGCATCTGCGGCCGCCGCGCCGAGGATCATCCGGCGTGCGCTTCGTTTTTTGCCAGTTTGCTGTTTTTGTGATAGTTCGCGTGCTTTTTTTACCAAGCTTTGTTTACATCGGTGGTCTCTTCTGAGTGCTTGCTCATACTGCGGTGCTATGTTGCCGCAAAAAAAGTTCCGGAGCGTCCACAAGTACGGCAAGCGTCGGAAAGCTTGGAACAAAGGGCAGACGACTGCGGCTGCCGTCCCAGTCGCAGTTCCGGACGGAGCATGCTCTTCAAGCGTTACGGAGCCTCTACTCAGACCCTTCGCTGATTGTTGTGAGGCCGAGAGTGTGGAAGGTGCCACATCGTCGTATGTTAGACCGCCGAATGCCGTCGACCGTGATGGACGCTCTCGCGAACCCGATTGCGGTGGCACCGCGTCGGCAGCCGTTGCAACTCCGGGCGTTCGCGCGTCGAACATTCTATCGCGTGTTTCGGCCCAGATTCCGAGCAGTAAAGAAATCGCGCAGCGGGCGCAGACAAGGCGGGATGTTTTGGATGCCGTAGCATCGAAGTCCGCTTCAAAGCGGAAGCTCGAGCTTCTGAACGAAGGCTGCGACGAAAATGACGGCGGTAAGGACTCCACATTCTTTATTGTAAATAAGAGGATGCTGAACGGTCTACTTTCGTCAGCAAAGTGCAACAAGTGCGACGAAGGGTCAATACGCCTCGAGACTACGCACTGCCTTGGACTCGCGGCGAGGATGGAACTTTTTTGTGACAATTGTGGCATAGTGAACAGTGCGTGGTTGTCCCCGAGGTGCTCCGGGCAACAAAAAACGAACCCCTTTAAGGTAAACGTGCGTGCTTTGAGGGCTGTGCAGTCAGTTGGCAGAAAACAATCTGCCATAAATGACATTGTTTCTGCGATGGACATTTCGCATCGAGCACTGCACCACAAGTCCTACCAGAGACTGCAAAGAAAGTACAGCCACCCTGCCACCACATCAGCTGCCACCCGCATTGAAGCAGAAAGTGCACAGAAGGTGCATGACATTTACAAGGACCTAGGAGGAGTGCCAGGCAACATTGACGTCATTTACGACGGCACGTGGATGACGAGGGGGCACAGAAGTCATATTGGCGGTGGCTGTGTAATCGAGCTGTACACAGGCTTGGTCTTGGACCACTGTGTCCTGTCCAACTACTGCCAAGGCTGTGCTGTTGGCCCCAAGCCTGGTGACAACAACTATGAGGAGTGGCTTGAGAAACACAAGCCACAGTGCCAAAAGAACACCGATGCTAATGCAGGCCAAATGGAAGTAGAAGCAGCTAGGATCATGTTTGAAAGATCGTTTACCAAGTACAAGCTTCGATACATCAATGTGCTCTGCGACGGTGACAACCGTACGTACCTTGCCCTCATGCAAGACAAGGTGTATGGCTACATGGTGATCAAGAAACAGGAGTGTGTGAACCATGTGAAAAAAAGAATGTGCACTTCCTTGCGCAACCTTCTTGATGAGCACAAATCCAAAGGCCGAGGACTGAGCATGGGTGGCAAAGGCCGGCTGACGCAGGGCCTGATAAAGAAGTTAACGAATTATTATGGCTGGGCCATTAAGAGCCACCCCAACGATGTTCCTGGCATGGAGAGGGCCATCATGGCCACTTATTACCATGTAACATCCACAGACCAGGATCCACACCACGACCTGAGCCCAAGTGGGACCGACTACTGGTGCCCGCACAATCAGGCATTGGCCAAGGGAGAGCCGCTGCCGCCTCACAAACATAAACTGCCCCCTCACGTGCGAGTGGCACTGCTGCCAATCTACAAGCGCCTCTCGAACAAAGAGCTCCTTGAAAGGTGTACGCAGGGAAAAACCCAGAACGCTGTGGAGAGTATGAACAGCGTCATTTGGTCACTCCAGCCCAAGAGCCAGTTCGCCTCCCTTCGGAGTGTGGAAAGTGCAGTTGCAGATGCAGTCTGCCGTTTCAATGGTGGCTGCAAGAGTGCGCTGCAAGAGATCACTGCTCAACTGGGCTTCAATCCAGGAGACTGCTCTTTGCGGCAAGCAGCCGAAAAGGATGCCAAAAGGGTAAAGAGGGCTCAAAAGATGCACTGTTCCACAACAAAGAAGCGCAAAACTGGGTTGCGCTCTACAGAGGCCAAGGCCACAGCATCTCAGGATTACTGCCCAGGAGGATTCTGAGTGTTTTAGGCATGTTGTGAACTTCCAAACAAGAGTGAACTTTCAAAGTCAGTTTTCTCAACTCTTGATTTTCGCCTATGTGCCTTCGCTACAACATCTGTAATTTTCTAACAAAGACTGATAGAGTCGTTCCGTTTTTTGCACTAGGCTCAGGAGGCCTTTAGCAGTGCAATAAAGCTTTATCTCTCTTCTTACTCATCATTTAAAATTTTAGAACACATTTTATAATTACTGCGATGTGTGCGCAAAACAACATCCATGTTTTGGAAATTTTATTTATGGTTACAAGAACTAGAAAAATCAACTAATAGCTTCCTTGCACAAGATGACGCTTTGGGAACATAATATGAAAAAATAATTTCATTTAGCAATAATTATCTCTTTTAATTGTGAAGAGCATTAATTAGTATAGTTATGCTTGTAACTCATAAAGTACAAGAGGTATTTGAAAACGGTTTTCATATTTGGAATCCTCACAATCATCCACATACACACACCAAATTTCATCACAAACAGTACATTAATAAAAAAATTAGTAGTACTTGCCACATCCCCCCTTAAGTAGTACACACCAAATTTAAGCAAATTTTGTGGCACCAATGACACCAAAATACGGCACACAAACTTTGTAATCTGTGACATCACACGAGGAGATTTCGGTGCCAAATTCCTAAATGAAACTTCGATCTTAATGTTCTCCTATTAAACCTGTGATGGTGAAATTAACGAAATTAGTGTTTCAGAGAACGATTTATCAATCTAAACCGATTCACTGTTTCTCTTCAGTGTCCTTTTAACACAAGATACTCCAGCCCACTGAGCCTGCATTTTTTATGACTTTGCTCATCTCGTATGGCCCTGTAAAAAGGACTTTGCCGACGCATCGTCAAGTTGGGCTCGTCCGATTTCAAGTTCAAAATATCTTTTTCTTCAGATTACTGTAATAAAGACATCTTTCGTAATGCCCCATATTGCTGGCATTCTTAAGGCACTTTCCACGTCAGGGAGACTCCACCCACGAGAGGAAGTTAAATTTCAACATCGCAAAGTACAGTTAAACCCCTTTGCAAGAGACGCTGATGTAACAGACAATGGCTATAAAGACACATATGCGCCCACATTAAAATATGGGTTGATAAGAAAATGCATATGCAGTACCCTGCTTCCCAACAGTAATAATGCTCGTAGCGAATTAAAGAATATTGAATAATTTTTTTACCTGTACAGAGCGATCAAAATATGGTAAGCCAGAGACGCAGCTCCGACCCACACCATGAGGGGCACGGCAGTGCCGAGGAACTGGTCAAACTTTGCGCTGCTGAAGGCTGCAAACAAAGGGCACAATCGACGTAAGATTGAAACCCGTTAAACGGCAGTAAAACATTAAACCCACTTAGTGTGAAAACAGTTCAAACAGCATTCGCTCAATGCCAAAGCTAGAAACCTTGAAATTGTCTCTGCAAATATTCGACAATGAATCTGATTATGTAGCAATATAGATATATAGACTGTCCCGTTGTGCAATTATACCGAGGCTACACAACCTACACAAGACTGCACGAATCAGCATCATGATTTGAGTACAATGATTTGAAGCACTCGCTGGGCTTTTTCTTTCTTGCCCTGCCTTTTGCTATACCTAACTCCTAAGATTACTTTAAGAGGCATCTCTGAAAATATATGTTCATGCATCTGCTGTATGCATGCCTATATACCCTACAAATTCGAAATTGAAAAAAAAAAAATACATGCTGTCCGAAAAACATGATGGACATGACGTTCACCCTCATTATGTCAGATGGGACTACAGTCGAACTTCGCTACACGAAACTGACGGGGCGCGGGAAAAATTTTGTGAAAGCGAGAATTTCATTGTAGTGAAATTAAAAAAAAATATAGCTCATCTGAGCTACCAAACGGAGGAACGTTTATTCTCAGAATTCAAAAAATGTCCGCTGCTTCCTATTCTTTCCCAGCAGCGTCATGACGTGATTCTCACGCATGCATAGCAAGGCCCTAGTGAAAAGTACCCTGAAACAACGCCTAAAACTGCTTTCGTAAACGAACCAAACAGTTGCATTAGCATCTTAACACCAGCAGCTGTCCGCCGTCAAAAGTATCCGAGAACGCCGAAATGGAAACAGGGTATCGTGAAGCGGCGACATTTGCATTATTCTATGCTCAGAATATAACCAACCACTATACATAGCCTTCATAGATTACGAGAATGTGTTTGATTCAGTAGAAATATCAGCCGTCATGCAGACACTACGGAACCAGGGGGTCGAGGAAGTATATATGAACATCCTGCAAGAAATCTACAAGGGATCAACTGCTACCATAGTGCTTCATGAACAAAGCAACAGAATACCAATCAAGAAGGGTGTAGGGATCAACTGCTACCATAGTGCTTCATGAAGAAAGCAACAGAATACCAATCAAGAAGGGTGTAAGGCAGGGGGACACAATCTCCCCAATGCTGTTTACTGCATGCTTACAGGAGGTTTTCAGAAGACTAGAATGGGAACAGTTAGGGATAAGAGTTAATGGAGATTCCCTTAGTAACCTGCGCTTCGCCGATGACATTGCATTGCTGAGTAACTCAGGGGACGAATTGCAACTCATGATTACGGAGTTAGACAAGGAGAGCAGAAAGGTGGGTCTTAAAATTAATCTGCAGAAAACAAAAGTAATGTACAACAACCTCGGAAGAGAGCAGCACTTCGAGATAGGTAATAGTGCACTTCAAGTTGTAAACGACTATGTCTATTTAGGGCAGGTAATAACCGCGGAGCTGAACCACGAGTTTGAAGTAACTAGAAGAATAAGAATGGGGTGGAGCACATTTGGCAAGCACTCTCAAATTATGACGGGTAGATTGCCACTATCCCTCAAGAGAAAGGTATATAACAGCTGTATCTTGCCGGTACTTAGCTACGGAGCAGAAACCTGAAGACTTACAAAGAGGGTTCAGCTTAAATTGAGGACGACGCAGCGAGCAGTGGAAAGAAAAACGGTAGCTGTAACCTTAAGAGACAAGAAGAGAGCAGAGTGGATTAGGGAACGACAAAGGTTAAGGATATCATAGTTGAAATCAAGAAGAGGAAATGGACATGGGCCGGGCATGTAGCGCGTGGACCAGATAACTGCTGGTCATTAAAGGTAACTAACTGGATTCCTAGAGAAGCCAAGCGGGTTAGGGGGAGACAGAAGGTAAGGTGGGCAGATGAGATTAAGAAGTTCGCGGATATAAATTGGCAGCAGCAACCACAGGACCGGTTTAACTGGCGGAACATGGGAGAGGCCTTTGTCCTGCAGTGGACGTATCAGGCTGATGATGATGCCATTCTTATTATCCACCACTCGCGGCTAGCTGATTTTATTGATAATGCAGACAAACAGCTGCTCTGATTATTTACGACACTGGCCAAGCGTGAACATAATGATAAGCAATGAAATCGGAAAAGGCATCGTGCCGCGTTTGCACCAAGCAGCTGCGAGAAGGAAACCATGAACTTGGCGACTGAGCAGCTTCGGATTGTCTGAGCTCAAAGGCAAGCCAGTGGCAAAACAAAAATAGGGCAGTCTCGTTGCCATCGCTATCGAGCAATGCTTGCTGAATAGCGGCGGTATAGCAGCGGTTTGTAATGGCGCCAACGCGTGTTTTAGACTTCGTTGACGCATTTTCAAGCTCTGAAAATGCATCGAAATGTTAAAGATTGGGTTTACTGCATAGCAATAAGTATCTAAGCCTGGAATTGCATTGTAAAATTTCATTGAAGCGAGGCAATCGAAAAAAAAGTGTTCGTTGTGGCAACAATATTTATGCATTCACTCCTATAGACTGCTGACGGGGAATCGTGAATCTTTCGTCGTAGCGGAAATTTCGTTGATGCGGCGTTCGTTGCAGCGGAGTTCGACTGTACTACCGAGTGCACTCCCAATGGCGCCTGCGGCTTCTTTGTGAGAACTGTTTGTAACAACGAAACACTGTTTCTACGATTTAGCCATGCACACTGCCTGCGCATGTCGGCTAAAAAGACAATGCCCTGCCTTTCCAAAGTATGCCTACTAAATGAGACACACGTTTATGCAATATAGTCACTATATTCTAGGGAAAATATAACTTGATTTTAATGTCCTATAATTGACATGGACACACAAAATTCTTCAATAATTTGCCTTGTTTGCTCACACTTGATTATCCGAATTGTGCCCGCCTTGTTTGGGCATAAACGAAAAGCTACACAAAATTTGGTAAACACGGAGTTGCATCACCTAGTACCCTCAGCAAAACAATGTGACATATGTACTCCTTAATTGAGGACTAACAATCGAGCCAAGGCATTTCTGGTAATTATTTGTAGTACTAATTGCGATGCAAATGGAAAAAAATTGAAGCATATGAAAAGATGACTTGCTGTTGGAAAGGCAAGATGGAAGCTTGTGATGAAAAATTCATTAACAAAGGGCTTGCTGGAGCCGACGTTCTGACAAATGGACTCGTCTATGCGAGGCTGAAACTGCAAGTTATCGTTTTGTCATCTTCAATTTCTTCTCAGTTATGTCAGTTATGTTACTGTAAATAACTTCCCCGATACTTTCTTTGTCCTTATTGTATATTAGTTTGCATCGGTCTTGTGTCTAACAAAAAAAAAAAAAATCTTAAATCTTCATCTTAAAATCTCCCTTCTTCTGTGGCACACTTCACTAAGACAAAAGTAGTACACCTACACACACTTGTTTGCATTCTCACAGCAAAGAGAACATTGCAAATTCTCATAATCATTGTCACATTCCACACACGTGGTGTTAGATGTGAACATTTGGCAAACTTGTATGGTTGGGCAATGGCCTGTAGTTTATAAATCAAGTAACACCAACCCAAGTATTAAAGTGAGGAACTACTTTGACATAAGCTCGAAGCACAATGTTACAGGGTCAACTTGGCCCCTTCTTCAGGGGTGACTGGGAGGCACCAGAGAGTGGGCGTCTCTGCCGACTGAAGAGAGGCTTTGAACTTTTCAGCTAGAAAAACATAGCACTCCTCCAGTTCTGTCAATAACCAAACTCCACCAACTGGTGCTAAGTTGGATGCTACTAATATAGGAACCACCACTGCACTTGTCATTTGTGTTACACATGCAAGGTGACCAGCCAAATTCAAATCATCAGGTAAAGGTATAATTTCACCAGTCGAAACAATGAAATTATGGCTCAGAAATGCTGCCGTACCAACTAGCCTGACTTTCAATACTACTAAAATCATGGTCTCACAATTATGTACAAGTACAGGCCGAAACCACCTTAGGCAGAGATCGAACTAAAAAGTCGAATCAGCACCAGCCTGCTGTTATTCCTGGCATGAGGGATGCGACTTGATTTGCCTTTACTCACCAATTTTTGATTGCACCGCCCAGCTGTCGTCCAGCTGCAGGCGAAAAAACCTGACGGTTCCGTAAGCAAGACCACCGTATACCATCCATGTGACAGCCTTAGCCAGAATGCCTGACAGAGAGCGCATGCTGGCGTACTTGCCTGCAATTAAAGAATAAGGAATGCGTTATTGTATGATATTTGATGATATCGAAAGCGAGTCATTCACCAAGCACCTTTTGGAGAGAAAGAATAACAACAAAGCCAATGTCGATCATTGTCCTTTATTAAGGGAGGACGCACTTTTTGAAAACCGAAAAATGGCAAAAGAGTAGATTTTTTTAAAACCACATATTCAAGTAGTATGTCTTATAAACTATCTGTTCTGTAAATATCAATGTCTAAATCATCACAAAAGTAGATAAAATAAATTATACAACATGCCGCAGCAGCCGGCGAGTGGCCAGCGAGCGCTGAAAATATCCCAACTTCGCGTGTTAGCGATTTCCCAACCACGCGGCACAGCACCGCCATCTTAGTCTTGTTTTTCTCACGAATTCTCGCCCTTTTTATTTGCCACCCACGGCAGCAGCAGAGGTGTTGCCGAGGCGGCAATCACCCATGATTGAGGGGCTCTCGAAGTTTTGAAGTCTCCCGCGGTTCGGATGCAAAGCCGCGATTGGAGAAAGCGGGCACCTCTCGAGGGAGTGGACGATCGTGCAGCTCCTATTTGCTGCTGCGCGCGACGATGCATCTGTTCCTCCAGCTCGCCGTCTGCTCTGGCGCTTGCAAGGCCGGTGTGCTTTTTGTGTCCCGTTTGTCATCATCCAGCTCAGTTCTCACACGTGCTCTTCTATCTTTCACCATCCTTATGAGACAATCTTTCACCGTGCTCATGAGGCCGATTGTTGCACTGTCGGTCACGGTGGGCAAAACAAAGTTCGGGACTCTGGACGCGTTCGGTTCAAGAAAGCGTCAGATGAAGCTTGTACGCATGGCGTGGCTCGTTCATACGGCAACACCTGGTGACGATTGCATCGATGGTTCCAACGGAGCGCTTCTGCTTCGTCTCTGCAAGACAATGACTGCAATGACGTTTATCGAACGTCTAGATGGCAACACCATTGGTAAAAGACACAACTGAGGTTGGTATTTCATGCTCAAGTGCCCCTGATGTGTCGCGCTCGCTAACAGGAGTGATTATGGCCCTGAACAGTGCGACCGCGACGTCGACTGTGCATTTGCAGAAGAGTTTTCGGACATGCGAGGAGTTATCGGCAGAAGATAGCGAACGTGCTGCTGTGCAACAAAAGCTCGGCATTATGCCGACAGCTGAGAGGAAGTTTCAGATGATGCTTGAACCTGAAGAAGCCACCGCTATGACTGAAGACGAAAAATATTGCCTTGTGCAAAGGACTGCCCCTAGCGACTTGCTGTACGACAAGCAGGAAGAGCGGCAAAGGAAAAGAGTCCCAAAGGGCGCATCTAGCTATTGTGCAGGGTCATTTTAGACCAAAATATGTGCTCTAAACTTTCGACGTACGTTTTCTGAGAAAGACTTTTTTTGGCCAGTGAGGTTGTTTAGTCTGGTGATATCTCTGTAATTGTTCATCTAATTTTTATCAGATTAGTTTTATTATGTACCTTAATAAATAGCCCACCCACTGACAGAGCTGCTTTTTGAATTAATTGTGTGTAATTTGTGGTAATTAAAATTTCATTGATAAGAGCTCAATGGCAAACACTAAATCTAGTGCTTTGCTCAAAATTTTCAAAAAGAAAATTTTGTTTGATATGTAAAGTTCTGTTTATGCTGAACAGCTTTGTTGCAGTTGATTCTCGCATTCATTTCTTCATCTCATGTGTTGAAATATTTTACGTGCATATTTTATCATTTATAATGTTGTGTGTTTGTCATTGCAAAGCATATTTATTTATTAATTTTCTTTTGCTTGTTAATCGTGGTTTACTATTAAGTTGTTGATAGTTCTAAGCATTATTGTTGGTATTGTTTTTAATGATATTCCCACTACGGCTTGAGCCTGAGCAGGGACTGCAGTATTTGTAAATAAATAAAAAAATAATAAAAAAGGGGTTCTGTCCTAGTGTAAAGCACCCATCCAGGAATCATCAAAGTGAATTTCACGGTGCTAACACATTTACTGAATTCACCAGAGCCTGACTAAGAAACCTATGTGGGCTATCCTGACTAATGGCTGTACCTTGGAAACCAGTGAGCCTAAATGCATGCAATTTTGCGGTTATTCAAATGGCTTTGTTATTAGCCTACCCTGAAAATTTCATTAGGATATCTAAACAAACAAAAAAGTTGCCTTTCCATGGTAGTCTCCCCCTTAAAAACAAATTACAAATATATTGAAAAGAGTTTCACAAACAGTTTTTCATGTTTTTTGGCCTGATATACTTTCTTTTTCATACCGAGCAATCTCTCTGTTTAACAAGATTTTGCATTATATGTTTTATATATACATATATATGTATATATATCAACAAGGCCTTCAAGTCATGATTGTATTTTGGCTTAAACAGCAGATTCCTTTTCTATGTGCATATTACACACGCAAACATAAAGAGAAGTTCTCTGCAGGCCTACCTGAAAAATATTTCTGGCTACTCCCTTAAAAACAAGCTTAAAAGTTTGCTGAAATCTGCTACACATTTTCACAAATATGTATAGAAAAAAAAAACGTTTTAGGCTAAACTCTCTGGAGATCTTCAATAAGATAAAGAGCTTGTCCTAGCTTCTACACCAGCCTCTCTGATCCCTTAAAGTGGCGCTGCAACACTTTTCTCAGTAGTTGTTAAATGGCTTTATTAGAGGAGTTCATTGCCTCGCAAACTGACAGCCGCAGAAATTCGTGAGGTACTATAGAGGTCTGTTACATGCTTTCATCCAGCGCATTATCTCTCTTTTCATACCAGCGAGGGCAGTTTCAGCTACCCAAAGGGTGCGACAAAGGGCAAAAGATGCACCTATTCTTCAGTGTGTCACGACCTTGAGATCTTTCTTTTTGTTTTCTTCAAATTCGCGCCTTACTTCTATGCGTGATCGTGAGCATAGGTACGAGCATGTGACAACAACCCTTAACGGCCGCGGCAATTGTGCAGCTCACAGTGCTCGAATGAGCCAACGACTGTGGATATTTAGATTATGTCACAGTCATTTGGTTCTGTCGCGTCTTCTGTAAAGAGAAGAGAGGGCTATTCCAAGCCAACTTTTAGAATCAACTGTAAATTCTTGGCTACTTGCTGCGCAATGTGTTTAGCTCGCATGTTCTTAAAGGCCTTGACTATTGTTCAGCAGCGTTTCCCAGCAATGTACAGTGCTTCAGGGCCCCTTGAACGTCCCACAGATGAGCTCAGCACGTTTACGCATTCCGGCGCTCGCTACCACGGTGGAGTAGACGAAACAGTAGGTGCTAGCATATCACAATGATATCTTCCGCAACGTAATGCCACAAGTAAAACTAGCTGCAAGCCACACAGAGATGACAAAGTGTCTCGGATTACACTTCCTTTGTACACTCCGATAAAAATGTTCTTCTGAATGTAAGTGTTGCTCCTTAACATGATAGCACCAAAGAGCTCTTTTTGAAAAATTGCGGTATGAATGTCGCTGGCCGTGGTGTTTATGGTTTGAGCAAGAAAGCAGCACTGGCTGTGAGTGAAAATTCGATGTGCAACTAAAAATAGCTGGTGGCACAGTTTAGGTCTCCACTGAAAAGGGAAGGCAGCCTAGCGATAGGAAAGGTCATATTGTGTGTGAGCATATGTGTGTACGGATAGTAGCGCTACTGCATTCAACTCACAGGCAAAGCTTAAGGGTGCCCCGATTTTAATTTAACATGTAAATTTCAAAAAGCATTAAAAAAAAGAAAGAAAAAAGTAGTCGGCACTGTTTTTCGAAGATAACGCAAGGGGGCAAGTTATTAAATGCATGTAAGCATGCATTTCTCTATCATGCACCTACGTGACTGAAGCTGCGTGAATGAAAAGTCGAATAGGCCACTATTTGCTCTGCATCGGAACATGGCACGGCCGATGGAACAACACAGTGTTCAGTCTCACCTGCAGTGACCCTTCTCGTACTGCCAAGAAACAGCGCATCATCGGCCAGTGACAAGCACAGCGTTATGGTAAGCAAGTTGAAGAAGTTGTAGTTGCCCGTGGCAATGATCAGCATCTGCAGAAAGACCTAGAACAGAAAACAAGGGCTGCCAGTGTGTAGCAGCCAGAATGCATGCTAACATACAAATAAAAATTAAAATCTGGGGTTTCTGTGCCCAAGTGCACTTGGATTGTAACGAGGGAAGAGAACTTCAAAATTTATTTTTTTTGCCACCTGGGCCTCCCTTAACAAGCATCTAAATTTAAGCACATGGATGTTTACGCATATACCGCTTCCACTGAAATTTGCTCACTGTGGCCAGGAATCAAAACTGAATACATCAGCTGAGCAGCACGAAACCTGATTGACTAAATGCCACTGCAAAATGTCGTTAACAGAGATCAATTGGTAGGCACCAGTACCTCACTGAAATTCAACACTTCCTGCCATGTAAATTTACTATAAAAATGTGCCGCAAAGAAATACTATTTCGATGGGGCTAGTAGACGACACTTTAAAAGTAGGCAATGGGAAACTTGCAGATATCAGTGCACGGTAACATTGCCAGATAAACAACATAAACTGGGAGGTCTCCTAATAATCATAGTATATTGGTACTCAATATCATACAGAAAAAAAAGATAAAGAAGAAAACGTTAAATTTGCAGCGACTAGGGCTATAAGAAGTGGCGCTGGCCATCCCACGCATGCTTTTTTGTGACGTTGGTGACTGCGTGACAAAGTCAACGTGCCGCTAGTTATCTAAGGGTTTACTAAAAAGCGACACTTACACTTATGACACTTATGACATTAAATCAGTTCAGACAGGCAAGGTATGTCTTTCAAAACTGTACCCTCATTCATCAATTTTATAGTTAAAAGTTACTGGCATAGAAAATTAGCTCCGACTTCTTTTGTCACATCTGGCAACTAATACTGCCAGGGAGGCCGTAGTGGGCAATGATAAAGAATGATAATCTTGACACCATTTTCCCCCATGTGTTGCTGTGGGAAAAGGTGCTGTTAGTAAAAAGTTACTGGCATAGAAAGTTAGCTCCGACTTCCTTTGTCACATCTGGCAACTAATACTGCCAGGGAGGCCGTAGTGGGCAATGATAAAGAATGATAACCTTGACACCATTTTCCCTCATGTGTTGCTGTGGGAAAAGGTACTGTAACTTGCAACATCTAGCCTCTGAATTGTTCAAAATTTAGGTACATATGTATGCTCTGCTAATTTTTCGCACACATCCGATTGCTTACTGAAGGTCCTGTTGCAGTCTAGCAAGGACTAGAAATAAAGTCTAACCCATTTATAAGAGACACCCATGTGCCTACTATAAAACGCAGGTTGATAAGAAAATACATACGAGGTACCTTGCTCATAAGAGACACCTCATATAAAAGACAAGAATTGCTTTCTGTTGTATCTCTCTCGTAGAAGGGTTCAACTGTATAGTACCTCATAAGAGGATTTCACAGAATAAGCTTTATAATTCATAGATGCAATATTTAGGTTATCAGAAGTTCAACTAATATTAATTCCCTGAAAATGTGCACAAGGTGGCTCTAGACCTGGCTATGAAGAACTCAAAGAAATTGGAATAAATGAATAAATAACTAAATAAATCACCGCCAAAGCACTCCATACAAGTGCTTAGCCAGCTAATCTGAGACATGCAGCACCAGTGGTTGTCACTGGGTTGATCTCAACAGGTCATTAAAGCCTTTCTCAATTTAAAAAAATATATGATCAGAAAGAGACGGTGCACAAATAACATGCCGGCTACGTACTTAACTCTTGAATGAATCAAGCATTTACTGGTTACGTTCGTCCAGAAATATTGACTGGTATTTTCTGTCAGGTGTGTTTATTTTTAGCGGAAAGGTGGTGAGTGTGATTCGCCTAGTTTCCATGGCTCCACACGTTTTTTGTCCGTAAACGACGCCTTTTAAGTCAACCAGTGGTGGGAAGTGAGACTTGCTACATGTATATCTGTGACTGGCCTTACTACTCCCCAGTTTTTGTGCACATAGCATTGGCGAAATTTGGCTCTGCCCAGCCACATCCCCTTCAGTGGCTGTGCGTACAATTATACACATAAACTTCAAAGGCCTGTCACACACTGCATGTTTCTCCAAATGGCTTGATCTGCAGGGTGCACATTCCTGCAGGCTTCCCGAGTGGAAAACTAGCGATCGTTCAACTTCGCTGTGTTGGGTATTGCAGCAGAGGATAACTTTGCTGAAGAGACTACACCACCTTTAACATTCATTCAATGTGCCATGCTCCAGGACTGACGTCAAGAGTATTCTCTTCCTTTGCTCGAAACGTGGCAACCAGAAACCAAAGAGACCACACATTTTGTGCAAAATATTTAATTCTTCTTATGCAAAAAGTGAAGTTGACTGGTTGTAGATCAGTTAAATAATTGCATGCTAATTAGCATTGAATACTGAAACTCCCCTAAAACGATGCATTCCTTCATTTTCTTTTATGAAATGCAATACCCAGTGCCTTGGAATTTCACTGTGTAAATTCGATGCATTTGCAGACAGTGCATCGTAACTTACACTTGAAGGCACTGTACAGCTTCACAACAATAAAGAAAATAGTGAAATTCTCGTGGAGTAGTCTGCAATGGCAAAGCATTCTGTTAGTCAGCAAGCACCCACCTGGCAGTAAAAGCTGAAGATCCTTAGAGCACGCACGGGCGCAAAGAACAAGGGTGGAACGGCGATTTCGACCACAAACGTGAAGACCACCCCTAGTCGGAGCACCCAGTTGGGCAGGTGGTGAAAGTACCACGCAATGGGCGTCGGGATGCACTGGCTTTCGAAATGATAGTTGAGAGCTGCGGAAGAAAGGAAACAAACCCAAGCATATGAATCCAAAAGCTGAAAAATAAGCACAAGTAACACAGAGACAAAATAAACAGTGTGCAAGGTAGCAAATGGAAGCATAATATGGAGTTTCATTTATCATAATTTAGGGCAAATGGATATAACAAGTGATTATACCAGAGGAGTTAATATTATTTTCAATGTATTCAAATGACAGAAGAGAGTCAATAGTAAGCAACTTATAGAACATAATAGCAAAACATGAACTATTTCAGCTGACCAAAACTTTACACTGGTTAAGTAAGCCGAAGGCATTAGAACGTAGAGAACTGTAAGCGACAATAAGTATCACTTCATCTCATATTCGCTGTACAGAAGAAAGATAACATAGACTTGTATTATACCAAGTCATTATTCCACTGTTAATATGAGAATCTATCCATGTGAAGGAGTTTTAAACTCAAGCACAAGAAAAAATATACCGGCATGCCACAAATACAGAAAGAGTACTCTAGAACATAACAAATGTTGCAGTTTTATGTCTCAAAAGAGCGATAAGATTATGAGAGAAGCAGTGTATTTCACAACTTAACATGATCGATTTGAACACTGAACTTTAAACAGCTACAAGAAATACATCAGAACCACTAAAGGGACAGAATCCTCCTTTCCTATTGTTAGGAAAGGAGGTTGATTGGCGACTTTTTATGAGAACGGAAAATTAAAATATCTCATTCTACATAAATTAATACGTAGCTAATAACAGGCCCTGCAAATCAGAATGTCCTTGAGATCATTCAATACACTGCCGACATTGCCTCTACTATGAACACAAGAGTGTACGGGTGCGCCAAGGCACAAGTGGCTCGATCCGGAGAAACAAAAGCCACTGGACAACAATCAGAACTTTACTGCACATTCAAGCTTTACACAAATCTGAAGGGGCCAGTAAACAACCTTGCAGACCAGAATGTGTACGATGTGAATATGCTGCTACAAGAATTTTAGCAAATAGGTGATATAATAACAAAGTTACAGTGTATAGAACAATTCATTTTGGCTGATTTCGATTTCTTGACCTTCCCTGACCTTTCCATCTTTCTCAGCAGCAAAGAGGGGTAGCCATATTATGACGTGAGTGTGCCGACTTCCACAACATAAGGTCACCGATGACGTCATCAGCACACACCCTACGACTGAGCAAGGCATCCTTCCACAGCGCTACAAAAGCGAATGTTTTAAACCCTGTGGGGGTGCTGACAGCCCCTGTAAAGTTGTCTGCCCCGCATGGCGCACGTGACTCGACCAGAAGCCGTATTTTGGGGGTGACAACTGTTGAGCGATAGGTGGTTGTGTTTGCGAGCGGTGATCACCACTATCATCATCATGGTTGGTAGAGCGATAGCGCTGGCGGTGACTCCTGGCGGAAGGCAAGCCTGGGTGGCGGGCGAGAGAGTTGAGCGAGTCTCTTTTCGCGTGGGGCGGTAGCGCGGACGGTTGCCTCCAGTGGTGGGTTCGCCGTGGACGGCGTCGCAGGCCGTCTATGGTGGGCCCACAGTGGTGAGTCAAGCGTTGGCGACACCGCCTTGTTAGTCATGTTGTTGAGTGTTGTTTAGTAGTGTGTAAGGACGTCTTAGCGTGTTGGTCACGACTGATGTTATAATTATTCGGTTGACGATATCGTCATTCAGAAGTAGTTAAATATGTGCTGTTTGGTTCGTTCCGACCCTGTCTGCTGTGTTCGTTCACTCCAAGAGCGTGGTGGTCGCGCTCCTCTCTTTGAGACCCCACAACTAACTTGAACAAAAGCTATGGTATGTTGGAAATTTGAAAGTAAGGACCTGGACTGAAATTCAAAATATAATCTCCGTTCAAATGAGTTTAGAACATTCAGTTTTGTAGCACTGCACGCAGTTCTTATCCCAGGATACATTGTGATACGCAAATTTACTTTAAAACTTTTAGTCTAGAAAAACTTGTGCTCCCTCTAAGGCCCCTGACACATTTTGTATTTAAAAGATTTTACATTATACTTGAAAGATATGAATGAACATTTGAAATTAACAGCACCCAAATATTCATAAACTCACCCATTTTCATCAAAATCGATTGAGAAACAAAGTTTTAAGAGCAGTGTCACCCTCCCCCCCCCACTAACTAATTTGATGTTGCGTTTGCTTCAATTTTTTACTGTACCACAAATCTTGCTTTTAGAAGATTGGTATTGCATGCTCACTGCAAAAAAAAAAAAAAATCATTACACGAACAATGCTTCTCCAATTATAGAATTGTTCAGTAAGTTGATTTAGTCAGAGCATCATCTCTAGAGCCACATTACAAGCAACATGACGAGAGTTCTACTCAAAAGGTCTCCCTGTCACGTTTTATTGTGCAAACACTGTTTACTTTCACAGTATGCGACGGTGCGGGGCAGTGCTCACCTGTGAGACCCCACCAAGTGGGGCAACCGCTGGTCAGTTTGACCACTCCGGAGGCAAACATGAACCGGAACAGGAGCCAGCGCACCAGCCACAGGGTGATGTCGTCATATGGCCGGTGCGGCAGACGCCAGCTCGAGCTGAGCCCCAGAGTCCGATGAAGGATGCCCAGTGGTGCAACGAGTATGCACAGGAAGCCAGCTTCCAAGAGCAGAATGTCCCTAAGAACATTTTGCATGCGGTCAGCAACTGCATAATTGCTATGCTGACAGCACAGATGTAAGAGCTAACCAATCAGATACCACTCCTCAGCCTCCACAACAATGTTAGAACTTAAAAATTGTAAAAATGCATGACAATTGCCTTGCTGCGATGGTCTAGTGGCCAAGGCTGCTGGCCCGCAGGTCCCAGGATCGAATCCCGGCTTCAGTGGCTGCATTTTCGATGTAGGCGGAAATGCTGTAGGCCTATGTGCTCAGATTTGGGTGCGCGTTAAAGAACCCCAGATAGTCGAAATTTCCAGAGCCCTCCACTATGGTTTCTTTGATAATCATGTGGTGGTTTTGGGATGTTAAACCCCACATATCTATCAATCATCAATTCATCATGCATGACAATTTTATATTTCAGAGACCATTCTACACTTTGCAGGACTCTGCAGAATTAATGTTTATGCCCTCATATTCAAGTTGTCAATTAGCTCAGCCTCAGGCTGCCAATAGCTGGTCCCATGGTAAGCTCCCCTGGTAGAGTGACCGTACCGTAAATGTGCTATTCCTCGGTTCTATCCCCGGGCAAGGACAAATTTTTCATCAACTAGGCAGCTCTTATTTCCTAGAAATTAGTATAGGTTTCTCTGTAGCTCTGTGCCACTAACAGGAGGCTAGTGATTTTACTTTTTGTAATGTCATGCTATGCACAAGCAATCCCATTAACTAAACATCAGCTTGCATAGTAAGCAGTGGATAGTTGAGAAAGTACACAAACTTACCATTGAAACCACATGAACACTTGGCCAACCTGGCAAAAGAAGAAATGACAAACACAACGGTGTGATATGTATGCTCATGCTATTCCGTGAAATGCAGGTGTTGAGCACCTAGATAATGCATTTCATATTGAAGCAGCACCGCAGGAATGAAAAGACAGACAGGCACTACACTCGCAACGATCTGTTCAAAAGGGAAGGCTTCCTATATATACACAAACATGCATATATCCAAAAAAACCAGAACATCGGCCAAACAGGCTATACTATACGCTAACAATTCCATTTCAGCATCATACTGTGTAACAGATGTTTGAGTGACACGTGCATGACCCCTGGTTTGGTTAGGATAGACCTCTCGCATTTCAGCGCACTTTCATTCCCGCTTGTGCCTAGGACCTTGACCTCGTAAAAATTATGGTTCACTAAAACAAGATCTGCAATGAGCAGATAGGTGAGCACTTGCATCTTCCTTTAAAATATTAGCATGCTTCCTCATTCAGATTATGAGGCTGGCTAGATTCCTATTCCGGCCAGCATGATAGACAGTCTACATTACTAGCTTAGAAGACAACTTTCAGCTCGATTCCGGTGTGCTATGGAAAAGATCTAGGAGACATCAGTGCAACATATGCCACAAGCTGTCAAAAAGGAAAGCTAAGAAAAGCGCAGAAAATTGTTATCACTCTACTCTGTTACGTGTTCAAAGATGAAAAAATCCACACAACGTGCTCACATTAAGCACGTAACTAAGAGTGACCATGTTTCTATGTGAGCAGGTGACCTTTCTGGTCTAGTTTCCAATATTCAGTCATGATCTTATTTAAACAGCAATATGGCGGTCTTAATTTCGGACTTCAATACTGTGTTCACAAAGCTTTGTCTCTCGCTGGCTTGATCAGAACTGTAATGTGACCTAAGATGACTGCTGTCTGATTAGATGTCAATTAGCAATCTATGATAAGTGCTGAAACAGTACGTCTTTTTACGCCAGGTTTGCAAGTAAAGACTTACCTGGTAAATTGAAAAGTACAGTATCCAAAGAAGGGCAAAGTTGATGCAGTCCCTGAAGCGCGCTGACACGCAGGCCATGAAGGACATGACAATACCGAGGAATGCCAGGAACTCGGCCATTGTGGCCACCTTGAGGCCAAAGTTTGGCGCCAGCCATATCAAGGAGGGCCTCTCGGCAGCTAGTTTGGCCAATTCTTGGAGTGGCTTGGTGTGGCTATCTGGTGAGGGCATGAACATTTCAAAAATTTTAATAGCAATCTGGGAGATATGCAGCTTAGGTGAACAAATGCAATATAACTCGAAATAAGCAATAAACTGCCAAGGGAGATATTAGCGAAGTACTTGGTTGACCTTAGCAATTGTAGAGAGTGCGCTCTTCTGACACGTGGACTAAGCATGCAAGCAGAAAGTCAGGAAAACTTGACATTTACTTCAATTTTGCTGGCACTTAAATTCCGATACACTGTTCTGAATAGCATGCTGGGCAAAGGCAGTGCATGGCAACTTCAGACACCATGCAAAAGCTTGGCTCTTATGTTCCAATGAACTACTCAGCACATTAGAATGCGGCTATAAATAAACTGATTATTATAAATTCATTTTTTGTTGCCTTTGCTATGAATGCAGTTTATGCTTTATGCAGTTTGGATACCCCACATAACCTAACAGGTCATCACATTCACACTGTCACCTTTTGCTAGTGATGACTACAAAATGTTTTACTAAATTTTTTTACAATCTTAATTTACAATCTTAATCCGCAAGCGCGGAAACACTGCACAGACAGTATTAAGCAAATAAATGATATTAATATTAGAGATGTATACATGCTAGATGACACTATAACACAAAACGATGTATGGGAGGAGGAGCAATAGAATGTGCATGTATTGTTTCACTCTGCCAAGCAAATCGCAAATAAACATGGCTCAAGGAAGAGTGCATGCACCTGAGAGGGAGAAAAAAAAATGCTAATTTGTATCTGGACACTCCAGATATGCTGCATCCAAGGATCAGCTGATAGTCTAATACAGTGTTTCTCAGCCATGAACTTTGAAGGGACGCTGTGGATTGATGAAATCGACGGGGGACCCCATGCAGCGAGAGAAAGAAAGACGGGGGCGGGAGTCACAACACAGCATGCTGCGGGAAGTACGGTAGGCGGCTTTCATTTATTTAAATGGATCTCCGCGGACCCACATTTGAGAACCACTGTTCTAAAACCTCAAACTTCATTTGCGGGTTGCGTTTGGTAAAGAAGAGCTCCACTTCCTCACTGACCGGTGACCAAACGCAGCTTGGCTTTCAGTTTCACATTTGCATTACTGCCCAACCCATCTGCGCAGTGGCAAAGCGCGACGCTGCATTTGACACGATGCAAACACTTAGGTGAAACTAGACGAAAAAACATGCACTAGTCGTACCTATAGGAATCAGCGATCTCGCTGGCGCAACTCCATGGTCTCCATAGAGTCCTGCATGATAGAGACACCGTTGTTTATTATGACAACGAGTGAATGGCCTTCGTGCGCGTATGCATCGAACGACGCTTGAACGATCACTACGCCACATAGCAAAAGTAACACTCATATCGAAAATAAACAGCAGAACTGAAAGCAGATTATCCTCCACTGTTAGCATGGCAAACGCAAGCACTAAATATCAGAGGAGAAGCTCGACTGCGACGATCGTGCACGTTGGTCCGCGTATACCCACCGGGCATTTGATGATAGATGGACGCGAATGCGCTCAGATATACTACAGACATTGCCCAGAGGAAGGAATCGCGCGTAGCACGCGTCTGCCCCATTATGAGCGGCTCAAAGAAGAATGCGAGGTAGCGACAGAAGTTTTCAGCGGTAGCTTTGTCTCGCTCTTGCCTTCCTCATCGACATTGGAACTGAATGGATATATGCATTGAGTGTTTCATCAACGCCTCCTAAAAAGTTTATGCCTGGATTGTGAGCCGCAAACGCGTTGCCAAACCTTCTGATTTTACCCTCCTTCTTCGGTACGAAGGCGAGCGTTTCTGACGGCCGCCTCCTGCGAACACAGCAATGCTCTCACAATTGCCTCCGAGCAGCTATAATGTCACGTGACAAAACGGTATAAGTAATGTCACGTGACTGAGCGGTACGGAGGCGAGCGGTCTCACACGGCGGCCGGTCGCAACACAAGGCAAAAGGCATAGCCTCTGAGATTACGTGCTGGCAAAAAGCTCTCAATTGAAAAGAGAGCGACGTTCCAGGCATAATCTTCTAAGAGGCTTTGGCTTCAAGAATAGATACAAGGAGTAATGTTAGGACCATCTTCCTTGAATCAAAATGGCGCAAAGTGCCTCAATGTTTTCTCGTGGCCAATCGGCGCGTTTTTGGAGAGTATGGTAGAATGGTGGATTCAAGGATTCAGGTGCGTTGTTCAGACATTCAAGAATAACAAAAATTGCAGATTTGATTTATTATTTTCTTGAAGCAAGTACCTGGCCGTATTTTGTCAATGTAAACAAATTGCAACAATTATTCGTGACTCACGATAAAGTAGGTGACTTGGACTCTCTATGCTTGGACTACTTTTCATAGCTTTATATAATTTTTATAGCTCCTGCTTTGTGCTGTTGCACAAGGTTCTTAGTCGCGTCGAAGCCCAGGATTGTAAACTGGAGCACCCGCGACGCAAAACGCGGGAAAGCATTTGCGCGAAATAAAAACATGTAAAACCACGGAGGTGTAACACCAACGCCTCCTAGATTTCTTGTGCCTGCCGGATGAGCGCAAAACGTCGGTCATTTATAGCGGCGCTGCCTACGTAGGAATGAGGTTTTTGTACTTGGCCTTTGAGATTGGCAGTTTTGGCGTTTGTCACTAATTTCAGAGGATGCCGTGTATTAAAAAGTTGCTTGCTGAATGACGGCATCACTTACGTAGGGTTAATTATAATTACGTCTTTTCAAAACTTTACTACGTTATTTTTGTTGCATATAAGCTCCAAAAGTGTAAAAACTTATTTAAAAGCATCCCTACTTGAGTGGCGCCATCACTATAGTTTCGACGACCACCGCTTCTCAAGTGACCGCCGATAATCCGGCAGGCACGACAAATCTAGGAGGCGTTGGTAAAACATTGATGCCGTTGATGCCGATGTCGGTATCCTCTGGTTTCGCTTGAACAGCGCTATGCCTGTCGTTACCTGCAGTGGTTGCGGGTATGTAAATGCTCATATTTTTGTGACTGCGCGCGCTGAACGTGCATTACATGAGCCACTTAGTGCGCCAAAGCCTGTGTTTCGCAGCGTCGTGTCTTCCCCCTCGCAGCGCTGATCGTCTAACCGACTCGGGTGAAAAATAGCCGTTGGCGCGGAGTGCATTCAAAATGGCCTCGGCACGATGTTGGCTGGAGGTTAGTCGTGTCTTGTTTCGCGAAACCATGGATGACGCCGATCCTGCGTCGCGACAACTCGGGTGTCGCGTTTGCGCGTACGATCGCATCGTAGTCCGCACCCGTAAGCACTCTTGAGACGGCGCGCCAAATCATGGCGGCAAGGCGATGTGGGCGCTCAAAGGCTCAAACTTCGGCCGCTTGGCATTATTGTTTGACGACTTTGAAGTTCGTTCAGTGAGCATCGCTCGCAACTTTCGTATGCATGTGCCTAAAACCAAGTTATGATTTTCACTGATTGGACGTTTACGGCGCTTTCCGTGCAATCTAGTGTGGGCAATTCCTCCCCTAAATATATATAATTCAGCTAGTGTCAGCGTCACTTTTTGCACCCTCAGTAGCTCTACTGTTGCTAAAGAAGTGCCATTTAATCGATCATAATAACTGCAGTGCATACTACGATGTTTACGAAACGCGAACCGCAGTCTGTACGAACACATGCTAGGTAGCGGCCGCCGTGCCCTTGTTCCGCAGTGCGTGTTTGTATATTTTTGTTGTTTTTTTTTTCGCCCCTCGGTTGTGATGTGTTTCGTCCGTGTTTCAGCGCGCTGACTGCGCGTAATTCACCGATTCTCGCTTTCTGTTGTGATCGCGGTGGGTAACGCTTCCTTCCCGTACTCCGTTAGATTTCCGCTGGTGAAGATGCAGGTGAAGTGAGGTGACGCCTTCAGCGGACCCGTCTATTTCTGAAGCGGCGCACCCCGGACTCCCAGCCGAGTTTCAACACTGATCTCAACGGCGGCAAAAAGGCATGCTTTGCGACTCTTTGTTCTTTGCCGTTCTTTTTGCTATAAGTGTGAGGAAGTTTTTTCTTTCGCAGGTTTCACTTTTCCCTATGGCTTGTCCTCGTGAACGTTCCCTGATAGCACGTTCACTACGCTTATTATAGTCTGTAGTTCCTTTCCAATTAAAAAAAAAAAATCGGCACGCCATGTCAGTATAGAAACTTCGAGATATCGCCGTACTTGAGATTTACGGAGATATGTTGGAGTTGCTCGTGAAGTTTCCAACGGGCACGCCAACATCCCTAAATGACGACTACAAGTCTGAATGGGTTCATAAAGCTCTAGATCTAGGGATAACCCGTAGTGTGTCCCTGCGTGATATTGTAGTCGGTCTCCCACATGTGTGATCGCATCTGTGATCTTTTCGATGTGCGTTCTCCGTGGCACCTGTGAGGAGCGTAGCCGAGTAAAGGCGCCACATGCTGTGCTGCGCTTATGTTATTACTATTAGTGATAACTGATGGGGCATTCTTTGCTAAGCTTTTAAAGTAACGGACATCGTGAACCTGCAAACAGGTTTTAGTCTAGCCATCGTTTATTTTTTTGCCCCTTGTGCGATTACCCCAATTGGCGTACCTTTTTTTTAATAAAATACAAACACCAAAACTTATTGCAAATAGTTGGCTCGTACCTTTGGTCTGTTGAAGAAGAGGTTCTTTCTCACAATATGTTATACTTTGCTTTCAATTATTATTCGCGAAGGTAACTTAAACTGCTAAATAAAAGTGAAGTGCTGAAACTCTAATCTATGGTCTGCGTTAGTGAAAATGAGTCACCAGGACTCATTTTCCGGCAAACAAATCAAACTCCGAGTAGCATATATGTGGATGGGTCTAGAAGTATTTGGTTCAAGGGGCTAGGACACACATTTGATGAATCGGAGTAAACTTAATTTATACATGGGTGGCCTAAACACGTGCCACACTTATTTGAAGGATATGCAGTTATTCAGCAGCAAGTTGTCAGTCCCATGTTTAACTGACGTGTCTGCACAACTGCCATAGCGCTCGTGTTGCAGAATCATTTAGAGCTGTTCACATCTAATGTGCCTATTTCCTCGAAACTTGAATCGAATCTTTCTATCATATTCAATAAAACAATGTTAATCACTGATGTATTGTTAATTACTGCATTAGACATGAATGGAATATCAATTCATATTGAAAATTCCAGATATTTGTGCACACCTTTGAAGCAGCCTTTTCTGTATACACTACAAGCTCTAGCAGCCAATGTATTTTTTTTTTTTGTTTAAGAATCAGCAAACATTTTGATATTCTGACATTGTTCTCTGATAGCTGTGTTTGGAACGATTTAAAAATTTCATTGCTTTAATGCACCTACCGAAGGTGCGTTGTGCACACTCTGTGAATGTCAACGTAGTAACTTCCTGGTGATGGCATAAGGCAGGCAGACCTTAGTTTTATATTATTTCCTTTGCAGCAGTACTGCTTTACATGGAAAAATCATTGCCTTAGATAATTTCATTTTACTAGTTTTTTTTTAATTGCGACAAAGACTTGCCTTTAAGGCATAACATTCTTGCGAGTATGTTTGTTGAATGTGTGCCGTTAGGCCGGTGTTGTGTTCTACACCAGGCATATGTGCAAAAACTAGCTCTGTTAATTCCTTTACTTCATGTTTGGGAACATGCACAGTTCAAGCAATATAGCCACTTGTACAGTTTTTTCCACTTTGTAGTAATTAACAGTGGGTTGTATGCATGTAGTAATATACTTCCTTAACTTAATTTTGATACTATAAGAAACACCTGGTATGTGTATGCTGCAGTATTTGTTATATGTGTGCCCTACCACTGTATACTTTCTAGCAGTTCAGTATTGGCCTCTGCATGCATTGTTCTTTTTGCTGTTGTTTTGTGTTGCAGGGAAATAATGAGTACAGAATCGTTTCATTATCTTGGGCTTTCGTATGAACTTGTTTCCAAGACAGGAACACTAAAATGAAATACTATACCAGGGCAGAATGATAAGTTGTTTTTCGGGAACCAAAGTGTCATTCTTTTTATGACGGCAGACTCATTGCTAGAAGTAAAAATGCAGCTCCAAGTTAAATTTATGAATTTCGTGCCAATAGCGCGATGTTGATACATTAATGTCTCAAATCTTGTTATCTTGTTTCTTATATATATATACTGACACATATAGGAAAAAGTGTATACTTAAGGGCTCGTTTTTATGCGTTTGACACAATGTTAATGATGTGATATAATAGACAATAATGCCAAGGAAAGTATAGGGGAAGTTATCAGACCGAATTGTAATGTAAATGTGGAAAAAGACTAGTGGCTGAAAAGATAACTTGCCGTGGGCAAGATAACTTGCCTTTGTAATTTGGTCGCATTGGCTGAATAAAGTTCACAAATCATGGCATGTTAAATCTGTGGCGCCCTTGTAACCCAGTGTAATGTATTCTTACTGATAAGGAATTATATAGGCCATAGCAGATGCAGTCAAATTTTTATCACATTGCGGCCAGCTGGTGCGTAAATGTCCATTTAGTTTTGCCTCCTGTTTTTTCTTCCTCTTGGAAATTTTCCTGCTTACCAAGTGTGCTTTCGTGACAAGAGTGGCAGAAGTTTATAATGCTTAATTGAAGTTTGCTAGTGTGTGGAAGAAAAACGGAAAAAATCACTAAGGCGCGGAAGATGTGAATTGGGCAAGACGAGCTCTGGGCTTAGAACTGAAAGTCTTTGTAGAAACTTCGCTCCCCGAAACACTGAATCAGCAGCAGATGCACAAGTTACCTGAGCCGGGCTCAATTCATACAAACATAGCGAGATAGAAAACACTGCCCAAGATAAGACAACATGCACTGGCTCTCTAGTAATGCTTTATCTAGGAAGCATACTGAAGGATAAGTGATGCATGAGCTTTTGTCCTTTTTTTTTCTTTTATATCGCATTCTTAACAAATGTCAGGCCTTTTTCTACTTTTTTCTTTGTCAATAATTCCTTCCGAGTTAAAATCTTTGATTTGCATATAAGGGTAGGTGTTTTCTCTTTGGTGTCACTTCAACACTTCGTACTTCCCTGAAAAAAAAAAAAAAAATGCAGAGTCCGAAGAAATGGACGGGCTGGGGGGCTCGTCCCAGCGGTACCGGGCCCAGGACCGGGAAATAGAGCAGCGGTATGCCAACCTGCTTACGCCCATTCGAGACTTGACAAAGAACTTCGAGGTCGACATCGCTGCATACCTGGACCAGTATCTGGGGGAGGTGGGTGTTGGCTGTGTTTGAATGACTGCACTGTGGCTTGCTGGCTTTCTTGAAGCGTTCTCTTTATGAGAGATTCATTTTGAGTTTACTTTCAAAGCCCAGTGGTACTGTCAACATATATAGAATGGTAATTCTTCGCAGTCGCAAATCTTCTTAACCTCCTCCTGACAGATTGCCGCAGGAGTGGTTTTTTTTTTTGTTATTTTCACATCATATTCATTGTCTGCATGCTTTGGGGCAGTTCATTAATTCTGCTTTCGCCTGTGATCCACTTACCTTCGGTTTAGCCTTGATTTATCAGGATAAACGTTTCTTCAGCTGTGGAACTTCGTAATATAGAAGCCTGTATGAATTATCCTTGGCGGAAATTAGTAAGCACTGACCAATCATTAAAATAAAAACAGAAAGGTGTTTTGGCCCTGCTACAAAGGCCTTGGTCACTAAAAGCAATGCCTTTTTTTGTGTGTGTGAACAATACCTTCATAACAGAGCCAAAACGTCTTTATGTTTTCGTTAGGAAAATTGGTCGGTGCTTACAAATTTCCCCAATGAATTTTCCAGACCAGACGGTGTTTAATCGAACCCTGGACTTCATGAATTTTCCTTGTAACATTATGCTACTGGCTGGCTTGTGGCAATTTCTTGGCAATTTTGGCCGTCTATATATTTATTTATGATCCTTGAAACGTATTACATTGGGGAGAACAATGGGCATTGCTTTTGTCGGGCAGTTGGGTTTCGAAAAGGATATTGCAGTACTCGAGTGAAGTTATAAAATTCTCTCTCCTAACTGTGCTTGCGAGCTGGGTTGCATTGTGTAAGATATACTTGATGGAATAAATGCGAATAAGTCTCATTGCTGCTCGGAGATGTAAATGCGGGCAAACCTGATTGCATGTCAAAGTGCGAAATGCAACTTTTCATAACTGTCAAGCGCTGATGGAGTGGCAATGCATGCTCCTTGTGTTTCTGTAGAAGAGTGAAGCAACATGCACTGTTTGCCTTGATTGCTTTTTATCAGTCTCGAGATATTCTTTATTTATTTTATTTTTCATTTCTCAGCTGTCACAAACTCCGATCACCTACCAGGAAGGCGAATCCAGCGTCAATTTCACCCAAGCAGCCTTTCTGATTCAGGGAAGTGCCTTCGTCTATGGCAAAAAGGTGAATTAATTGCATCACGTTTTTGTGTTTCTTTTGTTTTTTCATGCTGTATAGCAATGGTTGGAAAAGCATAATTTGGTCTACTACTTAATGTATAGTTTTTATAAATTGGTCTTAAAGTTCACACATAGCCTTGGTTATACATTTTAATTATAGTAAAGGCACAACTGCAATGTCTCAGGCCTTTGCACGACTGCAATTTTTTTCTTCTTATTTTACACATTGTTGTGTATTTCTGTGACTAACTTTTTAACAGCAGTGCTGCTGCAGCTGGCTGCAGTTTGTCCGGTGTTGCAAGAGGCTTCACAGGGGGGTATGCACCACAGGCATTGGACAAGCCTCATTACCGAGTACAGCAGGTGCGGGCGTGAAGCAAAAATTCTGCTCACTGAAGAGAAGCAAAGCACGTGAAGCTTTTGAGGGAGAGAGAAATAAAGTGATTAGAACAATAATGTGCAAAATATAGAGAAATGAAGGAAATTGAAAGACATAGATAAAAACAGGCACAAAAGAGAGATTAAAAAGAAAACAACAAAGAGCAAGGCAGCAAGATAAATAAAAAGATAGGAAAAAACAGAGAAAAGGGATGGAAAAGCAAGTGGGAAAAAAAATGAGGAAGGCCACCCACCTGCTTTTTTTTTTTTTTTTTTCAGGCTCGGCACCCCTGGTGGAAAGCATCCATAATTTTTTCGATATATTTTTCTCCCGCGTATATTACAACATTACTTTTTCTATTGCTTTGTGATTTGTAGCATAAAATGTAGATTTGACAACTACGGAGTCAGATGTTTTGAAATATTTCCCACATGTTCAGCTGGTCCTGCCAAGGGTCAGAATGGCGGGAAGCTAAGATATACGTCCCTTTCTTTCTTGTCTTGGTAGGAAGCACTGAAGGCAATAACCAGTTTTTGCGCTTAACCTGCTGACTGCTAGCAAGTTACCCGCAAAGACTGGTCATGGCTGCCGTGGAATCTCTGTATAGGGACCTAAAGAAACAAAATTGGAAGCAGTAATAACACTTTCCTGCAGTAGCGGAAAACGACTGTTGTCCCCTTGAAAAGATTGGAAATGAGGTTGGTGTGCGAGTGGTCATAGTCTGCTGTAGAGAAACTGCAAAAATATGTCGTAAAAATCTAAAAAATCTGTCTTGTTTTGAAAAAAAAAAAAAAAAAAAGGTTGCAAAGTTAAGCGTCATAATGACTGTGTTGAATGTGCACAGTTCGTTGTTCATAGAGTGCCCTTGTCCTGTGGCCACGCTTATGTTGGACAGACTGAAAGTTGTATCAATGAGAGGGTAAAAGAACGTCACAATAAAATACAAAAGGCTACCGATGGTTACTTGGCTGTCCACTGTAACGAGTGCGGTTGTGTGCCGTATTTTGACAACGCATGCGTTTTATATTGTGGTAGAGATTTATTAACGCGTTTGATTGTTTAAAGCAGCAGGAATGGAATAACTTTTTAAGGTCGGTATTCGTTATTTTGAAGTGTTGTGGAAATACGAGGGGGATAAAATTTGATACGTTCTGGAAATATTTGGTATTCTGAAATTTATAGCAATAAAATACTTTTACATTAGACAAATGGACATTTGGAGGGTGTAGTGTGTGGCGTATTCTGAAGGAGTACAGCCACTAGCATGGGTTCTGTCTTAGCAATCCGCAGGGCCGCGTTCGGACAGCCAAGGCGTCGAGCGCAGTGTTGCAAGTACAGAGTACTGATTTCAAACAAGTCACAACACTGAATTGCCTGCGGCAACACCAAAAACGCAGTGCAGCCCCCGTTGAAAAAAGGCACCGGAAAAACAAACGAGTCTTATCCACGCCACGGGCGAAAAGTACAACACAAAGGGTGCCGCGAGCACGTCCTCTTAGGAATTCACTTTGACATGCTGCTTAGGGGAATGGGCCCTCTCGACTATGCTGCGCTGCTCTCACGATCTGTGACTGCTAGGCCCGATCACTTGAGTAACGGCTAACTCCGCTCGTGTCGGCTTCGAGAAGTATGGGTCCGTGTAGTACGACCACGTGCAAGAATACTGCACCACTCTTCGGCCTAGCGTTTGAAAGGGGCAACAAAAGGTAAGCGTTCGCCGGGGGCGCAAGGCACCGTTGACGAGTCCGAGCGAGCTCCAAACTAAGGGAGCCAACAGACGAAAAAAGAACGTGTGCTCACCCTTTGGCTGTGCCTAGAGATCTCTGACTGACTCCCGACGCGCGCGCGCGATACATCTTGAGAGACTTGAGCGCTGCGCCACGGTTTACTTCTGGCTGAGAGGGGTGAACATCACTCCCGCTTCCCCAGTGCCAACGGATCGGAGAAGGGGAGAGTCTTGTTAGGACATGAGAATGGGGACAAAGCACGCGCAGTGGTGGTGGGCTAGCCTCTCAATTCCCACAAGAGGGATTTTTGAAAAAATTGTTAATCTGAGGTTCGCTGTAACGAGATTTGACTGTAGTTAAAGTTAAGCACTTGCGTCTCTTCTCTCATGTTCTCGTGTGGAAGTTGCATGCTTCCTGCCAAGATTGGTTCATACCAACTTGCCCGATATAATTGTTTATTAAGTCCTTTTCTTTACTGAGACTTATCGGGCCTTGTGAACACTTTGATTAGTGTTATGCAATGCTTTGGGTGAAAGCTGTACATGAAAGAAAATTTAACGAGGCTCGCACCTATGATTAAGGGCTTCCTTACTGCTTTGCTTACGAAAATGCTTCCAGCTGGTAGTAAGGACATTCAGCCAAACACACATGAATCATGGGCTGAGTTGGTGGCATGGGAGCAATATTTCTTCCTTTTCTCCCCTTGTCTTGAATGCCTGAATCATTAAACTGCAGAAGAAATGAAAATTGTTTATCACTTTCTAGCTTTAAATAGCAAGTTTTAAATGATTCCGCAGTTCAATTATCTAAAATGCACCTTTAATGCATACTTTTATGTATGTCACGAATTATCCACATGCCACAGAACCGAGGACCTTGCAATGAAGGATGTGCCTCAGAACTATGCGACATGTCGTGTGCCACATCCTGAACGCATACGCACCAAATAAACAAAATTATTGAAGATAGAACTTGCATCAGCCAGGTGAGAAAGTACGAAGTGAGCGCTCTTGCACGCGCTTCACACTATCCGCCATCAGCTACAAAACAATTGGTTCTGGCATAAAACAGCTTACACAAGATAGCGCTAAATTTTTTATGCTGAAAGCTACGTTCCCCGTGAGTACTTCACAGCCGGCATTAAAGGCAGCACGCATTCCTTGACTTGCTTGCGCGAAGTGTTTCGTTACGTCATGAATTCGCGACACTGTGCGGTAAGGGGTTAAAAGGGAGCATAGACATTGCTTCGTAGCATCCGGCCTTCTGAGCTGCTTTCGGATGACAAGGAGACACAATTTTTCATCTGTCATCAGTGTTGGAATAGAGCTATGAAGACATGTCTCCTCATATATTTATTTTGGGACGTTAAACCCCACATATCAATCAATCCTCATATATTTATGATAATTAACTATTTGACATGTTGCACACTGCCTCGACGCCCCTTTCAGTCACCCTGTGAAAAATGAGAACAAAAAAAAATTGTGTTACAAATAAAAAATCTAGCAATGTAATGCCCTCAATCAGACGTCTTAGAATGTATAGCGCTGTCAACTAGTTTCCTGTTATGTTTTTAAGGGAATAAAGCTTGGTACAAAACCAGATGGAGAAATGTATTGTAAATAAAGATAATCATAAAGATACGTTCATGAAATTTCTACAGTAGCATAAAAAAAACATTTTGAACAAGTGTGCTAATCTTCATGAAAATCCATAAAGAAATGAGAAAGCTGGTATCGAAAGCCACGTCCCCCATTATTAAGAGTGTTGTTTGAAAATACAGCTGCATTTAAGGCACTTTTCAAGTATGCAGTTACCGTGCTCTGAAACAAACTCAAAATGTGAAGGTAGTTGGAAGGGATGCACAAATAGTGAATTTCAGGTTCTAAGTGAATGGGGATTTTGGTCGAGTAATTTCAAATTGAATTGAATGGCATGCTTTACTTATTATGCATATTTGCCATGACCCTACTGATCTGCACAACAAGGCATGTACGAATGTTGATCTATTTCATTTGCAATACTTCATGTTTACAAGCCTATTTAACGAGCTTTTAAACTTAAAATATTATTAATCGGTGGTGGGGTACTATATTAATTTAACCAACGCAAAAGAGCGGCCAGCATAATTTAAATTTATGTGTAAGCAAATTCGAATACTGTAATATTCGTTCAAATATTTCAACTGCTCAAGTATTTGCACATGCTTAGTAGCTGGCACTTGTACTATATGGTGTTGATAAAGGGCACTTGGAGGAGGTCAGCCTCTCCTGATTGTCACCTTTTTGCATTAAAACGACAGCAAAGTTTAATAAAGCAAGAAAAAAATATATCTAAAAGAGTGGTTTCACATTAAGGCAAAGAATCATTAAGAACAGTATGATGATCAAGAAATACAGTGAAGAAGTTTCAGGAAGCTGACGTAATAGGTGCCGCCAATGACATTGTCAGTTATTTTGCATATCTTATTGGCGCGCAAGGTGAGATTAAAGGAATCCATCAGTGTTTATCATCTACAGATGAAATATTCAATTTAATTTGGCACTTGCTGTCTTCTCCTCTAAAATCACTTTATGTGCCACGGTTTGGTTTGCGCACTCTATGACAGAAGTGCAAGCCAGGCACACTGCATTGGTTCTTGCAGAGTAAGTTGGGTGCAGCGTGGCAGTGTGGCTGTTTGGCTTTGTTGCGGCTGCAAAATTAAACACTTCGTACATCCCTGTGGAACTCCCAACATCTATTGCAAATGCACCTGGAGGGGGGTCTGTGTAATTTCACTCGCATTAAAAACAAAATATTCATTTTTTTTCCCCTACTGTCACCTTGATCGGCTATGACAGTGTAGGGAATTGAGTGAAATGTGGCTGATTTTTTCTATTTCATTAATTTTTTTGGGGGGTGGGCTGTAACGAACTCATCAGTTGAAGTTCTTGTAGCAGGATTGATTTCAGTGTTGCTTCTCTTTTTTTTTTTTCTCAGGTGGAATATCTCCACTCCCTTGTACAAAAGATGGCAGCCGAAATAGTTCACAACAGGTACTCTCCTATTTTGTTTTTCATACCTTGCATGTATCTGCTCAATACTACTGAGCCAATCTACAGTGCTCATTGTACTTTTTTCGTTGATAATGTAGCTTACATATTGTCCTCTGTCTTAATACAACGTACATATTTACTAAAAGGTGGTAACTGTATTCTAGTTTTTTAATTGTTTACCTATTGCTTATTAGTTTCCTCTTAGGCATCTTCCTCGAGAAAACAATGTTGCCAGCATTACACATGTATTTAGTGCTTTTTGTGCTATAGCTTTACTCTTTTTTTTTTTTGTGGAGTCTCAACAAAACCTCTGCACTATAAGAGAAATGGCATTACAGTGCGCTTCCAGGTTTGAATGCAGTCGAACCCATTTATAACGAACTCAAGAGTGCCGCGATAAGTGGTTGTTAGATCAATAGTTCATTGCATATGGATTCACCCTTAAAGACATGCACTTTGTGATTAAACCATTTTTTTTTGTGTATATTTATTAAAAAGTGTTAACGGCTTCGGTGACAGGTTAGGCCTTTTTGTGTGTTAAACTACTCCAGGTCTGTGCTCACGAGTGAATTAAACCACGTTCGCTACGAACTCGCGCCGTTCCGTTGAAGTGCGGTACTGCAATCAATCATCCCTGAATAGTTGCAGGCAGGTTGCTTACTCAACTTTCGCCATCGCGTGCCGGGGTGTTTGCAGTCTAATGTATGCACACGTTCGTGCAGTCTTCACGCATGCTTCACCCCGTGTGGGGCTCTGGAGCAGCGAGCAGCGTGCTCAATCAACTCGACGATGACACACATTTTGCCAGCAACCTTGCGTGACGCTGTGGCAACGTTACGTGCTTGTACTGCCGTCACTGCGTGCAATTTAAACATGCGCAGCAAAGCACATATCTGCAGATGACTATGGTAAGGTTGTTGGCAGTGAGCCACAATGGCGCGTTCATCACTACTGGCCACCTCGCCTTCGCTATCTATATATGCTTACCGCAAGCGTGCGGTAGTCGCATCACTGATAAACCAAGTCATAGCCATTAGAGAAAGGTAAAACACCTTTTGTGGCATCTTGTGGCATCGGCTAGTTGAGCATCACAGGGAATTTTTAAATGACCAAAAGTTATTATTTCTTGATTTTGTGGCTCATTGCTTTCTAAGTCATTGTTTCGTTAGTCGGCGGCAGTCATAGCTGCAGAGAAGGACGTCATAAAAGTTTGCCGTGAGAAAACTGGTCGCCATTCTTCATGCTGCCTCCTTTTTCTTTCTTCCATTACTGCCTTTCTGCTGGTGAAGAAATGCCTGGAAAGTGAGCGACCTTGCTTGCAGTGTCAAAAATCTGCTTGCGGTGCTCGTCACGGTCCGCGATATCTTCGTTGCAAGTAAACTGCAGTGGGGGGCACTATGCCTGCGTGAACACGCACCTTTCGTGTACTTTAAAATGCCTTTTTTTGTTGTTTTTTTTTTCACTTTGTATGTGCCATATTTTTATCGCGACCACATCGGAAATGTTTATTGTAACAGTGGGAGGCCTTGAAAAATGTTCGCTATATGTGGACACGGTTTCTATGGGTAACATAGGAAAAATCGTGTAAGTGCATCGAAATATGGTCGTTAAAACTGATAGATCATTATATCTGGGATCGTTATAAGGGGGTTCGACTGTAATTTATAGACTTGTGCGAATATTCGAACGCTTCGAAAATTTAAACGAATAGTAGAGTATTCAAATTCGCTTTGATTCGAATTTAAATTATTGAAAATTTCGAAGTATTTGGAATGAACGAATAACTGTATACCGTATTTACTCGCATAATCGGCGCACTCGCATAATAGGCGCACCCCTAGTTTGGTCGCGGAAAATTCGATTTTTTTTAATTCCGCGCATAATAGGCGCACCCCGAACTTGGCCGTGATCAGAAACGATTCTACCCCCCAGCGGTATAGTTGGAACGCGGTCCCCGTACCCTGAAGAAAAAAAGAAGGCAAATCGACGAGCAAATGAAAAAAATTCGAAGTGCTAGACCTAACCAGTGTGTTTGTCGAAATAAAACTTGAAAAAAAAAAGCGTCTATGAGCGAAAAAAAAGGCTGTTCCATCAATTACTGATACCCCCCAAATCGCCGCGCTTTTTGGAGGTCACGTGTACAATGCCGGGGGCTCAATCGCCATCACCACCATCAGAGAAAAAGAAAGTAACGCCATTTTGCAAGCGGTGTGCGTATGTTGTGGTCGTGTATTGAACTTTGGTTCCGCCATGGGGAAGTACGCGAGGAAGTCGTCAGGAAAAGCTTCAAGAAGACGGGTATCTCGAACGCACTGGATGTGAGTGAGGATGACATGTTGTGGGGTGCGGATGATTCGGACACCGAAAACGAATCCCCGCTCGACGAGGATGAATGTGTGATCTCCGACTCGGACTCCGAATAGGGAAAAGGAGGAACAGCTACGACTTTTGTGTAAATAAATTTTACGTGTGTGTGTGCAGTTGACGGCTCTCGCTTGTTCATTAAAAGGTACGTAGGTATGTTTGTTTTATAGCCCCGCCGCGGTGGTCTAGTGGCTAAGGTACTCGGCTGCTGACCCGCACGTCGCGGGTTCGAATCCCGGCTGCGGCGGCTGCATTTCCGATGGAGGCGGAAATGTTGTAGGCCCGTGTGCTCAGATTTGGGTGCACGTTAAAGAACCCAGGTGGTCAAAATTTCCGGAGCCCTCCACTACGGCGTCTCTCATAATCATATGGTGGTTTTGGGACGTTAAACCCCACATATCAATCAATCAATATGTTTGTTTTATGGTGAATTAATTGGTAAACGATAAAGTTGCCTTTTACTTGACAAGTGTGCAGATTTAAAGCGCGAGAACCGAGTTGAAAAAATTTTCAAAAATTTTACCCCGCGTAATTGGCGCACCCCTAACTTCGAGCCGGATTTTCTGAAAAAAAAGTGCGCCTATTATGCGAGTAAATACGGTATTAATCCGCATGTAACCGCCTGTAAAAGTGGTTTCACTGCAATGTAGGGTTGCTAAGTTGTGAAAGCACCTATACAGGGCAAATTTGCTCCGCCGCAAAGCGCTTTTTCAAATTTAAAGGGGCCCTGCAACACTTATTGAGCATGGTCAGAAAACGCTGCCGATTAGTAGTCGAGGCTACTGAGAACATGCGAGGCAAATATTATAGCGCAGCACGGGGCCTGCAATTCACAATAAATTTTAAAATTTAGCGAAAAGTTGCCCTCTTCTCTCGGCAAAGGATACTAAAAGCTCAAAAATCACTTGTCAAAGCCATTGGCTGACTTGAGCATGACATGCTCTGTGGTTACTGGGACCATTGCTTGTCCACGTGTACATGCGCGATCGCACTGAAAGGCCGCGTATTCGAAGAAAAAGTGGAAGAGTGAGAAAAAGTGCTCAGGGTCCCAAGGCATGCGTGACGTTTTTCCTTTCCTTGTGCCATCATTCCCTGCTTAGCTTTCAGCTCTTTCGTCGTGACAAGAAGAAAGAATGCAATTGCAGCGTGTGACAAATTTTTGGAATTCTGCTCGTACAGGACTGATTTTAAAAAATTTTGCGTTGGTGAATTCGTGACACAATAAGCTTCTTTAGTGGCTTCGTGGCTACTTGAAAAAGTGTTGCAGGGCACCTTTAAATGAACGTGTTACCCTCAAGTCAATTCATCATTTTATTACACTTTAAAGCTTGGTATGACAGCTTACATGCTTTATGTATAATAAATTTTAAAATGGTACTTATTTTACGGGTTATCACCAGCATCGTAATGAAACTCAAATTGCACTACCACTGAAGGTTTTTTCGACAAAAAAAAAAAAAGACATTTGCTTAGAGCACTGGTGGAGGTGTTGCTCCAATTGCTCCAAACCTGCTCCAAAATGGTGTTGGCAAACTAAAGAGAATGAAGCTGAACCTTGAGACCATCCCGTGATTCTAAACAAAACCAAGAGCAGGCTGTATGCACTATCATCCTAGTGTGCTGCTGAAAGGCGTAAATAAAAAAAAAATTACAAGGGGTGACACATATCAGGCCGTGGTGGCCATTTTTTAAATATGAGTTGTATCTTTACTTCATATAAGAAATAAATCATGCTTTCAAATAAAATTTAAAAAAACGAGCACGGGTCCGAGCTCGAGTAATTGCATTGTTCTATTAGGTCTGTTTTTTTTTTTGTTTTCACCATTTTGCAATTTCTATAGTTCACACAATTGAGGGGAATTTAACACAGGTATGCAGTAAAAAAAATAGAAAGTCTATTAAGTAGTTTCAGACAGTTCATTGCGCTATACTTAACTGTTAACTCTATTGTGTCGCGTGCTGAAGCTGAATCTCAATGGGGACACTTGCAAGGGCTGTCCACCTCCACCTGAACACAAGAAAAGTCTGGACTCCTTTGACCCCCCCCCCCCTCCCCATGATTTATGCCAATGATGCTTGTATACTGACTGAATACTAGCATACAGCATGCTTAATAATAAATATAAATACTTATTAGATGCCTAATTGATATTGTAGCCTTCAGGAGTCGTTAGGAACATGCATCTGCTCCGAAAACATTACATAGCAACGCTAAGCTATAGCATCCTAAGCTGTAGTATTTTTTTTTCTGCTCCGAAGACACTTCAGGCTGCTCCAAAGCATCATTTTTTTGCTCCAGAATCTGCTCCAAAAAGAGATCTCGCTTCCATCACTGTTAGAGCCCCTATTTCAATTGAAAGAAAAACATTGTGCAGGTTAGTTAGGTCGTGATAAATATTCCCATCGTTGTTTTATATGTGATGCATACCATTCGGATACGATTCAAAATTATTCAACCAAAATCACTATTCGTTTCGTATTCACTTCGAACCTAAAATTCAATATTCGCACAAGCCTAGTATTAAAGTATCAGTGACTAAAATGTAACTTTTTGTTGCAAAGAAGCTATCAATCACAGTGTTACTGTTAATCAAATACATGACATTGGCTGGTTTTGTTTACGGGCTTCAAAATCTCAAGGAAGTGCAGTGGCTACCCATTAAACGTTGCTTTATAAGGTGATTGTAAACCGAGGGTTGCTGATGCGAAAAATTTGTCCAGTTTCCCAATTTTTTCATGCAGGTTTTTTTTTTATATATACTATGTTAAAGCTTGAAAAAGAACCATTTACATGCCGATTTTCACTTATCTTATTTCTTCACCAAGTTGATTTGGTGCATGTGTATGCATCATCTAAGAATACGAAAGTCGAAGACAGTGAACGTGAACTGCCGACTGCTTGCTTTAAAAATGTGGCCATTATACAGCCTGCTCCATGTACAATTTTGCTTATTCTGCATGTCGAAACTCAAATGAAATCAGTCAGCGTTGAATGTGTCAGTTCTATACAAGGCACAGCAGACAAGCAAGCCTTCATACATTGGCGAATGTGCATAAACATTTTCAACTCTACATTGCTCAACATTGTAACGTTTTAATTTGCAGACTACTCCTTATCTTCTCAACCTTGTCGCATACATACGCATTGTTTCGCCGTCACCTCTTACCACTCGCCAAATTCACATGTGCCTATGCTTGCATGAGATTGTGTGGGCTTTCCAAGTGTCCTAGCACTCTCTTTTCTGATTTCTTTGCCTGCTTTTTCTTCTCCTCGCAGATCGTCGAAATTTTGTGAATACAGTAGGTTCGCAATGCACTCTTTCTTTCCTTTTTGTATTGCTTTAGTAACGCACCCCTCGTATGCTTGTCACTGAGTTTACAAAGAAATTGCTACTGCTACCACCTTAACTGTGCTTCTTTGCAGTCAGTGTTTCTGGAGATGCAAACACAGCAGACTCCCATTATTAATCGACAAACATGCAAACAGGGAAGCTTGTATCCTCAAGGTTGGTTTGAATGTAGGAACACTAAACTTTTGACAGGCTAAGCAGCGCCCTACAATTGGTCTGTTTGTTAGGGAATTATGGCTTTTAAAGAGGCCGTCCTTTAAAAGACCTATTTTTAACTGTGTCAACATGACAAAACACAACGATGCATGCAGCACATGTTCATCGTGAAATGCGTAGTCACGCAAGGCGTTGACTTTCTGTAGGTGGCAGTGTGAAACTTCTAAAATGCAATCGACTTTTGTTAATTCAAAGAATTTTGTTTGAAATATTAAGAAGTTTGAATTATCAGAAGCTCTCAGATAGATGACTCTGGTTGAGGTCACAACACATTATGATTAGGCATTAATTTTATCAGATTAAAAAATTTTTCTAAGCCAAACCCCAACTGTGCGCAATGAACAAAAAGCAGAGGTGTAAGGTCCACAAGTTTATCAACCGTTTACTGCTGATCAGGCTTCTTAAAAAAAATTGTGAATTGCCAACTGCTTCTTTGCTATAGGCATGTGACTTCAGCACAAAGCTCTCTATACCAGTTGAGAAGCATCACGGTTTACCATGCATGTGCGTTCTTTCGAACATTTGTTTACTAGCAAAGCCTTTTTCCTTGAAGGCCTGAGGTGCTTATTTTTCATTTTTAGACTGTTATGATCATATAAGCATGCAAATTTTTCATTAAATATTAATTGAAAAGTGGCAGATTTTTTTTTGCATGGGGGGAACTGCAAAAAGTATGAATGAACTCAATGAAGGAGTTTGAACTGAGATGCTTTTAAATACATTGAAAGAATACAGAGCCAACCAAAAAATTGAACATTTTGTTTGAATTAACCGAAAGTATGAATTATCAGAGTTTCAATTATCGCAAGTCTTCTGTAATGCTCTCCTGTTGCACAGAAAATCGCTATTTATTTCACTGTATTAGAAACCACATCATCTGGCGCACTGTCAAAAGCACTTCCGCCTCTGTTGGCGCCATCGCAGAGTTTCCATTGTCAGCCTCTGAGTAATTCTCTTACACGGCGTTGTAAGTACCTTGGAAAACATGTTGATGTCCTCTATGACATGAGGCTTGATGGGAACACATTAACGATGATTGCACCGCACTGTTAACACCTACACACATGCATAAAGAAAGTAAATGGGGACGGGAAGCCAGAAGCTGTGACTACTGCTGGGGTGGAGTGATGTCTCACGTGGAAACTGATGGTGTTAATGAGGTAGTACTTTTGGTCTTGTAACTGTTATTGCAAGCTTTTGTTGCAGCCGTTGCCCCGCCGCGGTGGTCTAGTGGCTAAGGTACTCGGCTGCTGACCCGCAGGGCGCGGGTTCGAATCCCGGCTGCGGCGGCTGCATTTCCGATGGAGGCAGAAATGTTGTAGGCCCGTGTGCTCAGATTTGGGTGCACGTTAAAGAACCCCAGGTGGTCTAAATTTCCGGAGCCCTCCACTACGGCGTCTCTCATAATATAGTGGTTTTGGGACGTTAAACCCCACATATCAATCAATTGCAGCCGTTATCTCCGTGGTCACCACACTGCATGCACAGCTGGTAGCTGACATCTAAAACTACGTTCACTTTATTGTACTCACACACTAAATTTCTACGTATCGGTCTCGCAGATTCGCATGAATTTCCTGGGTATATAATACTCACCGACAAATATGCAAGAAAAAAAGTGTCCTTTGCACCCAAAAATACAATAATGTTTTCTGGCTGTTATTTCTTTTGCTTAAAAAAATAAAGATGTGTCACACGCATTGGGTGAAGCCCCGCCATACTAACAGCGGGGTGTGGCAGACTCGCAGGCTTCCACATTACATATAGGCCTGTAAGGCTTGAAAGGCCTCCAAGTGGTACATTTCAGATTTTTTTGTAGGCCATTCGACACAATCGGGGTTGCACGTGTGGTGATGTTCGGGTCTGACTGACTCATAGAGCAGACAAAGACATTTTATTATAAACAAATTTTGAATTAAAACAAGGCAGTCGCAAGAGCTAACAAAAATTAACTGAGAAAAAAACACAAATACGTTCGATGACAGGAATAGCTGGAAAAAAAAAATATGCTCTAAACGGACACAGCAAGGGTACAAATAGACACATCGCGAAATCTTATTAAAATAACTGGACATGATAAAAACTGAAAATGACAAAGAGAGGAAAACAAGAAGATCGTGTTCTCGCTTCTGAGCATATTTCATGACGCAGCGCACACAACTGCAGTTATTAACAGCTGGGTATAATAAAATAACATATGGAAAAAAAAATCACTATCAAAAGTCTATACGGACCATGCCAGCTCGTGGTGCACGAAGGGAAGTTGATGGGGGTGCCGTTGTTTGTCTCGCCAGCTTCGTTAGATGACGATGGGGTCCGATGTTACAGCCGACTCAGTTTCGTTGCACGGGACACGCCAGGCTCGTTGCCTACACGACACTCCTGACACCGACGACAGCTTTCTTTGCTGGTTCACTGTCAACTGCCGAAGCAGTCAAACTTTATCAGGGCATCCGCCCCCATGCCCTCCAGAGGTAATTTTCATCCTCGAACTCGTGCAGGCCCCTTTTCGTACAAGTGCAGGGAAGACACGCCGGCACCTTTTCCGGGCTCATAGTCTGTTACCGGAAGTTTACAACACGAAGGCGCCCTCGAAGGGGTGCACGGTAGAGAATTCCAGGCTTTTGTGCCAAGATAGCATTGATGCCTTGTGTTTTCTATGATTGGCAATTGTCAGCCTCGATAACCTGATCTGAATTGATGTAGCAGAACTTCGTTAATTATTATCTCAAGGAGATAGAAAATTTTTTTTAATAAAAAAAGGGGTGTTAAGTGTAGTGAAAAGAGCCCATCTGCTGATATTATTATTACACAAGGACACAGAGGAAAGATGGAGAGAGCAAGCTGGCAACTGCCACCTGGAGGGGCCTGCTCACTTTTTCGGGAGGAGGGAAGAAACAGAGGGAACAGAGATTAGAGGAAAGAAGATGAGGAATGAAAAAAAAAATGACGAAGACTTCGACGAGCATGAGTAATAGAAGCATAAAATAAAAAATAATAAAAAACATCTATAAACTGGTGGCCAGGTTCGTTTGGTTCATAAATGTAAGGAGAGCTCAGTGGGCCTTGTCGCGTCGGGAAACACAGCCGTTCGGAAAAAGGTAGTCACACTTTAGTCCTAGGAATTTATATTCCTTAATTAGCAAAGACCGCTGCTGATAGCGCTTCATGGCCCAAGCCATGTGCCTGGACATGTGTTTTTTGTGGTGTCCCAGCAGGGATGGTTGGTTGTGGAGAATTGAGTGCTGGCCGCTATTTTAAGATTTTTTATTTTGGAGGTGTTTCTCAGTTTTCTTCTAAAAAGAAGGGCTTTTTGCAGCTTCGTACTTTTAAGTAGCCTGTGTGTGTATTGTGTGGATTATTTAGTGTGCCACTCATTGTTTCGAATCACGCCTAATTCTCTTTGCAGCCTGAAAGGTGGGGACACGCAGGACAATCCCAAAGACGGTACTTCAGCAACGCGGCGGAAAAAAGATGACTTGGTGAGTTGTTCGGGCACTGAGTTGTGGCTGCTTTTAATTGCACGTCAAGTGCAACTACACCGCTCAAACACAATGGGGATTTTCTTTTTTATTGTCGAGAAATTACGTGCATAAATGCTCACCTTTCCCAGGACTCTTGCAGGGGCATTTCTCATGCAGTTAATATACCATCAGTAAATATTTAAGTATTGTATATTGCCAATTAGAAATTTGAACTCCCATCTTGCAACCTCTTCTAGGCAAAAAAAGAAAAAGACTGTACACAGCTTTATGCTGTGGTCATAGCACACCAGTAAGTCTTTCAGAAGACGGAGTGATGAAAGAAAACAGTTATTTGATTGTGAAACATCGCTTACGACTCGTTGTCGCTTGTAAAAAGGATGCAGCAGTCATGGTCATCGCCATCGTGTGAGCCACTGCAGCTGCTCGCCATTGAAAGGAAGCTGGTGGTACTAAGGTGCCACACGCAGAAAACGCTGTGTGGACTATGACCTGGTAGGAGCGTAAACCTAGCCAGCGAAAGCAGCGACAACGTCTGGGCCGAGCGTTTCGTGCTTAGCACTGACGATGTGTTTGCCGAGCTTTGCATGACCCACTACTTTTTCATTACAGAGTGTAGACGTCCAGCTGATTTTTTTCAGCATCAGCGAGGAACTGTGGTAGCTTTGTGGCTGAGGTCGTGCTTAGGACGTGGGTTTGATTTCCAGCCACTGCTGCCACATTTTGATAAGGCCACTGTGCAAAAACATATCATATATATGGGTGATTCCAAGCCAACTGTCCCAACCTTTCCGCGCGACCATTTCCGATTAACTTGAAAAAAATTCAGTGCTGTCTACCTAAAGCCAAAAGTGTTTCCCCAAAACATTTTTTGCAAAAAAAAAAAAATTTCATTACTGCAAGCCTCATTTAAAAATTTCCGGAAAGCTCGAAACCATAGCTCATAAAACACGTTACCAAAAAGTCCGTTGTTCTTAAATTAGGTCAAGACAAATTTTTACCTTTAGAACAATGATTGGCATTTTACTTAAAGTAAGTTTTATGACCTTTTACGCTTTCGTGGATTTTTTGTGACATCAAATAGGGAGAATCTGGTTCATATTGGGGATTTTTTTATAGAAAAACAAAATTAGGGGAAATGTGATAGTCAACATTAGCATGTTGCCGGAAGGTTTTACTGAAGACCAAAAATAGTTTCAGACGTATACAGTGCAAAATAAATTGTACAGGTGGCGACATAGTCACAAAAAGTTCATTTCGGCACATCTTCAGCTTTTAATTCAACCATGAGGCAGTCCTACTAAAATAAAGCAGATTTGGCTACTCACTGGCTACTCACTCAGAAATTTTTATCAAATTAATTTTTGTTTTATGCCAGAAAAATATTTTTAATTTGTGTGTTACCGCTCTCAGGGTGAGTACGTGTTTATATAGCCGTAAAAATGCGTCCTAGCAGTAAGTACAAGCTTCACAGATGTGGGGGATCATCTGGACAATGTAATCAGCTTTGTCCCTGTCTATTCAAAGCTAGTATTACCCCTAGTTATTACTTACAAGCTAGTATTACCCCTAGTTACGAGAAACGCGGGACCTACTAGACAGAATTTAGCCACGTGCCGCCATCCGATGGCAGCCTGCGTATAGTATACGTGTACAGTCAAGCCCACATATAACGGCCCCACTTACAACGAACTTTCGCTTAGAACGAACAATATCCGTGCAACAGTCAAAATATACATTGGCTCAATGGCACAAAATCGCACTTACAACGAACGTCTCCGAGCGCCGCTGTTCTGTTACAGCAAACGGAGTCAGCGGTCTGCCGACTTCCCTGGAAACCAGTTTCGACCACCCATCAGGCATCGGCGAGGTGCCCATACATTTTTATAGTTAAACGCTGACCCTGCCTCCGCGACCCTCTAGTTGCCGCTCTCCCCAACCCATGAAGAAAGGAAAGTTGTTTCCTTCCTCCATGCCCCGACTGCTTTTTGTTATGCACCCCTTTGTCCTTTGTCCCCCCACTACTCTGAGCGATCCGCATCGCCAGACGAGGTCCGTGTTTTCACATTGTCACCGATCTTTCGAAGACCGGTCAGCCATCTACCTTGTTTTTGATCGCTGGCACTGTCGTTGGCGTCGCCGGTCTGGAGTGACCAGACCATTCACCAACATCGTCGGCCACCGACTGTATCCGATATTCGGCGTCTAGTGCACGCGCGTACGCTACTCCACCAACTATGATAATTTGCGATTATTTCGTGTTTAAGACTTCTTCTCGCTCACGTCGCCCTCAACTCAGCATGCCTTTCGCGCGCATGCGGAAGCACGAAATCGGCTGTTATTTTGCTCGGAACGAATCGTGAAGTATCGGATTGCGAGAACGACGAAACATTGGAGTCAGTGCCTCATGCAGCTTATGCCACGGGTCTCTGCAAATGAGCACCCTGCCGTTTTAAATGAACTCGAGACCGCCGTTATCGCTTCTGCTCTTCTAAACACGTGCATCACAAACTTTTTGGGACAAAAAAAGTTTGCGTTTTCACTCGCAACTTTTTAAAAAGCTGTTTCATTTACTACGAACTTCGGGATACAGCGAACAAATGCCACGTCACGCTCAGGTTTGTTATAAGCGGGCTCGACTGTATATGCTTACGCAGCGCCGGAAAGTGGTACCGATGTGTGCAACACATCACTACCTATATGCTAACATTTAGAAGTAGGAAGATCACGATGAAGCAAAGGATCAATCGAAGGGAAAAAAAAAAGATTAGCTGCTTGGCAACTCATTAACACTTTTGAGCTGGCCCTGCAACACTTTTGAGCATGGTCAGAAAACGCTGCCGATCGCTAGTAGAGGCTCCCGAGAACATGCGAGCCAAATGTTATAGCGCAGCACGCGGCCTGGAATTCACAATAAATTATCACAGCTAAAAATTGCTTTCTCTTCCCTTGACAAATAACGGAAGACGCTCAAAAATTACTCGTAAAATGCCCATCCATCAGCCATTGGCTGATTTGAACATGGCGCGCTTGTTCGTTACAAAAATCACCGCGGGAGGCCGTCACTTGTCCACGCATGCGCTTGTGATCGCACTGAAAAAACCGCATAGTCAAAGAAAAAAATATATATATAAGTGGTCAAGGTCATGAGCCACTCGTGACGTTTTTTGTTTGCCCCTTCCATCCCTCTCTGATTAGCTTCCAGCACTTTCATCGGGATGAGTGAAGAGAGAATGCGATTGCAAGCGTGTGACAAACCTTTGCAACTCCGCTCGTGCTGAACGGACTCTGGAAATTTTTCCGGCGTTGTAGTATGCCAAGCACCCTATTGAAAGTGCCTTATGCCTCTTTTAAAAGTGAAAGAAGCATGTTTAAAACATAATACATTGGAAATAGAAATGTCCTCTAATATGCGATCCGATGTAGCTTGATGCCCTCATGTTGTGGTTGTAATATAACGAAGCTACACCATGGAAAGACTTGGAAGGTCAAGAAACTGTGCCCTATAACATGCAGTGGGAGACTTCTATAACTGCGTGATGTGTGCAGCTTCTGCAGTGTCGCCTGCCGAATTGTACTTTTAAGAATTTAAAACAGTTACGACGATTCTCGTTTCTTTTATTGTCATGCGCACCGCACTTACGCAGTTGTTGATAGAGTTCCAAATCACGTTACCTGCGGATTTACTCAATGCCTGCAACCTCTCGCCTGCAAAGCATGCCCTGTTTTCAAGTAAAATAAATGTTCTTGTTTCTGAACTTCGGTGGCACAAATTGTCAAATATGTCGGAGGGCAGATGCTGTCCAATACATCACTGAGAAGACGTACCGTTATAATATCTGCCTCTTCATCCGTTGTAGTCATTATAATTAATGATCAATCACCAACTTGCCCAACTCTCAATCCTATTGAACTTCATTGGATATGTGGTCATGCAAGGAGATGGTATTAGTCATGTCTTGTGAATGTTGCTGTCCTTTTTTCTTTCCTTGCGGGGAGCAGCAGTTTATGATGCACGAGGAGATGGATGTGGCGGACAGCTTAGATGACCTGCCGACCCCGCGGCAAACGGCGCGCAACCAGGCTGCTGCGCAGCGTAACCACTTCCTGAGGCAACGCCGGAAACCTCTGGCCATGATTGTCTTCGACACTGAAAAAGAGTCGAAGCTCTACGAGTGAGTGGATCATTTTGTAATTGCAATTTTACTGCAAGTGCCTTTTTTCCAGAATATAAGACGGATATTTTTGAGTGTGCAGCTCTTATGTGCTCGTTTGTGGGCTATGGGACGTCCACTTGTGCAACTGTGCAGCGAAGATGGAATGTAAAAGGAGAATGCTTCTGTGTCGAGTTTTTGTTGAAAGATTTTCAGATGGTATGAATAAGAGCCCTCTCGGAAACGGTGTGCGAAGCTGACATGGAGCATTGTACAGGTCCGGGAAACTCCGGCATTGTGATAATATAATACCAGACACGGAACATGTTTGATGTGTTTTGGTCAAGGTGTGATATGTAGTAAGCATCCAATCCTTAAAGGAGCAGACTCGGTCTTAGACTATTTTTTGTTTATTTCTTCAGTGATCTTAATCAAGCTTCACAGGATTATGCAGTTTTTTCTGCTGATTTCAAATATTTAATTAGTTTTCCTGTAACTCATCTTGTTCCTGAGATAACTTAAGTTCAACCTCTATAGTTTAAGGCCGCCATAGAAAAAAAGTGCTTAATTAAAAGTGATATTTAAGTATGCAAGAGTTTTTTGTTTGTAGGCCTTTCTTGATTATTTTATAGGGAAATGAACTATTCATTTTCAAAAGCAGTTGAAATTGTATTAGAATTTTGATGAGTAATTAATTAAAAAGGCTTGTGCTCTCAATTCTGCTCCCATACTTGCATTATACACTCATACAGGTTTACATTGCAAAAAGAATCGTTGTTATACCTGCCCTAGCTGCAGAGATATTGAGACCTCAAAATTGAACAGTCGTAAATTTACTTTTTTGAGAAAAATGGAAAAAACTGAAAGCACACAGCTTTTTCAAAAAGCAACAATCATGCTGCGCATGTTTTGCAATCCTCATAAAGATGCTCATAAATTCGTAGCCGAGCTTCTAACACAGATGCCGGCCAATTATAAAGAAGCCTCGAAGTCGGTTCCCCATTTTTTTGCAGGTTCTGCATGTTAACAGCACCAAGAATCTAGACAGGTAGAATGACGTTACAAGAAAATTACCACTTCCTGGTGTAAATTTGCAGATAGATAGAAAAATACATGCAGAAACCAAATATGTCAATTTTAAAAATGAATTTTTTTGTCATTGTCTGGTCTTAATGTCCAGTCTGCCCCCTTAAGGGGGGACGCGGGTCTTAGAAAAGTAAAAAATGGCCAAAAAATCGATTTTGAGAAAAACGCATTTTTCGAATCTTTGAACCTATAAGCACCTCTCCTCAAATTATGAACGCTAAATTCGATAAAAAAAAAATAGGTTAAAATCTATTTTCAAACCATCACGGGAGTCGCAAAACAACCCACAAAACAGAAAATTTGTTCGAACTTCCCGCGCGCACCACCAGCGAAGCAGCCGGCGGATCGGCGCCATCTTGGGCTTGTTTTGAAGCTGGTTCCTTTGTGCGCGTTTTGCGGGCTCTCAAAATGGCGTAGCTCCAACACAACGACTGCCCTCCCCCGTTTTGCGAAGCCGTCTGCCGAACCGCTGATTGGCTAGAGCGCGCGCGCGCCGGCGAGCCCCCCCGTCTCGCGCTTACCATTGGCTGGCGCGGCGGCGCGGCCACGGTTGCTCGTTTTTTTTTTGTTTGTTTGGTTTTGCTCCGTCGGCGCCTGCTCTCGTGCGTGTTATCTCGTCTGCTACCCGCTCGTGTACCGACGTCGTCGACGTATACGTCTTTCTGCATTTCGCCAGCATGGCTTGGGAAGCTCGCCTGAAGAAGAACACTCGTCAAGCTTTCGGAAGGAAACGAAAGCGAGCGTGGAATGCGCGGCAGAAGGGAGCGGCCTGCGCGCCGCCGAGAACGCCGGAGATGGCCGAGGCAGCGCATTGATGAAGGATGTCTGGGACAAAAATGTGTGTTTTACTTGAAATAGTGTTTTATGTATAAAAGGGCGATGTTTTTATATATAACATGTGTCTTCCTTTGGTTTTCAGTGCACTAGAACAGCCACAAAGTTGTAGACTGGGTTCCTTATACTGATTCAACGGCCAGTACACAGTTTTTAAATGAGCTGTGGCAAATATTTTGGGAAGGTGCATTGACACATTTGGTACAGCCATACTCGCATAATGTAGAGCTATACAATGGTGCCATTTTTATTGCTCTAGCTTCACTTTAGCAAAAGTTACAGTTATTAGAAACTTTAAATGCGTTTTTCTCAGTTCGATGCTTTTGTGCACCACACTAAACCTTAGGGGTTTTTGTTATATGTTACTGTTGATTGAGAATGACAAACTTGGTATCATTTTATTTGTAATAACATTACCTATGGGGTGATGCTATTTTGATTACTCTAGAAGCATACTGTTAATTAGAATTATGGATAGTAATGAGCGAAAATTGAACAGAATATCCATTGTAAGTGCTGGTCTGTTTTCTTATCTATATAATAACTAAAAATTAATAAAAATAGCATCACCCCATACAGAAAGCCCTCAGCATTGGGGCTATGCATTTATTTTTTGGATCTGGCTTGCTTAAGTTGCCAAAAAGCCCCCAATGAAGTGCATAATTAATTAAATTACAGATGTTAATATCTTTTTATCCACTGAAGCTATTTCAGAAACAATTACATATTTGAAATCAGCATGAAAAACTGTCCAAGATGGTGAGGTTTGGTCAAGATTGAGCCAAAAACAGAAAAAAAATTTTAAAGACCCATGTCCCCCCTTAAAGGAGCCCTGCAACACTTGTTGAGGGTGATCAGGAAACGCTGCCGATCTCTTGTAGAGGCTCCCAAGAACATGCGAGCCAAATATAGCGCAGCACGCGGCCTGGAATTTACGATAAATTAACAGTCAGCTGAAAATCGCTCTCTCTTTTCTCGACGAATGACGGAGGAAGCGCAAAAATCACTTGTAGAGCGCCATCTATCAGCCAATGATTGATTTGAACCTGTCATGCTCGGTTGTTACAGAAATCGCCGCAAAAGGCCGTCACTTGTGCTCGCGTGCGCATACCTGAAGGGAAAAAAAGAAAAAAAAAGTGCTCAAGGTCACGAGGCACGCGTGATATATTTCCTTTGCCTGTGTCATCCCTCCCTGCTTAGCTTCCAGTGCATTTGTCAGGACTGGAGAAGAGAGAATGCGATTGCAGCGTACGACAAATCTTTGTATATTCGCTCGGACTAGACGGATTCTTAAAATTTTTTCGCCGTTGAATTCATCAGGTAATAAGCTATTTTAGTGAATTCATTCCTTGGTTACTTAAAAAAGTGTTCCAGGGTCCCTTTAAGACTCCCTGGGGATTACGAAATTGTTCAAAAAGGTGAATTCATGCTCTTTCATTCCTGTCAAGCAATCAAATCGCAACAGCCACATTCAGAATTGCTTTAATGCCTCCCACTATACTTATCAGACATTTTGGTGCGCACCGAAGCTCTCGTGAATACACAGTATACTGAATTTCGAGTCTGGCAACACTGCAAGATAATAAATGGAGCCAACAAGTGGTTATGGTCTGTAGCTTTCAGTGGCGAGTGTGCTGTGCATTGTGTAAATGGTTCACGAAGTTGTGGTGTGAATTTTGTGAGGTGTAGTGGTTTCGGTGGACAGTGTTTTGTTTGTTGATCATGGATAGCAAAGTGGAGCTGATAGTAACCATCAAGATTTGCATAAAACTTGGTAAAACAGCTACCGAAACCATGAACATGATTGAGACGTCTTCCAACACTAATGCTCTATCTTGAATGAACATATGGCATCAACAGTTATGTAAAAGTTGGGTGGCAGTCACAGACAACCATACACGCAGTCGTCTGGTAACCTTTAAAACCAATAAAAATGCTGAAAAAGTGTGTGAAAAGCTGTCTGAAAACTGCTGTCAGGCCCTCAGTGCGGTAGCGCTGGAGCTAAGCATCAGCAATGACACTGTCATAAAGATCATGAAACAAAAAGACTAAGATGTGTTCCAAATTCCTGCCCCACAATTTGACAACAGAGTAAAAAGTCCAGTTATCATCACGTTATGAGTGGGTTAAACTGGCAGAAAATGACCTAAAATGATTTTAAAAAGTTATAATTAGGGGTGTGTAAATACGGGTCTGCAAATACAGTCGAGCCCGCTTACAACGAAGCTGAGCTTGACGCGGCATCCGTTCGCTGTATCCCGAAGTTTGTAGTAAATGAAACACGGCTTTTAAAAAAGTTGCGACTGCAAACGCAAACTTTTTTGCCCCAAAAGGTCCGTGATGCATGTGTTTCGAAAAGGCGAAGCGATAAGGGCGGTCTCGAGTTCATTTATAACGGCAGGGTGCTCGTTCGCCGAGGCCGCTTATGCCACGGGCATAAGCTGCATGAGGCACTGGCTCCCAAGTTTCGTCGTTCTCGCAATCCGATTCCTCCAAATCGCTCTCGCCACGTACTTCATTCACAGCGCCCCAATCCATGCACGGCTTTGCAGTGTTGGCCTCATCGCCGCCCGTAATTAAACCACCGCAACAGATGTCCCACCCGCTCTCCCAGGTCTGAGTCGACGACGCGTTGCCACAAATCGCTGCCGCAGTTCGGAAGCTTCAGGCTCAGCATCGGGCCCGACGTCGACGAAGTCGGCCTCGCGAAAACAGTTTCGCGCGCATGTAGCCGTCACCGCCGCCCACGAAATATTCACCATCTCCACGCTCAGCTGAATACCGGGACGCCCGAAGCGGCAATTGGCTGCCAGGTGGTCAATAGCTATGAGCAAGCACTCCGCAACGCGGCACCTAACGCGCGGATTACGCTCAAGCCAAGCAGTCACACTTTCGACTTTTTTTTTTATTTATTACATACTGCAGTCCTATAAGGACCAAGCAGAAGGGCAGATGGGAAAGTTACATGTATCGCATGGTAGCGGTGAATACATATCAATAACCACGCTTTGGTCATACACACGAACAGTATAGATATATAAACAAATACACACATACATACATTTATACACACATTTTCAGGTAAAAAAAAAAACGTTGCACAGTGCAAAACTCATTGTAAACTAGAAAGTTGCAACGATCACACTGTCTCTAGGTCAAGCAAAACAAAACCATTATACAGTAGAGCTCGTACATTCAGGGACCACCCTAAATTTTTCAACTTCAAAAAAAAAAAATCAGACAAATACGCACTTTTCCCAACAAACAATGAAAACCCACGACTAAAACATCCTCAACCGTTCGAGAGCTACACAAAAACTAGAAAAGCACCAGCAATTGGTCAGCAAACCTCTGAAACAAAGATGATAATTATTCTAGGGCAGCAAGCACCTTCGCTGAAAAAGCGGCCGCAGTTCGCGCAGAGAAAACCGAACTCGGTAATGCATTCCAATCCGCAATTGTCCGCGGGAAGAAAGAGTATTTGAATAGATTTGTGCGGGCCTTGTAAGGAAGAAGATTGTGTGAGTGGCGATGTCTCGATGCTCGAGGTAGGAACAGCTTGACATAAGGGTTTGCGTTAAGCTTCAGGTGGCCATGAAAAAGCGAAAACAAAAATTTTAGGCGGGCTAGTTTACGTCGCTGCTCTAAAGTTGAAATTCCATTTTGCACCATCAACGAAGATGGGGAATCAGTGGATCTGTACTTGTTGAAAATAAAACGCACTGCCCGGCGCTGCACCATTTCTAGCTTTTGCTTGTCTTTCTTAGAAAAGGGGTCCCAAACAATGTTGGCGTATTCAAGCTTAGGTAACACTAAGGTCTTATAAGCCAACAGTTTTGCTTCCGTAGGGGCAGCTTTAAGTTTGTGCCTTATGAACCCAAGCCTGCGCATGGCAGCTGCGCAGGTATTTTCAATGTGCTTAGACCACGATAACGTATTGGTAATTGTCACCCCTAGATATTTGTATTCCGAGTTTTCTTTAACAGTCACTCCATCGATACAGTAAGAAAACTTAAGAGGCTCTCTTTTATTTGTGATTCGCAGTAGAACAGTCTTGTCCGAGTTTAACTTCATGGACCACGAAATGCACCATCGGCCAACACGTGTCAAGCTGTCATTTAAGAATATTTGATCCTCAGTACATGTAATTTTTCTAAAAATTATGCAATCATCTGCAAATAATCGTATTTGAACATCAGACGAGACGATTGAAGTGATATCATTTACATAAATTAAAAAGAGAATTGGGCCCAAGACGCTTCCCTGTGGAACAGCCGATAAGACAGGTAATGCGCCTGACGAGCACCCAGAGATCTCCACATATTGAGTCCTGTTGGAAAGGTAAGATTTAATCCAGTTAACAAGAAAATCGGGTATACCAATGTTTAGCAGTTTGCCTATAAGCTTACCATGAGGAACACGATCGAATGCTTTGCTGAAGTCGAGGAATACTAAGTCAATCTGGCTGGCCGAATCAAGGGCAGAGGCAATTTCGTGCACCGTAGCTATCAGCTGTGTGTGCGTCGATAGCCCTTTATGGAAACCGTGCTGAAATTCGGAAAGTAAGCCGTATATTTAAATATGTAATGATGAATGTAGTGGGTCATGCAAATCTCGTATAATAGTCCGTAGAGTAGGGCTAAGCGGTGCACTGCGCTCCGGTAGGCCAGAGATGAGCAAGAGTTGGCGGGCAACTTCTTCGCGCACGAAATCTTTGATCTGCGAGAGGTACGGGGATCGATACCCCGCACCTCCACCAATTATAATATAAAACGGAGACAGTCAAAACTGTTATCCGAGACCAGGTAGGAGCGTAGGCCTAGCTAGCAAAATCAGCGACAGTCCGGGCCGAGCGTCTCGTGCTTAGCACTGACAGTGTGTGTGCCGAAATTTGCATGACCCACTACATTCATCATTACAGCCGTTACGTTCAAGAAAGTCTGTTATGTAGTGAGCAACAATGTGCTCCATCAATTTACAGCATGTAGACGTTAAAGAGATCGGGCGGTAGTTTTCTATCCGTAATCGATCGCCCTTCTTGTGTGTGGCCAATATGCGAGCAACTAGCCAGTCATAAGGCAAAATGGCAGACGCTAAGGACAAACGAAAAATTTCAGTTAAAATGTGAAATATTGGTTCGGCGTATCTGCGCAAGAATGCGTTAGGTATGCCATCTGGTCCACTAGATGACTTGTCTCGCACACTGACCAACAGTGATAACACGCCGTTTTGACATATAAAATCTTCAGGAGGGCAGGCTGTAGGAACCAAGGGATAACTGTCATCGTGCGGTGCGGAAAATACTGAATGGAAGTAGTCGTTTGCCTTGTCGGCCACTAAACGGGCATCGGTAATAAGAGAATCATTATGTTGGAGTTGTTCTAGTTTACCACTTTTGGAGGCTAGATAACGCCAAAATTTTTCCGGGCTTTCTTTGATGAAGTTTGGCAGCGTTATTCCAAAATATTTCTCTCTAGAAGTCGCCAGAGCTGTGGAGAGCTCAGTCTGCAGCGTCTGTATCTGCTGAACACTTACGACCTGTTTTTTTCTTGCGCGTTTTAGTCTTCTTTTTAAGTGTATTACGTTCCGATCAATCCAGGGACTTTTGCGCCGTGACTTGATGCGGCGTAAGGGAACGTGCTTGTCAATACAGTCCTTCACAGTTTTCTTGAATGTTTCCCAAAGCGTTCGTGGATCAGTATCAGAAATATTGTCAACAAGCTCCCACAGTCTGTCAAGTACGGATTGATCATCAGCACGCGTAAAATCTTTGATTGTTTTAAGTATAGGCCTATTAGGTACACACTTATCAAAATCGCATGTAAGAAGTACTATTTTATGGTCCGATACTCCCGGCTCCAAACTTAATTCATACTCGTTATATTCGTTTTGTTGAGAGACAGAAAAAAGCGTGCTAGTCCTCCTGTCGGCCACCATGACAACACACGCACACCAAGAGCGAGCAAGACGCGCACACGTGACACACATGCCAGAACGCGTGGAACAGCTCTGGGCCCGTTTCCAGTCAGAAAATGAAACTAATTCGAGCCAGCGTGGCGGGTGTCGCAGAGTGGTGGAGACGGGCGAAGGGGTTGTGATCAAGAGAGGAGAGCAGACTTGCGAGAGAAGGGCAAGGAGTTATGATAAAGAGGGTGGAGGATGCGGCGGGAGGGCGATCTTGAAAACCAAACACACGGGAAGGAGGCACGTTGGGCAGCTTGCTTGAAAGGTCCGTGAGACTCGCACATAGAAGAACTTGGAAAGAGTGCCTGCGCGCGCAGAAGTCAAAGCATGGCCGCCTGGATTGGTGCGCGCGGCGTTGTTCGAAGAATCGGCGGCCTTGGTCAAAAATCGTTTTGTTGCGCCGGCGGGTTTGCGTGGCCTCACGAACTTCGATACTTCGTGATTCGTTCCGCGCAAAATAACAGCCGATTTCGCGCTTCCGCACGCGCGCGGAAGGCATGCTGAGTAGAGGGGGAAGTGAGCGAGAAGAAGTCCTAAACACGAAATAATTGCAAATTATCAGAGTTGGTGGGGTAGCGTACGCGCGTGCACTAGATGCCAAATATCAGATACAGTCGGTGGCCGACGATGTTGGTAAATGGTCTGGTCACTCCAGGCCGGCGACGCCAACGACAGTGCCAGTGATTTGAAACAGGGTAGATGGCCGAGCGGTCTTCGAAAGATCGGTGGCAATGTGAAAACACGGGCCTCGTCTGGCAATGCAGGGCGCTCAGAGTAGCGGGGGGACAACGGAGGGAGGGGTGCGTAACAAAAAGCAGTCGGGGCATGGAGGAAGGAAACAACTTTCCTTTCTCCATGGGTTGGGGAGAGCGGCAACTAGAGGGTCGCGGAGGCAGGGTCAGTGTTTAACTATAAAAATGTATGGGCACCTTGCCGATGCCTGATGGGTGGTCGAAACTGGTTTCCCAAGAAGTCGGCAGACCGCTGACTCTATTTGCTGTAACGGAACAGCGGCGCTCGGAGACGTTCGTTGTAAGTGTGATTTTGTGCCATAGAACCAATGTATATTTTGACGGTTTCACGGATATTGTTCGTTTTAAGCGGAAGTTCGTTTTAAGTGGGGCCTTGATATGTGGGCTCGACTGTATTCGAAATTTTTGAAAATCAGCTGAATATTGCATTTGTAATATTCGTATTATATTCGATAATCATATATTCTAAATTTCTGAATATTTGAAGTAACTCAAATAATTGATCATTTCGTATATTTGGTCGCATATATTTATGATTAGATTAGAAGAGAATAGGGATTTCAGTCAAATATTTTTTAATCGATTTTTAAAGGTATACATATCGTATTCTATAAAGAAAATGGGCATATTTGTCATCACCTAACTAACCTGCACATTGTTTTTAAAGATTCAAACAAAGCTGGTGCAAATGACAATTTTTTTTTTTTGCATCAAAGGAAGTGGAAGCCACTTCAATGGTAGCAGGACGTGACTTTTAGTGGAATGCAAGTGATAGCCTGTAAAGTATTACTTTTTAAAGCTATTATTGGAACACATAGGTCGGTATAACAAGCTTTTAAACTTGTAAAATGAATCGATCTGAGAATAATATCCTCATTTAACCTTGAAGTGAGGCTTTCTGCCGGTGCCGATTTCCCCTGATTATGTGTTTTCATGGCTTAGCACCACTTTACTGCAGTAAAACAACTTTTGAAGGGAGGTTACATGCAAATTAATATGCATTTGGATAGGTGTTTTCACGGCTTAGCACCGCTTCACTGCAGTGGAACCACCTCCAAGGGTGTCACATGCAGATTATTAAGTACTTATTTGTTTATTTTGAATAATTCAAAATTTTTATTAACTTAGATTCAAAGTGTATTCGAATACTGCATTATTGCTTCGAATATTCGAAGCATTCGAATATTTGCACAAGCCTTCATATGTTACTGCATAGAACTTCAATTTTGCGCCTTCATAATAAATGCATCAGCAGTCCACCATGCACTGATTACTACGACTTCAGCATAAATGCTATGATGCCTGGATGGAAATGCACAGGAGAGTGATGATGGCCATTGAAGACCTTGCCAGCACCTCTTCACGACACTCCTACTAACAATGAACATCTTAAAGAATCTAAATCGTGATTAGGAACTGCTTGCTGTGCAGTACGTGTGGCTTAGTGGTTTAGCGCTATTACCTCTTGTGTAAGCATGCTGTAAGTGGACTGAAAACGCCATTCGCTGCTGCATCCTTTTGCATGGGACAGCTTCAATAATGTAGGCATTGCCTGTGGGAATGAAAGAGCCTCTCAACGCTGCTGAATTGGCCTGACAAAATACTCACCGCACCTCTGCAAGGTCCACCGCTGAGCGAGAGCGAAGAAATGTCCCTGCGCAAGGGCAAATGCTCACGTACGTTACAGCAAGCTGCGCTGACGGAGTGACCTTAGTGGGCGACGCACTGCATGCAACTAGCCAGAAAGGCTGAGCTTGACGATGCAGCAGGTAACGCGTTTCTTGTGTAGCTGCTTTGGCTTTGGCTAATGAATTCTGTACTAACATATGCACATGCATCGACGAAAGCCTGACGAGTTTGCTGGGCCACAACATCAGCATGTATTCACTGTCACTTGAAATGATTTAATGGTAGCGCACTGTGATGCGAATGAGCTGGAATGTTTTTTCCATGCAATGGCAAACAGAAAAAAGGCCATGTTCTTTCAGTGACGTTACATTCGTGCATTGGTGTTGCTGATGGCAGTGTGCCTCAGGGGTGAGATATGAAGCAATAGACAGATTTAGTTGTGCACCCGCAACAGCTCTGTGGACGCCTTACTAAATTTGTCTAGTTACTGCGTAGTTACGCTGCATTCTAGACAGTGCCTGTGGAATTCATTGTACATGCATTGCAATCGCGTGGCAGCATCTTGTGCAATAAATCTTCTAACTCTATTGCTGTGACCTCGCTGTTTTGCCAACGTCACTACTCCGAAGGAGGTTGCAAGGCTGCAAAATATTGCCCTGCGGTTTCAAGGCGGAAAAATACAGTCGAACCTCGCTACAACGAATGCCGCTTCAACGAAATTTCCACTTCAACTAAGTATTTCTTTTTCCCCGTAAGCTTGCCATAGAAGTCAATGCATCAGAGTTTTTGCCACAACAAAACATATTTCGTGCTTGTGTTTGTTTCAATGAAACTTTCGCTCAACAATGCTTAGATTGCAACTTTTAGTACGTTGATTATGCTTTATTTCACCGAAAATGTGTGACCATTGCATCGCCTGTAAACAAAGTTATAGAAGAGTGTCATTTGATTGGTGGTAATGACGATGCGGCGCTGTTTCGCTTTGCCGAGCCAGAGCCACAGCCAACACATATTCATACCAGGTCATGTGATCATCTGGGACCGAAGCTGCCGAGGTGATCAATGTGCTTCATTTGTGCTTGTGTGCTCGCATGTGTAGGACTCGGTGCCATCTTGGCAGCAAAACACAATTTTCTTACTCTTGAGGTAAAGGCACGAATCATCAGCGAAGCTTCAACTGGCAGAAAAAAAGGTGACATCGCTGCGGGATTCGGCATCTCCAACAGCACGCTGTCCACAATTTTGAAGGCGAAGGATGCGATCACCAGCGCTATATCTTCAGGGGCGCCCACAAAGCGCAAGAAGTTGATGCCGTCGGCGCAAGAGTATCTCAAAAAGGCACTGTACACCTGGTTCTCTGACATGCGCGCCAAGAATATGCCTATCAGCGGAAGTGTGTTACAGCAAAAAGCACTGAATTTTGTTCGCATTCTAGGCGTTGGGGACTTTGTTGCAAGCACAGCTTGGCCGACACATTTCAAAGCCCGGCATGACATCGTGGGAAAAGTGTTGTGCGGTGAGTCTGCGGCTTCATTCTAGGCGTTGGGGACTTTGTTGCAAGCACAGGTTGGCTGGCACGTTTCAAAGCCCGGCATGATATCGTAGAAAAAGTGTTGTGCGGTGAGTCTGCGGCTTCAGACGTCAATGGTGCAGCGAATTCGGTGTCGTCTGCTTTGCCAGACATACTGAAAGACTATGATTCGTCTGGCATTCACAATGTGGATGAGACAGGACTTTTTTATGAACTGCTTCCGAAAAAGACTCTGCATGGGAAGGGCCAAGCATGCAGCGGAGGCAAACAGCAAGAAATGTGTGACTCTGCTTCTCTGCACTAACATTTATGGTTCAGATAACACTTCCTGCTTGTCATTGGCAAGAGCTTGAGGCCTCTAGGCTTCAAAGGCAGCAGAATCTTGCCAGCAAAGTACGTGGCAGACAGAAAATCGTGGATGACATGTGCCATCTTCTGTGATTGGATAAAGGCATTTGACCGCCACATAAAAGCCCAAGACAGCAAGGTGTGCTTGCTAATTGATAACTGCTCAGCTCATAACGTTGACGACATTGAGCTGGGCAATGTGGACGTGCGATTTTTCCCACCCAATCGCACGGCTTTGCTTGAGCCGTTAGATCATAGTATAATTAACTGCGCTAAAAGTGCTTATCTGCAGCAGCTCATTCAGTAACTGTTGCTAAATATTAACACAGAGCGCCAGACCAAAGTGGATTTATTCATAGCCCTTTAAATGGTTGCCACGTCGTGGAAGGCGACCAGGCGAAGCATCATAGAGAACTGTTTTGCTCACGCCGGCTTTAAGCCTGACGCTGAAGTAACGTCCTAACTCGTCAATTCAACTCGACGAAGACCGCGATCGTGGCAGAGCGGAGCCACCTTCCAGAAAAGCAACTGCGGCCTGGGCAACCCTTCCGGACCCCGGAAATATACCAGAGTATGTGAGCATGGATCAGTTCTTTGCCGTTGATGCGGACGTTATTGCTCATAAGGAGCTAACTGATGAAGTTCGCCATGCAGACACATCGTCGGACGATGAGTGTGACGCTCAAGGCACTTCGGCGTCGCCTCCTGCAATGACTGTAATGAATGCATTTGATGTGATTCGCAATTTATTTGGCGTTCATGATGATGACGTCTCAATGCAGCAGATCACCGACTGCGAACATGGCGCCACGGTGCTCGTTACGAAAGGAAGGTGGCAAACGAAGCTGACAGACTTCTTTCACAAATAAATTATGTTTCTAACATTTCTTGTCAAATGTGACAGTGTTCTGGGGCAGATTTGGCCACAACGAAATTTCTGCTCCAACAAAATTTTTTGCGCGTCCCTTCGGTTTCGTTGTAGCGAGGTTAGATTTTAGTTATGGCTCTGTCAACAAAAAAGGTGTATTTGGGGCTTCTTTCTGTTGCCAACAGTAATCGTATATCTTGTGTGCTTTACTTGCGTTATCATCGCACCGCTTGGTCAAGCATGAAGTCAAACGCAGATGGCATGCTGTTGGCTAATAGCCGATCTAAATCATGAGCAGTGTTAGGATGAGATCTGATTCTTGCTACAGGATACTATAATGTACCAGCTCCTTGCTCCATAATCTGCTGACGTCACACAGTAGCCACACCAGAGCACTTAGGGCTCGCAATGGGAAAGTCATTGCGTTTCATTGCGCGTACTCGAGGTCATGAAGCGCCTTGATGTAACTTCTTTTGTGCCGGCCATCCCTGTGTAGCTTCTGGGGCACTTGTTGGTATTATAGAGAAAGCATTCGGAAGTGTGTGACAAACCCCTGAAAATCTGCTTGTTCTTTATCGATCTGAACGATTTTTGTGGCTATCAAATCGTGAGGCAGTGAGCTCTGATATCGAGGTCATTCGATGATCACTTTAAAAAGTGGTTCAGGGCCCCTCTATTAGAGGGCAGACCTTATACAATATGGTGATATTTGCCATAAAACTGAAATATAGGGCGACCCCTCATACTATGAATCTTCAAAGAAGAAATTATTAAAAATCGCAAAGTATCGTAGCGTACTCTTAAGGCTCCTTCACACTGAAGTCGGGGCGGCCAAAGCGGTGAAGTGGCAATGCGGAAAGCAGAAAAAGCCTCCTCGCCAGGCGGTGAAAGCAGGAGAAAAACCAAGCGGCAAGGGTGATCGCTCGGAGCAATTTTTGCCGCCTGCCGAGGCTCGCCACTTTGCTGCAGCCAATCAGAAAGCCACGCAACAGAGGCGTCAGTGTGCATTTAAGAGAAGCACTGACATGTTGTAGGGACACATGCGCAAAAGCACGAGATGCCCACCTACTCTGCTGACGGCGATCCATACAAGGCGGGCGGTCTGAACAGGTGCACACACTGGCTGTCTCGCCGCTTCAAAAGCTCGCTTGCCCGCGTTGCTGTGCCGTCTTTGGTGTGAATGCGCTTTTACCTTGATCAATACGCAATACAACTAGCTGCACTGTGGTAACATTTCTTTTTATTTGGACATTAATGTTATGTAGTTAAACACCGAAAGGCCACAAAGTGTTGACACTCGGACTCATCCGAACTTGATCCCAATGACGTCTGTTTTTCACTAGTAACATCCCAGAGTGCATCATCCTGCGTTCCATTCAATGCGTTACTGATGCAGCATTGACGGAAAGACGGAAGTACGCTGCTTCAGTGCAAGACCCTTCTGTTTCATAAATCGGCGCACCCACAATGGAAATCCCTTGAATTGCACTTTCCTGAGCCCATAGTCGTATGCTATCTAGAGAGATTTCACGCGGATGCCCTTCCCTGTTACGGGTAGCGACCTTGCATGCAGCTCCCGGACGAATTGGGTGAGTGGCGTTTCCAGTTCAGGGTGCAGTGGAGCCCGTCCAAGAAACAAAGTTTTTTGTTGGTTGTTGCAGAATGTGATGCGCTGCTTTTGGCTCCTCCAGTATCGGATGCTTTTCTCTACTGCACCTGAATTCCCGTTGTGTCGCCAGGTTGCCCCTGTGTTTCAACATAATCGATAAATTTTTTCTTAACGCCTGTCGTAAACTGCCGTGAACTACCACTCATTTTTGAAGGAAATAGAAAAAGAAAACAGGAGACTGACAGCAGATAACCGAGGCGAAATGGCGTTGCTAGAACACTGCAGGCCTTGCCTAGCCTTGCCCAACAGCGCTGCTGCTAATGCTCACGATGGTAATGGAGGTTTACGGCTTCAGCTTCCCGTTATTGCGAGACTACCACATTTTTTTCTGCCAATGACTGGTATATAAGACGAGTGTCGATTTTTTATTGCAATTTTTTGAAAAAATTTCCAAGTTGTATATTCCTATTTTTATGGTACATTCTGAAAAACTGAATATGATGAACCTGAATTTCGATTAAATTGAATGTGCAGCTGGAGCACTTCGCTAAATTAAGAATAGTTAAGCAAAATTGAATTTTTATGTTTTATAAGGGTAACTAAACACCGCATTTTCTAATGCAAAAGTGTGTAAGGCGTGCTATTATTTTACTATTTCTATCCCTCCCATGTAGCTTCTAGTGCACCCATCTGAACAAAAGAAAGAGAGAAAAAAAATAGCAGTCGGAACTTGAAATAACTACCTGCAGAGGTGAAGGTGCTGCGCCAATCGCGCTATGCTGCACCAATCTGACCTGCTGCGCCAAGCCGAGCCTAAACGACATTTTGCACGTGCAACGCCAAATTTAGTCGAGAGTTTTATCATCGGCCGAGCAACATGCTTCGGCTGCACAAACGACACAACCGTGTGCATATAAAATTCCACGTCCATATCAAACCTCGTATTTCGGATCATGCCTGAACCTTGCACCACATGAACACAAGCCGCGCGCTTGTCTTCGCCGCGATAGCATGGCAACCATAAGCGCCCCGAAAGAGGAAGGTAGCGCATATTTACCCATGTATATATATATATATATATATATATATATATATTCTCATGTTGGCTGTGGAAACAAGCTTTTTTTAATATTTATTTTTATAGAGCCCAATGGGTTTAGTGTGTAGACAACTTTTATTATATAGTCTTGAGTTGCTGTTCATGTTAAATGCGGTGTTTTAATCTTAGTTTGAACTTTGCAACATTTTAACATTAAATTTTTTTATGCGTCTGAGTTCTAGCAGCTGACCAGAAAGCCGCTTATGTTTCTTTTTTTGAGTTACTGCACTTTCACCTGTGATGTTGTAAGGAATAATAAATATGAATTTTGGATAAGTCTGGTCACTTGATCAGCATTGGATGCTTAGTAAAAACCATTGAATTTTTTGGGGGATATGTTTACCAGAAAGCAAACATTGTAATTAACAGTGATGTGTGGTCTGAGAAATCTGCTCCAAAACTAATTTCATGCTCCAAAACTCACTTTTTACTGCTCTGAAGCTGCTCCAAAGCCGCATTATTCCTGCTCTCAAAGCTGCTCCACAATACTAAAACCAGCTTCCACCCCTGTACCTGTAAGCCGCTTGTGTTTGTCGTTGAGTGTTTCTTTACTTTGTGTGTGTGTTATTTGCGACCAAAGCATGTCATTAAACCTGTAACTTGGAATGTACTTGGCAGATTGAAATACCTTTATTATGGGGGACTTATGGAGCTATAAAATCTACTAACGAGGTCAATTTATGATGTTAAAAAGGTGGTTCAGGGCTCCTTTAGGAGCTGCAACCGTTGTACTTAGAATATAGTTTAAAGCTATTCAGCATGGCACTGCTTGTTGCTCACAATGCGACTTCTGCGTGTAAAAATTGATCAGTCATAACCACTTGTTTGCCATTTTTGTGCAGTCTCAAGGATGACCTGGTTGGTTTCCGTGTCGACTACCAGATGTACAGTGGTGTGGTTCAAATGGCCGAGAGCCAGGAGCAGCAGGAGTGTGCTCGGGAAGGGGACGCCGCTACTTCCCTGTCCATGTCGCCCGCGCACTCCTCTTTGGACATGGCCGACGACTCTGGACCAGGTATGTTCTGCACAGTTTCAGTTGTGTATGCTCTTGTCATGGCCGACTTTCAGGATTCTTTTTTTTTTTTTTTTCTTGGAGAACGGAGTACTGTCGTGAAAAAACAAAAAAAGACAAAACAAATTGGTCTCCAAATTTTCGTTGCCTTGAATCCTAAAAGGGCACTAAAGTGAAATGATCAATGAGATTATACAGTCGAACTCCGCTACAACAAATGCCGCTTCAATGAAATTTCTACTACAATGAAAAATTCACGATTCCCCGTCAGGAGTCCATAGGAGTCAATGCATACCGTAATTACTCGAATCTAACGCGCACCTTTTTTCCGGTTAAGCGAGCTCATAAATCGCATGCACGTTAGAATTGAGTACGAACAAAAAAATTACGGTCAATCTAATGCCATCGGCAAATCCAAAATGGCCGCCCCCTACGTGCGTCGGCATGGCGCGTCGGCCATTTCTGCCTATGTGTTTCCCATGTGCGGCACTTCGTACGTGTGCTGAGGAGTTTGTCATCTAGTAGTGCATTAGCATCGACGGCGTGGAAGGGCCGACTCCAAATACTCGAGTGCACCACGATGCCACTTTTAAAAGAAAAGTCATCGCGTGTGCAGAAACGGACGGAAATCGGGCCGCATCGCGGTCGTTCAGAGTTCCCGAAACGTGCGTGCGGGACCGGCAGAAACAAAAGCAGAAGATTGTCGACAGCAAAGCTTCACGCAAAGGCTTCAGTGGATCACAGCAGGGTCGGTTTCCGCAAATTGAAGAGCTGCTCGGCAAGTATGTGATTGAGCAGTGAGCGGCACAGCGGCCCGTGACGACAGAACTGCTCCAAGTGCAGGCTATGCAGTTAGCCTTAGAAAAAGGGCTAATGCGGAGCCAGTTTAAAGCGAGCAGGTGCTGGCTAACTAACTTTATGAAGAGGAAAGGCTTTTCTCTCTGAAGGCGAACGGGCATATGCCAAAAGTTGCCAGAGGAGTACGAAGAAAAGCTTCAGTGTTCAGAGGTTCGTCTTAAACTTGCGGCACAACAACGGCTTTCTGCTTGGGCAAATCGGGAATGCCGATCAGCTGCTCTTTACTTCGACATGCCTGGCGCCACAACCGTCGAGAAAAAGGGGGCGAAGCAAGTTCGCGTGCTCGGCGAGTATGTGCTTGAGTTGCTCGGCGAGTATGTGCTTGAGCAGCGAGCGGCACAGCGGCCCGTGACGACAGAACTGCTCCAATTACGGGCTATGCAATTAGTCTTAGAAAAAGGTCTTATTATTGTAAAAAGGTTTATTATTGTATTTCACCTTTTTACACACAAAATTTATATAGTTTTTTGCACTCTACAGTTCCAAAGGATCATAGTCAGCTATATCTGCATGCTTTATCTCAAATTTTTATAGGTCAGAATTGTTGCATAACAATGGCCATAATTTTGCAGTATCTGACCTGCAGAAAGAAAACCAAGCAATCTACATGAAAATAAATGACATATTTGAAAAGAGGAGAAAAAACTCTATTAGCATGCCAATTTATGTTAAATTCAGACTCTTATTAAAGAAAATCGTTTTTCAAGTAGCATCTTCCCTTAAAGCGAGCAGGTGCTGGCTAACTAACTTTATGAAGAGGAAAGGCTTTTCCCTCCGAAGGGGAACATGCATATGCTAAAGCTTTTGCGGAGGAGTACGATGAAAAGCTTCACAGTTTTCAAAGGTTCGTCCTAAACTTGCGGCGCAACAACGGCTACCTGCTTGGGCAAATCGGGAATGCCGATCAGACGCCTCTTTACTTCGACATGCCTGGCACCACAACCGTCAAGAAGAAGGAGGCGAAGCAAGTTCGCGTGCTGACCTCGGTCCACGGTAAAACTACAGTGACGGCAATGCTCTGTTACACGTCAGATGGGCACAAGCTTCGCCCGTACCTCATATTTAAATGGAAGACGCTCCCGAAAGGAGTCGTTTTTTTTTTTTTCTCGAGTGGTGTGATCGTGCGGGCCAGCAAAAAAAATGGGTGCGCGTCGCAATCGATGCCTTACGGTTTTTTTTTTTTTTTCGCGGTGGAAATCAGGTGCGCGTTACAATCGAGGGCGCGGTAGAATCGAGTAAATACGGTAAGTGTTGTCGGCACAACGAACACTTTTTCTTCGGTCGTCCCGCTTCAACGAAATTTTACAATGCAATTCCAGGCTCAGATACTTATTGCTATACAGTAAACCCAATCTTTAACATTTCGATGTATTTTCAGAGCCTAAAAATGCGTCAACAAAGTCTAAAACATGCATTGGCATTACCAGAAACCGCCGCTGTTCAGCAAGCATGGGCGCTGCTATCCCTCGATAGTGATGGCAATGAGACTGCCCTGCTTTTGTTTTGCCACTAGCTTTGCTTTTGAGCCGCAGACGATCCTAAGCTGAAGCTGCGTCGCTCAGTTTGTGGTTTCCTTCTCGCAGCTGCTGGGTGCAACCGCGGCACGATCCCTTTTCCGATTCCGATACTTATCATTATGTTCGCGCTTGGCTAGTGTGGTAACTAATCGGAGCGGCTATTCGTCCGCATTATCAACAAAATCAGCTAGCCGCGAGTGCTGGATGATAATAATGGCATCATCATCATCATCATCATCATCATCATCATCATCAGCCTAACTACGTCCACTGCAGGACAAAGGCCTCTCCCATGTTCCGCCAGTTAACCCGGTCCTGTGCTTGCTGCTGCCAATTTATACCCGCAAACTTCTTAATCTCATCTGCCCACCTAACCTTCTGTCTCCCCCTAACCCGCTTCCCTTCTCTGGGAATCCAGTTAGTTACCCTTAATGACCAGCGGTTATCCTGTCTACGCGCTACATGCCCGGCCCATGTCCATTTCCTCTTTATTTCAACTATGATATCCTTAACCCCCGTTTGTCCCCTAATCCACTCCGCTCTCTTCTTGTCTCTTAAGGTTACACCTACCATTTTTCTTTCCATTGCTCGCTGCGTCGTCCTCAATTTAAGCTGAACCCTCTTTGTAAGTCTCCAGGTTTCTGCTCCGTAGCTAATTACCGGCAAGATACAGCTGTTATATACCTTCCTCTTGAGGGATAGTGGCAATCTACCTGTCATAATTTGAGAGTGCTTGCCGAATGTGCTCCACCCCATTCTTATTCTTCTAGTTACTTCAATCTCGTGGTTAGGCTCTGCTTTTATTACCTGCCCTAAGTAGACATAGTCTTTTACAACTTCAAGTGCACTATTACCTATCTCGAAGCGCTGCTCCTTTCCGAGGTTGTTGTACATTACTTTCGTTTCCTGCAGATTAATTTTAAGACCCACCTTTCTGCTCTCCTTATCTAACTCCGTAATCATGAGTTGCAATTCGTCCCCCGAGTTACTCAGCAATGCAATGTCATCGGCGAAGCGCAGGTTACTAAGGTACTCTCCATTAACTCTTATCCCTAACTGTTCCCATTCTAGGCTTCTGAAAACCTCCTGTAAGCACGCGGTAAATAGCATTGGGGAGATTGTGTCCCCCTGCCTTACACCCTTCTTGATTGGTATTCTGTTACTTTCTTCATGAAGCACTATGGTAGCAGTTGATCCCCTGTAGATTTCTTCCAGAATGTTTATATATACTTCATCTACGCCCTGATTCCGCAGTGTCTGCATGACGGCTGATATTTCTACCGAATCAAACGTCTACTCGTAATCTATGAAGGCTATGTATAGTGGTTGGTTATACTCTGAGCATTTCTCTATTACCTGATTGATAGTATGAATGTGGTCAATTGTTGAGTAGCCTGTTCTAAATCCTGCTTGTTCCTTTGGTTGATTGAATTCGAATGTTTTCTTTACTCTGTTAGATATATCCTTTGTATATAGCTTGTATACTACAGAGAGCAAGCTGATCGGCCTGTAATTCTTCAAGTCCTTGTCATCTCCTTTCTTATGTATTAAGATGATGTTAGCGTTCTTCCAAGACTCTGGTACCCTTCCCGTCAGGAGACACCTCGTAAACAGGGTGGCTAGTTTTTCTAACACAATGTGTCCACCATCTTTCAGCAGGTCTGATGTTATCTGATCCTCACCAGCAGCTTTGCCTCTTTGCATGCTCTCCAAAGCTTTTCTGACTTCTTCTATCATTACTGGTGGGGTGTCATCTGGGTTACTGCTAGTTCTTATAGTATTAAGGTCGTGGTTGTCTCGGCTACTGTACAGATCTCTGTAAAACTCCTCCGCTATTTTAACTATCCTATCCATATTGGTAGTTATTTTGCCTTCTTTGTCCCTTCGTGCATACATCCGAGTTTTGCCTATCCCAAGTTTCCTCTTCACTGCTTTGACGCTTATCCCATTTTTCAGAGCGTGTTCAATTCTCTCCATGTTATACCTTCTTACATCGCATACTTTACGTCTATTAATCAACTTCGAAAGCTCTGCCAGTTCTATTTCGTCTGTTGTACTTGACACTTTCATGATTTGACGCTTCTTAATTAGGTTCTTCGTTTCCTGGGAAAGCTTGCCAGTGTCCTGTCTAACTACGCTGCCTCCAACTTACACTGCACACTCCGTAATGATACTCGTCAGATTATCATTCATTGTATCTACGCTAAAGTTGGTTTCCTCACTAAGAGCCGAGTACCTGTTCTGCAGCGACACTCTGAATTCCTGTACTTTCCCTCTCAGTGCTAGCTCATTGATTGGCTTCTTGCGTATCAGTTTCTGTCGTTCCTTCTTCAAGTCTAGGCGAATTCGAGACCATACCATTCTATGGTCACTGCATCGTACCTTGCCAACCACTTCCACATCCTTTACGATTCCTGGGTGTGCAGTCATTATAAAGTCTATTTCGTTCTTATTTTTGCCATTAGGGCTCCTCCATGTCCACTTGCGGTTTTCTCGTTTTCGGTAGAAGGTATTCAAAATCCGCAAATTATTGCGTTCTGCGAATTCTTCTAGTAGCTCTCCTCTGGCGTTTCTAGTGCCGATGCCATAATCTCCTACTGCCTGGTCTCCAGCCTGCTTCTTCCCTACCTTTGCATTAATGTCGCCCATCACTATAGTATACTGTGTTTTTACCTTACTCATTGCCGATTCCACGTCTTCATAGAAGCTTTCAACTGAAGCCTCATCATGGCTGGATGTAGGTGCGTAAGCCTGTACTACCTTCATCTTGTATCTTTTATTCAGTTTAATTACAATAACTACCACCCTTTCATTAATGCTATAGTATTCTTCTATGTTGCCAGCTATGTTTCTGTGAATTAGGAACCCCACTCCCAGTTCTCTTCTGTCTGCCAAGCCCCGATAGCAAAGGACGTGCCCATTCTGTAGCACAGTATAGGCCTCATCTATCCTCCTAACCTCACTGAGCCCTATTATATCCCATTTAACACCCTCTAGCTCCTCGAATGGTACAGCTAGACTTCCCTCACTAGATAAGGTTCTAGCGTTAAATGTTGCCAAGTTCAGGTTCCAATGGCGGCCTGTCCGGATCCAGAGATTCTTAGCACCCTCTGCTGCGTTGCAGAGCTGACCGCCGCCGTGGTCAGTTGCTTCGCAGCTGCTGGGGACTGAGGGCCGTGAGTTATTTGACGTATGCATGTGGGAGGTAGTGGCCAGATACTGCACCAGGGTGGCCAATCCTTCTCTGGTGAGGGAGTGCGATCCCGGCGGTGGTTACCGGTGAGGCCGCACCCCAGGCCTCTTAATGCAGTTCCATCAACACGCGGATTTTTTTTTTTTTTTTTTTGAAATCCGGTTAGGAATTGCGCGGCACCGGGATTTGAACCACGGACCTCTTGCATGCGAGACGGATGCTCTAACCACTACGCCATCGCCACTACGCGGCATAGAATAATGGCATAGAATAATGCAAAAGTCTCCGCTCCACGATACCCTGCCTCCATCTCGGCGTTGTCGGATACTTTTGACCGCGGACAGCTGCTGGTGTTAACGTGTTAATTCAACTTTTTGTGTTTGGTTCATTCACGAAAGTGACTTTAGCTATTGTTTCAGCATGCTTTTCACTATGGCCTCGCTATGCATGGGTGAGAATCACGTCGTAACGCTTCTGGGAAAGAATAGGAAGCAGCGGACATTTTTTGAATTTTGAGAGTAAACGTTTTTTTGTTTTTCTAGCTCAGATCAGTGATATTTTTTTATTTCTCTACTACAAAATTTTTGCTTCAAAGAAATTTTTTTCGCACCCCGTCAGTTTCGTTGTAGCGGGGTTCAAATGTACTGATAAATTATACCAGGAAATCTCTAGTGTCATATAAGCACCTTAGGTTTACTAATAAAGAGAAAAATTAACCTCAAAAGTCTCGCTTCCAAATTTGCCGCCCAAAATTTCCGTTCGGGAAGTCACGCATTTCAAAGTGGTTTTCCACCGGCTACAGTGGTCTAGTAGTTATAGTCTCGACTACTCACCCGCCGAGAGTGGGATCGAATTCTGGCTGCCGCAGCCACATCTTCAATGGAGGTGAAAATGCTCAAAGGGCCACTTACCAGGCCCCATAACAAATTTTAGTTAGACCGTGAAAGTTGTGTGTTATCCCACAAAAATTTTTTTTAATTGGTTCATTACGAGCTGAGAAAACTGTTTCTTCAAACGGCGGGAAACGAGGATTAGAGGAGGCGAGCTCCCCGCGTAGCCTTCGCAAGCTAAATCTCTTCCCTACGTTCTTCAGCAAACGACCAAGAGGTCACATGTGCATGACGTGCCCGAACAAGCCCAACCCACAAGCACGCGAGCGGTGGTGATTTTTTTTTTACCAGCGTTATTTTGTTGTTTACTGCCTGTTTTTGCGGGATGGTTTGGAAACGCTGGCTTAAACGCAGTAGAATAGATTAGCACAATGAGTGCGCGAACGCGTAGAGGCGGTACTTTAGCTTTCATGGCTGTCGTCTGCTTGGTGCGCTGATCGCGGGGACACGAATGCATGCGAAATGCCGGCACATTAGCTTCGCATCTTGTTGCGATTCATGGAAAAAAATGGAAAAAAGACGGGCACATTCCTTTATTGTGTCTCAATATTTATCTCAAGTTTTATTAATCTTTTCAAGTAACAAATTACATAAACTACACATATCGTGTTAAGTAATGTTCACCATGTCACGTGGCTCTGTTGGCAACGTCAGAGCCCAGTCATCTACGTAGAGCACCGACGTGACTGCACTGCCGTGTACGTAAGGCAATTCATGCGTGCACGTCATACCTTCATTTTCTAGGTGTGCGCCTGCGAAAGGAAGGGGGAGCAGCAGTTAATCCTGAAATTTGACCCATTTCCGAGGTGCGTAGCATTGCGAATTTCGGCACGCGGGATTGTGAAAGCCCCATCTACGCGTTGCACTTGTCAGCTCAGAATTGTCAAACCTGGTGAGCGTCCCCTTAAGGACTGTGTACCAGCATCTTTCATAATCATAGTGTGGTTTGTTAAAATGCCAAAAGTTATTATTGAAGTGTTTTTTCGTATTTTGGTCACATTGGCTTTAACGAAATTTCATAAAGCATGGTGGTATGTTAAGTCCCTGACTCTCCTGAAGGCAACATAGTTAATTTGATCGATTGGGAACTACATAGATCCTAGTTGATGCTTTCCAAATGTTGCGGGAACTTAGAAAGGTGGCATCGCCACCCACATTTTCTTTTTGTGTGTTTTCTTGCTTGCCAAGCGCCTTCTTGCGGCAAGCATGGTGTTTTTCTGTATGAAGAACATAGTTACACCATACTCCAGTGCGGAGGATACTGTTCTTAAATTTTTTTTTTATTCTTGGTAGGTTTCTATGAAGATTGCCGAATTTCTCTATGTGCAGATTTATTTGTTTAATACAGTATGTCGTTTCATGTGCCTTCTTGAGGGGAAAATTTTTTTTTTACTGAACTGCCAGAACTGCTAAGTAAGTTCGTGGATCAGAATACAGTAAATATGGGCGCAAGTGGATTTTTTGGTCGAATAATTATAAATGGAATACAGTGAGCTCCCGTTAAGATGAACTCGTTTAAGACGCATTCTTGCTTATGCCGAACAACGTGAGAACGTTTGTTTGGTTTTCCATAGACCCAATGCAAAAAAAATCCGCTTAAGACGAACAGCCTTGCAGCTGCTCTTCCGTTGAGACGAACACTTTTGCGGAGACCGGGAGACCGAGGCGATTCTACAGAGGATTTTTATGGAAATCTTCGGGGGGCATTCCCGCGGCCAGAGGGAAAGAAAATACAAAAGCAGCAACGATGCGAAGCGAATTCGTGCCACGGCGGAGGGAGGGAGGCAGCGACAAAAGAATGGCCCGCGGCATCACCCGCACTTCGACCCGCAGAGCGAGCGGCAAAGCAAACAAGAACAAAATGAGAGAGCGAGAGAGTTTCGATATCGGCTATCGGCCGCGAAAAAGCAAGCAGGGGAAAAAGTAAAAAGAACAAAATGACGACCAAGACTCCCTATTCGCGAAGAGAGCAGCTCTCATGACCAATGCCGTTTCTCAGCGGGAACATATGAGCTCGCGTCGTACAGCCACAGCTCTCTCCACGTGGATGTTCTCCCTCTCCGACCTCGCCGTCGCTGCCGCCGCCATCGCCAAGGAAACGAGTTCTTTTTCTGCGCCGATCATGCGATCGCACATTTTCTATTCCATGCGCTTTGTTTGCTTCGCTTGTCTCGTCGAAAATGGCCTGCAAGCCAACTGTACAACGAAAGCCAATCGAACTTTCAAGTGAAGCAGAAATTTTGTCCGAAGTGAGAGCTTGCAAGCTCACGAAGACCGAGATTGCATGCAAGTTCGGGATTGCGAAGAGCACGCTAATGGGCATCGTGAAGGATTGTGCGCAGGTAACCGCTGCATTGAGCGATGGAGGCTTCGCGCCGAAGCGAAAGAAGATGCGGACGGCTGCGCACAAGGACTTGGAGGATGTTCTGCTCGCATGGATCCAACGTGCTCGTAGCGTGAATCTGCCTGTGAACGGCGTAGTTCTGAAGGCAAAAGAAGAGGAAATTGCCCTACGAATGAACATCGAGTTTGCCTGCAGCGACGAATGGCTCGATCGCTTCAGAAAGACACGGACTTGTGTTCCAATCTATTGCCGGTGAGGCCGCCGCCATTGACGAAGTGACCTGCAATGATTGGACCTGCAACAGACCTGCAAGTGACCTGCAACAGACGTCCATTATTGACTGGATCAAGCCGAGCAAGAGCACTTGAACGCAGTTGCCTATCAGGTTACTCCCTCAAATAAATTATTTTTGTGTCTTTTTCCTTCACTGTAAGTGTACTTGATACTTTGTTTTGAACCAAGATATTTGCATGCACCTAGGTATGTTGCCAATTCTTTTTTCGAGGGTGCTTCTGATAAGACGAACACCTGATAAGACGAACAATTCCTCATGGTCCCTTCGAGTTCGTCTTAAAGGAAGTTCACTGTAGTTCCAATAGTGTACATCACACATTTTAAAAAACTAGCTTTTTTATCATGTCCCCACTAATTTATGCAAATTTTTTGAAGAATTAGAACTCATGTAGGTGCGGAATTTTGTGAAATTGAAAATTAACAGTTGGATTTCATTCACAAATCGCACGTTTCTTTTTCTTATTACCCTCATAAGTTTTCATGCAAAAACAGCAGCTGCTCCACCTGTCTCGGGATCAGCAGTTCTCGCTGGCTGCTGACAACATTCTCTGCTGTTAAAAAGAGCCTCTCGTTCCTTGCCTTCATGGCAGGAATCGAGAGGTACAGTATTTACTTGCATATCCTCGCACTTTTTTTGTCGGGAAACCAATGCAAAGTTGGGGGGTGCGAGAATTACGAGGGGGAAAGGTTTCCAGATTTCCACAAAAAAGTACAGAGCGAAAAGAAAACAAAGTGGCCGCAAATCGGGGTTCTAACCAGCAACTAACAGCAAGCTTTGATAAGTACTAATTAAAGCCTTACCTCAACAATAAAAAGCACAGGTTCAACTCAAGGCAAGATTTATTTGAGACACAAAAAGTGCGAGCAAATAGTCGGGAATCAGAATACCATACGCAAAGCTCGTGGGCGTTGCGGGCATGGCAGTAGCGTTCCTCGCTCAACAGGAGTGCTCAAAAGGTATGCATAGAACATCAGTATTCGGCTGATGGATATTTAACAGAATCGTCCGCAGTTTCCTTTTGAAGGAAATAAGTTTACCATCAATCCCAGTTTTATATGCACACCGCAGTACCATCTCGTCTTGGTGGCTTTCAGCTGCCGTCACCAACTGCGAACACAAAACTACGAGACTCCGAAGGGCCCTCCGGCGGCCCTGTTGCCGTTCTTTAGTGCATGATATATCACTTTCAACTTAAAAGCAGCCGTGTAGCTTCAGTATCGCCCCATAACGAGACAAGATTACTGACACAACATATAAAACACGCCCCAACGTGCACATGCCACTTTGGCTTGGCGTGGATTGGATTGAATCTCTGTGCAATAATAGTATGCTTGATGCTTAAGAGATGGCTCGCGCTATCATCATCAGTGGTTGTAGTGAGCAGGCGACATTATTGCGGCAGTTTTCGGGGGTGCGATAGTTACTCGTAAAAAAGAAATCGTATTTTTGTTGGGCGATCTGGGGGGCGCGAGAATTGTGCGAGTGTGAGGATTACGCGAGTAAATACAGTACTTTTGTGCCACCTTGGCCAGGGCTGAGTACAGTCTGCTGCCATGGGTCTTCCACCACTTCAAAGGATTTATTGACTGGGCAAGCAAAAGGGTGCTGAAGTATTCCACCACTTGAGAAGGGACACTTTCGTACATGTTGTCTTATAGTACGTTGCAGGTTAATGAAGAAAAAACACCCCAAAGAGTGTTAGGTGGAGGCTTATAAATGGCTGGGCCAACAGGTTCCCGGGCACAATCCCGGGCAGCAAATGAGCTAACGCTGGCATTATCTCATTTGCTGCAGCCGCTAGTGTGGCTTTTGCCCTCTTTTTTTTTTACTGTCTTCAATGTAACAAATGTCTTTGGATCGAGGGTTACTACCATTGCATTTGCTGGAACATTTGCCATTTTCAAGTTGGGGAACCTTGTGGCAAGAAGGCTCCTTGCAAATGATGCCGCTTCCTCGCCTTCAGACACATGCTTATGCAGCACCACTTGTACGCAATGCATGAGGGGTATCACTTGGGAAAGTGTGGGATAGCGGTACACGCACAGCTATGTCGTGGCTTGATCCAGAGGCTGCAACACATTTACTGTCACAGCCACTCATTTTCATTCTCTGGAGCTTAAGTTGTTCACATCAGAATCATAAAGTTCAACTGAAAATGGGGCACGAAGTTCAACGAGTCCCTCCATCATTGCGTACTTGCTGTTCCAGCATGTGGGAACATTTTTAATCACTTCATGCTGGACTATGTGCATACCCTTTTGTGTGTCCATAAATGGTGCACAAGCACTCGCGCTTCTTTTGTAGCGACTGTGATGTAATTGATGAAGTGCAGCAACAAAGCGTAGGCTCTTCCAGGTCAGTGAGACGAAGAGGAAGACGAGGTCAGATAAAGAACAGCCAGCCCAGCGACCGGGCGTTGTCTGTTTGGCTCAGTCATTACAATGGCGCTGCCAATGAAAACGAAGCCAATGAAACCACGTCTTCGATTCGTCTTTTTGTTTCGGTCTCTCTGTCTCAGTAATTACATGACCTAAAATCGATCGGCACTTCGCACAAAGCTGGGAAAAACTTGCCACTCCTCTTTTGGTGTCATTTATGCACAGCTGCAGGGTATGTGCAAAGCAGAGGAGTCCTGACCAGTTGGATTTGGCAACCGTTTAAACGAAGTTTCTGGATGACAAAATTCTGGACGTTGTCGGGCAGACCCTACTTTTTGATCACGTCTCAAAGAAACTGAACTATGTTTTGTACAGTATGCTCCTGTGGCATTGGTTTGCAGGGGAGGGCATATGCGTGCTGCGTAAGGTCGTGATGTCCACCCATCCACCGCGATGTCCTACACAGGCGTAGTTGTTCGCCGGCCCTCGATGTCCACCCACCCATTCTTAATAATAAGCACTCAGCACAGCGTCATGGAATACGGCCCCAAAACGCTTCTTCAGTTCATCTTTTTGGGCTGCAAACAAATTCTGAATGACTGTTCGTGAAAAGGTCTTCTGCGCTGGAACGACGTATTCTGGAATCGCACAATGCATCATCTCAATCAAGCTTTGTTCCCTGACCATGCTCTATGGCTGCAGGCCACGGGCGATGAATGCCGCAGTTTTTTTCATCATCTCTTGTCCTTTCGCCGATGACGGCGGAAATGATTTGATGAAATCCCGAGTACCGTATTCACTCGATTCTACTGCGCCCTCGATTGTAATGCGCACCCGGTTTCCACGACGAAAAAAAAAGTAAGACATCGATTGTAACACGCACCCATTTTTCTCGTTGGCCCACACGATCACACCACTCGGGAAAAAGACTCCTTTCGGGAAGCGTCTCCCGTTTAGATATGAGGTATGGGGGAAGCTTGTGCCTATCTTGACGTGCAACGGAGCATTGCCGTCACTCTAGTTTTACCGTGGCCCAATGTCAGCACGCGAACTTGCTTCGGCCCCTTCTTCTCGACGATTGTGGCGCCTAGGCATGTCGAAGTAAAGAGGCGTCTGATCGGCATTCCCGATTTGCCCAAGCAGAGAGCCGTTGTTGTGCCGCAAGTTTAAGACGAACCTCTGAAAATTGAAGCTTTTCTTCGTACTCCTCCGGCAACTTTGGGATATGCCCGTTCGCCTTCAGAGGGGAAAGCCTTTCCTCTTCATAATGTTAGTTAGCCAGCATCTGCTCGCTTTAAACTGGCTTCGCATTAGCCCTTTTTCTAAGGCTAACTGCATAGCCTGCACTTGGAGCAGTTCTGTCGTCACGGGCCGCTGTGCCGCTCACTGCTCAATCACATACTCGCCGAGCAGCTCTTCAATTTGCGGAAACCGACCCTGCTGTGGTCCACCGAAGCCTTTGCGTGAATCTTTGCTGTCGACAATATTCTGCTTTTGTTTCCTCCAGTCCCGCACGCACGTTTCGGGAACTCCGAACGACCGCGATGCAGCCCGATTTACGTCCGTTTCGGCACACGCGATGACTTTCCTTTTAAAAGCGGCATCATGGTGCACTCGTCGAGTTTTTGGGGTCGGCCCTTGCATGCCGTCGATGCTGATGCACACCAAGATGACAAACTCCTCAGCACACGCACGAAGTGCCGCACATCAAAACACATAGGCAGAAATGGCCGACGCGCCATGACGACGCACGTAGAGGGCGGCCATTTTGGAGTGCCGAAGGCAATAGAATGACCGTATTCATTTTTTTCGTACTCGATTCTAACGCGCATGCGACTTATGAACTCGCTTAACCGGAAAAAGAGGTGCGTGGTAGATTCGAGTAATTACGGTACTATTTGTATTTGCCTGGTTTTCTCTACAAGTGGCTGACAAATGTCGTCGTGGTACCTGTAGGCATCTTCTGAACAACTCTGCAAGTCCCGCACTGCGCTTTGCCTCCAGCAGGCACTTTCAGGAAAAAGTTCCATGTCGGATTTGTGCATGAGCACTTACCGAACACTGGCGCGGTCAATGCCATCTTCAACTGTGGAGGCAGCGGTCACCGAAGGCAGGATAAGCCAATACGTGCAAATGGTGCTGAAGCTCAAGAAACACAAAGACGAATTTACGGGTGTATGGCAGCCAAGAAGGGGCCCTGACATATTCAGTGAATTCGCCGCATGATGATCATGTCTGTAGACCAGAGTGACTCTATGGCGATAACTCCTGATCCCAAACACTCGCACTGCCTCCTGGCGAAGGAGCAGATAAACACTTCATGATTTCCGTTGCGCAGTTAGTGAGCTGATGTGCACATAGTGAATCGCAAAACTTTGCACTCTTTTTTTTTTCCACCGTGAAAGCGGTTTTGAAAGTGCCGGCGGCGACACATTCTATTCGCGTATGCTGCTCTTCTGCATGTTCAGTGCAATGCTCAGCTGTATAGTGTGCACTGTCGAAAGTACCTGCTGTTACTTTTCTCGTACGTTCTCTTCCTTGATCATCACTAACACATGGTATTTGCATGCAAGCTCTCGGCTCTACATTGTGTTCGTTCTTACTATTGTGCCAACTGAGAACACTTGCGAACTTATGTTTTTGGCGTCGTAAGCATCGTATCGCATATTTAGAGGTTGTGCTGTTCATACAGAAGGGCAATAAAGTTTTTTGCTCTTATCGGACTACGTGTCTATGCATTGTGTGGTGTGCATTCTCTGCGTTTTGTTTTGTGCGCACTGGATTCGCAAACCCTACGTGCACAATCGCGTATACAATACAGCAATGTCGTCTTATCGACGGTCAAGTTACGTGGCTTTTGCTATCTATTCCAAAGTGTCGAGTGAGTCGAAAATATGGACTACTTGAATTCGGATCGAAGCGAATAACAAATAGGGCAGAATTCGATTGAATATTTCCTCATCTCTAGAATATGCGATTCTAATGAAAATTGTTAGCAATAAAGCAAGAATAGACATTTTAAACTCATCTGAACAAAAGTTATGGTATGTTGAATATCTGGGACTGACGTCCCAGCCTGACATACTATGTAAAAATGATCCCTGGCTTGGGAGGAATGATGGAATTGCATAACTGGGAGTTATAGAATCCATGAAGAGCAGTACCGAGTAGTCACTGATATTTTTCTGTCCAGCATCACCGTTATTGATGCCCGAGGAGCCTGAAATGGCCCCCTACTGTGAGGACGTAGGAGCCTTCGAGGAGTGTCCAGCCAAGCCAGACGTGGAGGAAGCCCCCACGGTTCCCGTGCCTCCGGTCCAGAATTCTAGCCTTGCCAAGCGCATCAAGGAAGAGCGCATCAAGAACGAGGTAGTGGTCGCAGTTGAATGCTTTTTCGCTGTGTGAGGCTAACCATAAGCGTTTCCTGTACACTAGAGAGAACTCTGGCGCTAGTGTCTATGGGATCTGCAACGCTTGGCACATCAGCGAGCATCGTAATAGATGGGTAGTACATACACGGATTTGTCTAGTCTTTGTACTTTCGGCTCCATTTGGCTTCATGTGGCTAGGAGCTACTTTCCACTCACGAAACTACAGTCAGCAAAGCTTTAGCAAATAGGCTTCGCTACCTTAACCATTTACCATACTCGAATATAGCTCGACCCTTTTTTTTTTTTCCGAAAATATTGTTCATAGTCAGCTATGGACTTATATTTGTGACCAAAGAATTTCGACCTACTATTCACGTTCAAACCAATCAAAAGCGCAGAGCTAAAGGCGTTCAACTGCCTGCGCCTGCTGTTCTTCAAGGGGTTCCTGCTGCATACGCATGTTATATAACATAAAATCCGAATAAAGACCCCCTCCTTCTTTCGACTACCTAAGCAATTGAGAAAAAGGTAATTCATGCAGTAGCTGCGTACCGCCCCTGCAAAATGCAGCTGCTTCGCTGTGGTTGCGATGAAACCCACGATTTCCCTAGATATTGTCCATTGAAGTCGCTAACCGTGCTTTCGGTACTGCCTTCCGGCGCGCAGCCGCACTGGACACTGGCCTAAGGTCTCGCCGTCGCCGCCTCGTACTTTGTTCTTTGTATGATCAGCGTGGCGGGGTGACGGTTCGCATATTATGATTCGCATTTGCTTTAGGCACTGCGCCGGCTTCCTACCGGGCTGCAGAAATCAGGCGCCTTCTTCTTCTCACCACCACCACCATTGCATTGTGCTTGGTTGCGACGATGTCACATTGGCAGAGCTACACAGGTGACTTCAAGTGCCAAGTGATACTTTTTACCGAGGACTTGAGCAATTGTGTTGTGCAGCGCGAGTGCTGTGTAAATGAGATGTTGATTAGGGGGTTGGCAAAATCAGCGGTACCGTCTGTTTGCGTGCAAATGTCGGGGTCGTGCCTTTCGCGGCCCAGCAATCGGCAGCGATGGCATGCGATGGCATGCACCTGCATGCGATGCTCGCCACGGTCTACAATATCTTAGTTGCAAGTAAAATGCAGCGTGAACGTGCACTCCTTTCACAGGCCTTAGAGTGTGTTTAAAATTTTGTTCTCTTTGTACGCCCCATATTTTTACCACGACTGCCTTGAAAGTGTTCATTGTAAAAGCTAGAGGTTTTGAAAAATGTTTGCTTTATGTGGACTCAGTTTCAAAGGGCAGTAAAGGAAAATTGTAGGTGCACCGAAGTATGATCGTTATAATCGATAGATCGTTATGAGTGGGTTCGGCTGTTTCGTTCCCATGGACACTTAATAATCGCAGCGCAAGAGTCCCCTCTAGTTAATTTTAGGAAACTCTATGTGTGAGGCTAACAACATGTGCCCAATGAACGTAAACTTGGAACACTTTCAGAACAGCTTCATGGCACCATTTTACCTTCTATGTATAGCTACACTTTTTTTCAGACTTAGATATGCATTTCGGGACTGCTCATTCATCAAACGGACACCATAGAGAAATAATCACTTGGTTTAGATTGACAAACTTCACTTTGAGAATTCATAATTTCATATGTTTCTCTGTCATAAGTTCATTATTAGCAGAGGAAGTTTCATGCCTCACACTTGACTAAACCCACGCTTTTGTTTTCGTCTGTGTCTGTGTTAGTGCTTGTGATTCGCGCTTTCCACACTTACCCATTTGTGGCCCACTTTTGACGATATTTTCAAGTTCAAATTTTCCGGGTTTGAAGCATACCGTTCAAGTAGCGTCATCTATCGTGTAAGCAGAACACTTCTGTTACTGTTTTGCTTGCTTCTTCTTCTTTCTCCCCCCCCCCCCTCTTGGGTTTTTTGCTTTCTTTTTTCTAAGTGCTACCGTAGTCATCTTCTGCAATTCCTCATATGGTGTCAGGTGTCAATACTGTGTGCTGTGACATTGCGACAACAGAGTTCAAGCAGTGTTCTCTATTTTGTTCATGCGAGAGCCGTTTCAAAGACCACACCTGCGCGAGATTTCAAACCTCTTGTGTTGTCCTCTTTGCTTTTCTTGCCTCGCCTTTCGTTTTCACTTTTCTTCTAGCACCTTCGTGCTCGCGCTGCAGCCCTTATTGCCATCAAACCCAGCTTTTCCATCTTGTTCTCTCTTCTTTTCTTTTTTGCCATAAAACAAGCAGCAGCAGCCCTATCCACCAATACAGCCCTTCATTGTGGTCAAGAGGCTGCACGATCCCTTGGAGGAAGGGGATGGCAAGGATAAGCCACTGGTGGTTCGCAGAAAGACGCGCAAGCGGGCCTTCGATGAGTGCAGCTCCACAGACGGTGAGAGTGTTTCAACTGTCATCGTGCCTGTTGCTGCCATCTGGGTCAAGCAAAGCCACTATCCACACTGTAAGCCAGAGTTCTCTTACGCTCTCAGTTACGCCACATGTACGCACCCAAACCTTATTTTAACAAAGTTGCATCTTACACAAAAGTAAGTTCGTTATACAGTTAAACCTGGATATAACGAAATTGATGAATTCCCAAATAATTTGTTATAAAGAGGCTTTCATTATATCCAGGTTCTGCACGAAAATTCAGAAAATAAGTGCGCAAATTAAACAAAATGGGGACTGAAGACAGAGCTAACCCCAAACACTCTTTTTACAGTAAAAAACTGTTTTAATATTGCAATAGCAATTATATGGACCCTCTCGGCGGGTGCTTGCTGTCGCCGCAATGTTCCGCAACAAGTCGAAATGGACAACATGCTCTCGCACATTGTAACTTTTACAAGCGGGTAAAAGCGCGTGAGCGCTGCTGAAGCAGAGATCGCATGAGCCGTCCCATCCCTATCGCCTGGAAAGTGCATACATCTCCCACGTGTTAGAACTGCCATCGAATGCTCAAACAGAAAGTAAACAACCTTTCTTAAACAACCATGAAACAACGGAGGGAGGGGGAAGAATCGCTCAGGTAGCAATAATAAACTTGGATTTTAAGGGCCGTCGCGATCGCTGGCGTGCTTGCTATCTCGGTGATTATCAGTGCGGTTTCAACGCAAAGGGACTGTGTGAAAAGAGCAAACGCAATCGTTCCGGTCAAAGTGGAAGGCGCGCAATTCTCCCCACTTCGGGGTGTAACATCATTTCAGCAGATATTCAGAGATGTATGTTTAGAGAGGGAACCGGGTGCTGTGTTTAACATGACTTTGTGTTGACGAAGCATTGCCATATTGCCACCCCTTTTAGAAGTTCTGATGGGTGAAGTTTTATACGGGCTGAACAGCTGTAAGATCAAAGAATAGCACTTCAGTGAAGAAGGCAAGACAACCGCCATGATTGTTTGGTGCAGTCACCAATTTATAAGGAGATTTCATGTTGGGTGCCGTTGATTTCAATCGTTGATACGTTGTCCATTTCACGCTAATGCAGCGATAAGCCACACATTTCACCGCCTGTACCGCTGACAATTGGACTGCTAGATTCATCTGGCTGGCACTCGTTTTCCTCAGCGCTGCATTGTTTGTTGTAGCTGATGCCCAGTCATGTGGGAACGTGATTGGCCAAAAGATCAAGGCAGGGGCAAGGGTGCATGTTTTGTTGCGATTAAAACTGCCCCAAAATGGGGCGCTGCCAAGTCAGATGTAAGGCCAGTGCTATTTACCGCAGATTTATAGAATGCGTCAATTGGTTCCAAGAGAGAAATTTCTGCGAATTTGCTGTTGCTTCATTGCAGCTTGGCTTTAGTTTCATCGTTGAGACATTCGCCCTGAAGAATATCATCTAACATAGTGGAACCTTGCTGATCTGAAAAGAATGTGGCAGTTTAGACTCATTCTTGGGGCCTGTCAAGAATCGCATGTTTTCTTTTTAGCTATTCCCAATAGCTAGCTGCATTTCACGCTTCATAAATGTGCAGACTTGTGGTAACACCTGGAATCCTTTTTAAGGTATCCTACTCTGGTTTAGCAGTGACGTTAAATACCCGCATTTTGTAGTGTTCCTTACCTTTCACCGTCTTCCAATCAAGGGTGTGCCAATAGTCAAAATTGAAACAGAGTCAAGTACGAAGCGAACTGTGTTCATACCGAATCAAACGGTGACACGACTATTTTCGAAGGACCGTCTGGGAAATGGGGTTCGAGGTCCCGATTGGATGGAGCTGCGCCTTCCGTCAGGTCGCCTCATGTTTTTCCTGCAGTGCTGAGCAAAGAGCTGCAGCTGCAGAAAAAAGGACAAGTCCTTCCTGGAGGAGAGCGCTTTCTGCTGGAAACACTGGCTGCCATGAAGAAGATAGACAAAGGAGGGCAGGACCAGAATGTGAGTCACGTCATCTCGTACACTCCAGCTTCTTTTCTGTCTTTTCCTCCAAAGCTGTTAAAGGGGCCCTGCAACACTTTGAATGTAATCAGAAAATGCTGCGGATCGGTGTTTGGGGCTTCTGTGAACACGCCGAGCCATGGCGCAGCTGAAAAAATTTTTGTGGCATAATGCTATTCATCGGACACACCAACTGCTGCATTCTAACTAAAATTTGTTATGGGGCCTGTGGAGTAGCCCTTTTAAGGGGCCCTGAAACACTTTTTTGAGTAACCATGGATTTGATTCACTAGGAAAACGTATTGCCTCACAAATTCAATGCCGCAAAATTTAAGAATCCGTTCAGTATGAGGGAGTTACAAAGATTTGTCACACACTGCAATTGCCTCTTCTCTCGTCCTGGCAAAAGCACTGGAAGCTAAGCAGGGAGGGATGACATGGCCAAAGAAAATACCGTATTTACTCGATTCTACCGCGCCCTCGATTGTAACGCGCACCCGATTTCCACCGCGAAAAAAAAAAAAAAACGTAAGACATCGATTGCAACGCGCACCCATTTTTCTCGCTGGCCCGCACGATCACACTAGTCGAAAAAACGACTCCTTTCGGGAGCGTCTTCCATTTAAATATGAGGTACGGGCGAAGCTTGTGCCCATCTGACGTGTAACAGAGCATTGCCGTCACTGTAGTTTTACCGTGGACCGATGTCAGCACGCGAACTTGCTTCGCTCCCTTTTTCTCGACGGTTGTGGTGCCAGGCATGTCGAAGTAAAGAGGCGTCTGATCGGCATTCCCGATTTGCCCAAGCAGGTAGTCGTTGTTGCGCCGCAAGTTTAGGACGAACCTCTGAAAACTGCGAAGCTTTTCATCGTACTCCTCCGCAAAACGTTTCGCATATGTATGTTCCCCTTCGGAGGGAAAAGCCTTTCCTTTTCATAAAGTTAGTTAGCCAGCACCTGCTCGCTATAAACTGGCTCCGCATTAGACCTTTTTCTAAGACTAATTGCATAGGCCGCACTTGGAGCAGTTCTGTCGTCACGGGCCGCTGTGCCGCTCGCTGCTCAAGCACATACTCGTCGAGCAGCTCTTTAATTTGTGGATACCGACCCTGCTGTGGTCCACTGAAGCCTTTGCGGGAAGCTTTGCTGTTGACAATCTTCTGCTTTTGTTTCCGCCGGTCCCGCACGCACGTTTCGGGAACTCCGAACGACCGCGATGCGGCCCGATTTCCGTCCGTTTCTGCACACGCGATGACTTTTCTTTTAAAAGCGGCATCGTGGTGCACTCGAGTTTTTGGAGTCGGCCCTTCCACGCCGTCGATGCTAATGCACTACTAGATGACGAACTCCTCAGCACAAGTACGAAGTGCCGCACATGGGAAACACATAGGCAGAAATGGCCGACGCGCCATGCCGACGCACGTAGGGGGCGGCCATTTTGGATTTGCCGATGGCAATAGATTGACCGTAATTTTTTTTGTTCGTACTCGATTCTAACGCGCATGCGATTTATGAACTCGCTTAACCGGAAAAAAGGTGCGCGTTAGATTCGAGTAATTACGGTATATCACTCGTGCCTCGTGGCCTTCAGCACTCTTTTTCTTTTTTTTTCTTGGAATACGTGGTTTTTTCAGTGTGATCACGCAACCACACGTGGACTCTCGTGGCCTCTCAGGTGATGGCCTGTCGCCATGTTCAAATCATCCAATGGCTGATGGATGGGCAATCTACGTGTGATTTTAGAGTGTCTTCTGTCATTTGTCGAGGGAAGAGAAAGCAATAAAAGCAATTTTTTGCTGAATGATTTGGGAATTCTAGGCCGGCATGCTGTGCTATAACATTTGGTTCGTGTGTTTTTGGGAGCCTCTACTACCGATTGGCAGCGTTTTCTGACCATGCTGAAAAAGTGTTGCAGGGCCCCTATAAAGGACTTTGCACATCCAATAACTAAAAACAACTGCATGCTGCTTTTCCGGTTATTTATTACTAGCTCATCAATAAAAGTGTAACACGTACTGTTGTCATTAGCATTATATCTATCGATTGTAATGAAAGGAGTGATCTTCAATATGCTTCACCTCATCACATTTTGTATTGTGGTAAAGCTGCCTTTCAGCCTCTGGTATGGTCGCAAATGTATTGACCCTAGAAAACACTAGTTCCAACATGGAAATGGTAGATGTGGCGGGGGGGGGGGGGGGGGGTCTCAATTAGTGCTGTTTTGGACCTGAAATTCGGTCAGGAAGTCTAACAAATCAGATGCCGAAGATTTTTAGCATCCAGAATTTCAGATGTTATGTCGGCATCTACGAGCCAGATTTGAAACCCCTCAGTTGAAGAGAGCACAATCGGAACAGTTTAACTTAAAGAGAGCACCAGCTTGTCTGCCACATCAGTTGGGCTTCCACTGAAGTTGAAAGAAGAGCAAAGGCTGAAGAAATAGCATCTTGGCCTTTGATGTGTAAAGTATTGTCAGCAACGCTTTGGTTGCACCAAAGCCATGTACATAAGTAGGATTCGACCTCTGCATTGCCATGATTCTTGATAGGACGGCTATGAAATATCACCCTGACAGCGCTTCATCAAGCTAGCAAAAAGAAATACTTTCCTTTTGTTGTCTCGTAAGAATACGCATGGGAATCCTCTCCAACATTTTTTCTACAATTTTACTTCAAAGTAGTATTGAAAGATGTTAGAGAAATATTGAAAAAGTCTTCGATTCAGTTTGCACTCACTCTTCAGTATTCGAATTCTCTTCACGGCCAAAATTTTGCTATTTGTGCAGCTCTGCTTCCAACTTATTACAGAGGGCCCAGCTGTAGTTCTTCATCGTCAACAGCCACTGCATTAGCAAACTGCATTTAATGCCTCACAGCTGCGTAGCATGTGCCTCACTATGCCGCGGAATGACGAAAAGTGGCATAGTGGGTGTTTTCTATCTTGACAAAAATTATGGCTTATGATGTACAGTCGAGCCCGCTTATAACGAACCTGAGCGTGACGCAGCATCCATTCACTTTATCCCGAAGTTCGTAGTAAATGAAACACAGCTTTTAAAGAAAGTTGCGAGTGAAGCACAAACTTTTTTTGCCTAGAAAGTCCGTGATGCACGTGTTTTGAAGAGCAGAAGCGATAAGGGCGGTCTCGTGTTCGTTTAAAAGGGCAGGGTGCTCGTTCGCCGAGGTCCGTGGCATAAGCTGCATGAGGCACTGGCTCCAAAGTTCCGTCGTTTTCGCAATCCGATTCCTCCTAATCGCTCTCGCCACGTACTTCATTCACAATGCCCCAATCCATGCACGGTTCCACAGTGTCGGCATCATCATTGGCCGCAATTAAACCATCGCAACAGATGTCCCACCCGCTCTCCTAGGTCAAAGCCGACGACGCGCTGCCACAAATTGCTGCCGCAGTTTGGAAGCTTCAGGCTCGGCATCGGCCCGACGTCGACGAATTTGGCCTCGTGAAAACAGTTTCGCGCGTATGTAGCCGTCACCGCCGCCCACGAAATATTCACCATCTCCACAGCTGAATACTGGGACGCCCGAACTGGCAAGTTGGCTGCCACGTATTCAACAGCTACGAGCAAGCGCTCCGCAACGCGGCACCTAACACGAGGATTACGCTCAAGCCAAGCGGTCACACTTTCGACGTTTTGTTGAGCGGCAGGAAAGAGCGTGCTAGTCCTCCCGTCGGTCATCATGACCACACACGCTCACCAAGAGCGAGCAAGACGCGCACACGCGACACTTATGCCAGAACGCGTGGAACAGCTCTGGGCCCGTTTCCAGTCAGAAAACGAAACAAATTCGAGCCAGCATGACGGGCTTCACGGAGCAGTGGAGACGGGCGAAGGGGTTGTGATTAAGCACTTTCCTTCCTCCGTGTGATCAAGAGAGGAGAGCATACTTGCTAGAGAAGGGCAAGGAGTCGCGATAAGGAGAGGGGAGGATGCGGCGGGAGGGCGACCTTGAAAACCAAAACACACGGGAAGGAGGCAGGTTGGGTAGCTTGCTCGAAAGATTCGTGAAAACTCCCACTTAGAAAAATTTGGAAACAGTGCCTGCACGCACAGAAGTCAAAGCATGGCACCCTGGATCGGTGCGCGCGGGGGTTCGAAGAATCGGCGGCCCTGGTAAAAAAGTCGTTTTGTTGCACCGGCGGGTTTGCATTGCCTCACTAACTTCGCATTTTGCGATTCGTTCCGCAAAAATTAACTGCCGTTTTCGCGCTTCCACACGCGTGCAGAGGGCATGCTGAGCCAAGTGCAAAGTGAGCGAGAACAAGTTCTAAGCATGAAACGAATCACAAATTATCAAAGTCGGTGGGGTAGTGTACGCGCGTGCACTAGATGCAGGCTATCGGATACAGTTGGTGGCCGACGATGTTGGCAAATGGTCTGGTCACTCCAGGCCAGCGACGCCAACGACAGTACCAGCGATTAAAAACAGGGTAGATGGCCGACCGGTCTTCGAAAGATCGGTGGCAGTGTGAAAACGCGGGCCTCGTCTGGCGATGCGGGGCGCTCAGAGTAGCGGGGGGACAAAGGACGGAGGGGTGCGTAACAAAAAGCAGTCGGGGCATGGAGGAAGGAAACAATTTTCCTTTCTCCATGGGTTGGGGAGAGCGGCAACTTAGAGGGTCGCGGAGGCAGGGTCAGCGTTTAACTATAAAAATGTATGGGCACCTCGCCGATGCCTGATCGGTGGTCGAAATTAGTTTCCCGGGAAGCCCGCAGATCGCTGACTCCGTTCGCTGTAATCGATCAGCGGCGCTCAGAGACATTCGTTGTAAGTGTGATTTTGTGCCATTGAACCAATGTATATTTTCACGGTCACGCGGATATTGTTCGTTTTAAAGTAAAAGTTCGTTTTAAGGGGGGCCGTTATATGTGGGCTCGACTGTAGTAGGTTTCTTGGAAGCACAATTGTATTAGTAGCCCGGGGTGGGAATGCGGGTCTTAGAGGGCAAGAAATCACGAAAAAGTCGACTTTATGAAGCTGACATATAGGAAATCTGTGACTATTTTTGCACTAATCTAAGAAGTTTCTAGTTTCTTGCATCGTCATTTTTGGTGCAAAATCAATTTATAACACCCCTGTGAGATGTATGGGAGTGCAAATGATGCTAAAATCTCGCTTTTTCTGCTCCGAACCCTTGCCGTTACACACGAGCTATTGTGGCCATCTTGGTCTCGTTTAGAAGGGCCATTCTTCATTTTCAACTTCCGGCCACCGTCGGCTCGCCTCATTCATTAGTGTTTCAGTAAACACACGTCCTCAAAAAGAAGCAGTGCATGATTCTATTGGCTGCTTGTGGCACGTTACAAAGCGTAGACATCCGATTGGACAAGTGGCGTTTTTGGCGTCTGCTTCGCCGTTGAGATGCGCACGGGCGTGCACTATTTTGTCGTGGTACTGTCGACTGCCTGCGGCATTAAAGAAGTTCCATGCCATACAAGTTTGTGAAGTGGGTGTGGCAATTGCTCGCTGAGAACTTCAGAAAGAGCCACACTATGGCTCAAGGCAACGAGGATGACAAAGTCGCGGTGGTCAATGGAGCGATCGCCGATTCCCTAGCAGAGTCACCAAGCTAGGCCTAACTCACGCTGGGCCTACAAGCCCATCGTTTGCGAACAGCGTTACTGAAAGTGGCCATGTTTTGCAGCCTTAATAGTTGACGATGACAAGTACAAAGCAGAACTGAAGCTACAAGAGATATCAACCTTTGCAGCGACGCAACGGAAGCACAGTCTTATTGCTAAATGCGCCGAGGCCGCGGTTCCCCCTTATCTGACGAAACGACCTCGTTTGTGTGTGAACTGCGTGACAGGTTGTCAAAGTGGATTTTGCGGCGCATTGACAAATATAAAATCAATCCGTTCACGGTGAACGTGCTCGCCGCCCGCACAGTGGAGGCTTCTGGCAATAGGCACAATGCTTTTAACGACGCGTTTGCAACGATGAACTTATCGTGTCGCGGTCTTCATTCGAAAGACGTCTATCTTACGTGAAAAGGAAAATCGCCCCTCCCTGCTCTCTCAGCCTCAAAATTGAAGGAGCGAGTGTGGGAGTTCGGTCTGCGTAATTTACTTGTATCTCAATTTGGACAGGCCCGAAAACATCGCCGGGTCGCGCGCACATTCGTCGCACATTGACGTCAATACCATATAGCGGCCTTGTCGGTGAACAAGCACACGGCAACAACTTGCAGCAGAACTTGATAGAAAAGACACGCTCATGCTAAATCAGTCTGGTTACATGCCGGGTGCATAGTAACTGACTAAAAGTATGTGTGCCATGATATTTTTCACCCGAAACGGCGAAATAATGTTTTAATCATTTTTTCTCATCTCTTGACCACTTTCCTCGTTTGCTTCTTCTGTAAAAACGGATCTAGGACAGTTAGAGCTATAAATCTTTTTGCACCTTGTAGGTAAATGTGCACTGAAAGCAACGCTGAGATCTCATTGTTAGTGTACAGCTTCAATTATTTTTAATTTCAAATAAAATTTCTTATTTTTAGTAACATGCAGGCAATGAACTTTATTGTGCTATAATTCATGAAGTACTTGGTAAATTTTTGATCAGCTTGCAGCATTGCACTCTTTAGGGTTTCTAGTATCGATATCATGTTAATGACTATGCAATTTTATGTGCATAAGTTTTCATGGTTTAAGCAAACAATACAATCTAATTACTAATTATTTCAGAAAATAATTGACCTGAATGAAAAGTAGTTGGATAGCTAAACAAGCTCAAGAAACTGAACAAAGCTGCGCAGTTTCACCTAATTTGTCCAAGAAATAACCCACTTTATCTCTAAAACCCATGTTCCCCCTTAAGAGAGTTTTTAACGGTTCTATAAATGCCGCTCTTCCATATTTCGGTGTGTCTGTGACCTGTTTCTCTGCAGGCCTGGCCTGTTGTTTTTTCTGCTATTTTGCTTCAAGGTGTTTAGAAAATATTCTAGAGATATTCAAGAAATATTACAAGATTATTTCATTTGAGTCCCACACAAAATTTTGCTATTTGCACAGCTCTAATATGCATAAAAACATTGATAAGACAAGTATGAAACAACATTGCTTGAAGCAGGTGTCCTTTGTTATTCATCAAATGCCTCTCTTATTTTCTATGCCTAATTGCAGAAGGATGGCTTCGAGGATAGTACCGAGGACGTGGACGACGTTGATGATGATCTCGACATGCCTTGTAAGTGCCACCATGTAAACTGCCTTAGAATGCCATGTATGGCTCTGTGGTTACTCCTCGGTAGGTTAAGCTGTGTATTGGTGCAAGAGGTTGCCCATGTTTCTCATTAGAGCTGCGAAGATGGGAACATTACGTACAAATGGTGCTGTACAATTTCCTTACAAATATGGCAAGTGCGCCAAATTTACGTCTACAAACAAAAAATTGGCCCCGTATCTGCATGTTACACTGCAAATGTCGTCGAAAGGCGAGAGTCTTGCGCCTGGACAGAGTGAAATAAACGTTTCTTTGATGTTCTGCGCAAAAAAATCGGTGAATGGTATTCTGGAGGCGCTGCGTTAGAGTGCCTTGAGCGTGCAGTGGAGGCGAACGAGCGCATCAAGTCTCGTCACACGTGAGACTAGCGCTATCTGGCAGTTATCTTGGAAAACGAAGCGTGCACGCCCTGAACGCCCGTCTCGGAGGTGATAAAGTGTAAATGCAAGGCGACGGGTAAGTGCCACCACTGTGTCGTCTTAGCAAAGTGTTGGAAACACTTGCCTTTGCGTGCAAGCGTTGCATGGTCAGCGCAACGGAATGAGCGCTACAGTCTTTAGAATTACTTATGTATGCCTTTTCTAGTAACGAGATGCACATACAGAATATTGACATGTTGTTAGGGTGCCTCAGATATGCGTAATAATTGCTTTTTAATTGACCCGTTGCACAAGTATAAACGCTGAATCTTGAGAAATATTGGTGGGCGCTGCGGATGGGGTTGGCCTTTCGGAGTATATCGTTTGGCCACTTTGGTACCGTTTAGGGCAACGTTAAGGGCAGACAAACAGACAAGTGTACAGGCAGACAGACCAAAATTTTTGCGTCGAAGGTCCCCAAGAAAGCCTATCGTCTTTAAAACTTTTCAACAACGTTACTTAGAGCAGGTTAACATTGCAGTATTTCCACGCGTCCCTCCTGTCTCCCATAGTTACGGCTAGGCTGTAGAACAGCTCTTTGCAGCTGTTGGTTTAACTTGCTCGGTATTGAATGTTAATCTGAGGACCGCACAAGTCCCTGACTATCACCACTAAATTAAATTTTAGTAGTCATGAGATTAAAGGGTCCTTGCATACAATGCCTAATTATATTAGACAACAACCTGTATTCATGATGTTCTTGTAGGGATGGACAGATTTCAGTTTCAAAGTGATCAGTGATATAGTCGAATAATTTCTAATTGAGTTTGAATAGTTATATCACATATTAATGAGAAAAGTAGGCACTTTTGTCATGACCCAACTATCTTGCACAATATTTTTAGGAATTACAATTAGGCATGTGTGAATGTCAAGGTGTAGTCAAAATTAAGTGGAAGGGGCTTTAAATTGTCGCCAACTGTGTATAGCTAGAAGGTGCAAGTTATAATTGGTGTAGTGCGTTACATCTTAAATCTCACTATACTAAGTGCATATAAGCACACACAAACGTCTACTGATAATTTGGACATGCTTGGCAATTCGTACAGTCGCGCAGGCACCGCTGATACAGACACCTCATAGAACTAATATGTAAAAACGACCTATATTTTGGGCAGCTGTCAGATCTGCGTTTGATGCTGTGGACTGTTTTTGAAACTGGCGCGCACACTGAATCAGCAGCCATTATTTCCTCCGGTACCCACACCATACAAAGTATGGCCTTAGAGATGGAAAAAATTATGGACCATCTTCCCAAAAAGAACGTTGATAAGACGTGAAGCAGCAGCGACGCGCAGGGCGTTGACCCAATTGAAACTGGCGTCGACGCGGGTGCTGGAAGAACTGTTAGAAGCGAAACTCGGTGTAGCGTTTACTTGAGTAAACATTTGTTTGAAACGCGAAGATATGGGAGGCGGGTTGGGTTTCGTATAAGTTTTGCAGATACAGTCGCCGGCCGATTTTCCGGACTCCAAAAATTCGGACTTGTTGGTTATTCCGGACTTCATAAATGCACCGTCAGGGATCCCATAGAGCTAATGCATTGTTTCGACCGATTTTTCGGGCGAATTTACCCCTGAAAGTTCGATTTTTCGGACTAAATCGCTCGTTTTGTGCTACGCCCCAAGTCATTGTGAACGCCGCCATGTTGGATTTTCCGTCGGCTTGGCTAAGCTTCGTCTTCAGAGGCCTTTCCTGCCTCCGAGATTGGAATGCACACGCCATATTTTAAGTTTCGGAGGCCGTGTTTGCTTTTCAAAAGACGCGGTGATGGATGCCGTTTTTTCGTCTTCGGTAAGCACTATCGTCATCACATCGCACGGGGAGGAGGCGAAAGAAGGATTCTTTTATTGTCGTTGCAGCTTTTTTCAGTCGCCATTCTGCACATGTTGTGTCGCGTAGCGTCGAGACGTTGTGTGCTTCGCAGCGGCTATCTGCGGCATCGAATTTTGTGTTCTCGGTGCCATGGCTCCGCCATCTGTGCCATCGCGGGAGCCAGGTGGTGTGAAGAAGCGTGAGAAGTATACGACCCTGACGATGTTTGAGCGTAGTTTGAGGCAAGGCAGCATCAAGGACTTTTTTAAACCTGCCTGATGCAATAAACTTCAGATTTTTGGCGAAAACGAATTTTTCGGACTGTTCGATTTTTCGTACTTTTTTTCGGTCCCCGCCAGGTCCGAAAAATCGGTCGGCGACTGTAAACGAGCCAAAAGAGTAGACAGATATAGCTGCGCGTCTACAGCTGCCGTATGTACGCAGCTTCCAAATTCGAATGGCTGGCAGGCTGCGTTCGTATGGCTGCTGCGGACGCGCAACTAAATCTGTCTAGTGTTTCTACTCGACATGTGGTTGAGCGTTGCGGGCGGTGGAGAGGCTGAAGCGAGAAAGAAGTGTGTTGCGAGCAGGCGGAGGGGTTGGCATCTGCTGCGGGTGAGGGAGAGAGTGACGTCAACATGACTTGGCACTGCTCCAACACCTGCGGCGCGACACAAGTATGCGCAGTGGGGGTGTGCGGAGGGACAGTGTGACAATTAAAGACTAGTCAGAGAGGTGCTTCGCATCCAAAACGAAAGCACACTGGTGATCTGTGAGGCTTCACTTCGGTTGCCTCGCAGCTTTGTAACAGGAAATGCTGATCTTGGAGGCAGTGCTCAATTTTGAGAGGTCGTATCAACAAAGCGAACATTTTATGTTCCGGGTCTGGCATCCCCGCGCTCTCATGGCACTGTACTGCTATCGCTGCCATTCTGTTGTATGCGTCTGCTGTACTGCAGTCTGCTGAATACTGTGCGCGTTTGGTTTTCTGTTGAGACTTGCTTTACTTTGCCTTCTGCTGTCCCGAAAGATACACGTTAAGGGGGTGGTGCCACCGTATTTGTGGCTTATGCGTTTTTTGCTGTAAGCATTCCAGAAAGCATGACGCACACACCAAGATTAGTTCGTTCTCGCTAAATAATATAAAATTGCCTTTTTTATGTGGATAATTTTTGGATTCGGTTTCTGGGTGCCGAATCGGTCTGTGACGTGGCAGTGTAGATGGTTTGGTCATGTGACAGGATGTGACGTATGTCACGCTGATTATCGTCTGCTCTCGCACAGACGTGCCACACAAGCACCTGAAAAACAAACGTTCTAAACAAACGGTACATACATAGTGGAGGTCTTCAGCGGTCTCCAACTTCACTACAATAGGCATGCACATGAGAGGGTGGTAAGGGGGGGGGAGGCAAACACAGTCCCACGCACTGACATATAATGGAGGGCGTGCTGCAACTTGGGGGGAGGGGTGAAAAGTCAGACCCATACATTGACATAATAGGGAGGGGGTGCGCCGCGACGAACCTTTGTCCTCCCTGAAAGGAAGCCTGCTCCTGCCTACGCTCACTACAGATCTGGTGTGACATCGCTACAACTTTTGTTTCCCTTCCTACAGAGCTACGACAGTTCTGGATGTGCTTGTGATAGGCTTAGGTTGGTTGAAGGAGCATTTAGGTAGACTTTGGAGGTGAATTTAAATACAGTCGAAACCGGCAATAACGAAACCCCGAGAGTACGAAATCCCCGCGGCAACGAAATATTTCCAGATTCCCGGTGAACGTTCATAGAAGCCCATGTATTACATATCTCGCGGCAACGAAATGTTTTTGGACAGCGATACCGCAATAACGAATTTTCTACCACGGTGCGGGCCTTATTTTACCCTCCCGCCAAAGGTTAATTGTCGAAAATATGCTCGTATGCGTGTTATGCGCACTCAAAATTTGTAAACGTCTGCTTTTCCTGCGCTAGCGTGGGTACCGCCATTTTTGTTTACTTAAATCGGCGATGGAGTCTGTGTCTGGCAACATGCCTGGCCACACTGCAGCAGGCGATGGCAAATGATCACGCGCGCTTCACCACCACCGTGCAAGCATCACGCACGGATCGCGCTTAGGCCTCACCAGACGAAGATTTGGTCAAAGGCGCTCTTGACGGCGAGAGTGGTGGCAGTGCAGTGCCTCTATCCCTGACCAACGCCTGGGGGGAACTTCAAGCCATCGACATCGACATCCCAGATGAACTCACCATTAATGCGTTCGCTCGTGCCGATGACGACGTAGTTGTGTACGAGGAAGTGACCGACGAGGCCATTATCGAAAGTGTGCGCGAAGCTGACGACACCGAGGACCAAGAAGAGACGCTAGCGGAGAAACTTAACCCGCGGGTTGTTTTGGATGCGCTGGACATCCTTACGCTCCTTCTTCGGCGCACATGACGATGACGTAGCAATGGACCACTTTTTCCAGTGCGAAAGGAGAGCTTTGAAGTTGATGCACGGCAAGGGTCGGCAAAGTAAGTTGTCTGACTTCTGGCAATAAATGTTTCTTCTGCTGGCCGTATCACTGTTTTTATGTCTCACATTCGCGGCAACAAAATGCCTTGCGTAAACGAAATTTTTCGGTTTCCCCGGCGATTCCGTTATTGGGGGGTTTCGACTGTATATTCGAAATGTTTGGTGTGTCCAACCATTCGTGTGGAGTGTCCTAGCATACAGAGGAAACTCACAAGGCCTCGAAATTTGGTGGCACCACCCCTTTAAATGGCACCAACAGTGCCCTCACAGCCAGCTCCGAAGGCCGCGCTGACGACGACAAAACGCGGCAGACATACACAGCGTTAACCATGGCAAGAAAAGCTGCTTCTGCAAGTGCTCAGTGGGCACCCGCAAATCGAAGTTGCTCGAGAATTCAAGAATCTGACAATGCAACTGAATAGCCGGACCTGCAGCCCAGCGCAACGACTCGAATGCGAACGTTATGGACGACCTGCGTGGCTGCGGTGTGCCAATTCCGACGCTGTTTAGTTTGAAGACTTCCCAGACGATGACAGTGCCGTGTTGCCGTGTGCTGAATCGGATTGACGACGACATAATTGAGCAGGTTCTGCAACCACCAAAAAGTGATTCTAACTTCGATGACGACGCCGCACTGTGTGCTCCAGGGCCGTCGCATGTGGACCCGTCTCAAGTCCTGGCAATTCTTTCGCTGTCCTACCTGTGGTCCTGCAGCGAGCATACAACACGGCGGAAGTAGAGACGGACTTGGTTGCACATAAGTGGAAGTGTGCGCAGCAAGGCATTGACAGCTTTTTCGGGCCAACGGGTCACTGAAGCATCACTAAAAGTATTTTTTTTTCTTCTACTGCATTAATTTCTTTGGTCGTTCATTAATTCGGGCTTATGTACGTTCCCCATTAAGTCCGAATTAATGGTTGTCGACTGACATGGCCATAACTTAAAAAAAAAAATAATAATTGAGGTGAAGGTAATATGTACAAAGGTGGTTAAAAGCTCCCAAGCCACTATCCCATGTATTTCTATGGCGGGTTTATACTGGGGTTACGTGTATTTCATGCGAACCCGGTGCAGATCCGTAATGGACTACCAAAAATTCACAAGGCTGATATCTCCCTTTGACCGATTGTAGGCTTCACTTCCTCTCCATGTAGAGCCCTTTCGAATTTTCTACACCGAATCTTCACCCCTCTTACCCTGAAAACCACAACTCGAGTCCGTGACTCCAGCCACTTCGTGCAGCTAGCGTCAGAGGTGAGCATCATCGAAGAGAAGAACCTGGTCTTGTTTGACGTCGTCTCTTTGTTCACCGATGTGCCAGTACCCTTAGCGGTATCTTCTGCTGTGCAGTGCTTGAAGGTTACACAAGCCTAAGTGAAAGGATTTCCTTAGCTGTTGACGAGCTCTGCCGTCTACTGGAATTCTACTCGTCTACTACGTACTTTTCTCCCGCAAAGAAACTATTTTTAGGCAGAACAGTGGAACCGCGATGGGAGTCTCCATCTCCATCACAGTGGCAAGCCTGACCACGGAGCATATAGAAGGGAAAGCACTCAGCTCCTCTATGCCGTGACCCAAGCTCTTTCTTCGTTATATGGCTGATCATTCTTGTGTCATGAAGACATCTGAAATTGAAAACTTCAGGCAGCGCTTGAATTACAGCTCGCGGCCGAGTGTGAAATTTGCCGCAGCGTGCCCCTTCTTGATGTCCAGGTGGCAAGCAAGGGCAATGGCTTCAAGTTCTGCATTCACAGGAAATAGACGCACATTGGCTGTTACCTTATACATGATATCCCGCCAGCTACAAGGCCTCGGTTGTGACCATGTTACTTCAGAGAGTGAAAAACTTGCATTCCACTGACACGGAGGGCAGAAAAGAAGAGGCTCACGTAATTGCGGACCTCGCAAATCGCAATCAGCATTAATTGGCAGTTCTCCAAAACGCGTATCGGCCCCATACCTCCAACGAACCAGAGAGGCATTTGCCCGGATATTCAAAAAATAAAGGGTGCACATCGCACACATGCCTTCATGCACGCTGGGCCGCCTTCTCGGCTGCCTGAAAAACCAGCCAACAATTTACAAGACTTTCCGGGTTGTTTACAAATCCGGTGTGCCGAGCGCCCTTCTTCGTATATTGGCCAGACAAAAAAACCCACCTGAACGACTCAAACAACACGGCAAAGACTTCAGGAAGCTGAACAAAGAGCGTAGCGCGGTTCCCGAACATTGTCAAACGTTTCACCATAAGATAAACTTCAACGAAACAACTATCCTGGAAAGGGAGACTACTACACTGAAACCTCGCTAAAGCAAATTTGGATATAACGAAGTAAGTGAAGAATACCTTTGTCATGAATACAGTGTTACAAATAATTGCTTCTAATGAATTTCTGAATATAAAAAACTATTTTCGAGTCAAATGTGACATTGTTATACAGTTAAAGCTGCTTATAACGAACCTCTATATAACAAATTCCTCGATATAACAAAGTTTTTCTATTTCCCGCCGTCGCTCCATAGAAGCACATGTTTTTTGTATTTGTTACTTCTATGTAACAAAGCAACAGCGGGAGACAACGTTGATGTAACAAATTTGCCCCGTGGAAAATTTAGGAATTTCACTCTGTATTTTGTCATTTTGGTACAAGCACGCATCTTTCGCGGCTGCCCTGCCCCCGACCAAGCGCGAAGCGGCGGCGGCGGGCACGCGGGCTGCGTCGGCGGGAGTGGGCCTGCACTGGTGGGCCTGCTGCGTTGGCGGGCCTGCACCCCATGGGCCTGCTTTGCCGCCGTTCTCGCCGCCGGTTGTGTGTGTGTGAGTGTGTGTGTGTGTGTCCCCACTTAAGAAAAGAGAAAAGAAACTGCTTTTGCGCGTTGGCAGTGCGACCCTTTCAGGTAGCATCACATATGTGGGGCCCCGCAGCATATGGAGTGTGCCTTGCTGAACAGTTTTCCCCGGTATCCGTGTGTCTGTCGTTCGCTCTTCGTTTGCGACACCGAGCGCGCCTGCATAGTTTCATTGCACCTGCATGGTGTGGCCCTTGACAACGTTAAGCTTTGCTTTCCTTTTTTTTATTGCTATAGCAATTATGTATATGGACAGTCTCGGCTGGGTTTTCGCCGTTGCCGTCATTCATTGTATATGTATACGTATCTCTATATATGAAAACTAAAAAAAAAAAAAAAAGCCACCCGCGCTAGGCAATAAGCTCGTCACGGTGCGCCGATGCACGCTTATCTTCCACACGTGCTTTGAATATCCTTCGGTGGGAAAAATCACGTGTCTTGGATTTTGACTGGAACGATTGCGTTTAGTTGCCGTGTACACAAAGATCACTTCGCTCGCTGGACAGGCGCCGTTTGCGAAAAGAGTGCGCTTTTTAAACACAGCGTAGTAACGACTGAGGCATTTGGTAGTTCGCACTCATTACATCTTGTGCCTTGTTTTTGTTTAAACAGTGGTTTAAGTGTTGAGCGGTAAACGTGGTTAGTTTGGTGTCGTATTGTGTATGTTGTTTTCATGCGTCATTTCTGCGTGAGCAGCGCGCTGCACATTTCTATCTACTTGCCGTTCTAAGCATTACATTTCAAGTTGTTATCCAATGCATTGCTTCGCACTTGCGGCCAAACTCTGACTTTTCTTAATTTCGGACAACCGTGTCCTCATCATCAAAGGAATGTCAGATTAGGCGCTGATGGAAACTCGAGACCACAGATTTTCGGAGGTCTACTCGTCACGCGCTTTCTTTTTGCGTCGCGCCGCGAGTTCGCAGGCTGGTAGCTGCCACAATTAGCCGATTAGTTCCGGCAACACGGTGGCGCATTCAATGCAATGCAATGATTGTGATTGCAAAAAAATTGTAATGTTATAAGAAGTAAGGCAGCTTTTTTGGTTTCCATATCGCGGAACTCCCACACACAAAAAAAAAAAAAAACGCTGGTGTGAGCACTCCAGGAAGAAGTGCTCTTTTCAAACAGTCCCTTCGCCTTGAAATTGCACTGATCGCAACCGCCCTTAATATCCAAGTTCATTATTGCTGCTTAAGCGATCCCCCCCCTCTCCACATTGTTTCATGCACGTTCAAGACGGGTGGTTTACTTTCTGTTTGAGAATTCAGCGGCAGTTCTAACAACATGCGGGAGATGTTATACACTTTTCAGGTAGTAGGGATGGGCCAACTTATTTGATCTTTGTTCCAGCAGCGCTCGTGCTCACCCGCCCGTGAAAGTTACGCTGCGTGGGGGCATATGTATTATCAATTTGGACTTGTTACGGAACATGGCGGCGACGGCAAAAACCCGCCGAGAGTGTCCATATTGCTACGTAGCTATCGCATGAATGGTGAACCATTCTGTGATCAGAAGACGACGAAGAGGACTGGTTTGCTCGCTCTGTGTGCTGCGCTCTGATTTTATCAGTGTAAATACACTGCCAAACAGTCACGTCCCATCTCATTTTACGTAACATATTTGTGGTGGACGTGCTGGTCCTTCCCTGTACCCATCACAAAGCTCCGCAGCGGCCGCATCGTCACGGGTCCTACCATGTCACAGGTTCAAGGTACATCGTCTTCACCACCCGCCTCTTCTGTTACTCCTACCCACGTTGTCCTACCTCCTGCTCGTGATCCTGGCGTATTTTCCAGACAGGATAGCCTTGACGTTGACAAGTGGCTGAACGTGTATGAACGAATCAGCGCCAGCTATAGGTGGGACCCAACACTCATGCTTGCCAACGTGCTTTTTTACCTTGATGGCCCTCCGCTGGTGTGGTTCGAGACGCACGAAACCGACATTACCAGCTGGGACACTTTCAAGAAGAAGACCCGTGACCTTTTTTGGAACACCGCTGCACGACAGATAACTGCGCGAAATCAATTGGCTACTCGGGCACAGACGTCTACCGAATCCTACGTTGCGTATATTCACGACGTCATCGCCCTTTGCCACCAGGTTGACAAGCACATTCCCGAGCCTGAGAAGGTATCGAATGTGCTTAAAGGCATCGCCGACGATGCCTTCAACCTGCTTGTATACAATAACGTCACCACCATCGATGAAATCACCAAAGAGTGCCGGCGGTTTGAATACGCCAAGAGCCGCCGTGTTAAGCAGAGATTCACACGACTGCCCAACACGGTTGCAACTTCATCGTGTGAAGCCGCTCGCCAACCACCCACCTATGACCACGTCACCCGAATGGTTCGTCGGGAGCTTGAAGCTGCCTGTTCAGCTCCCATTCAACAGCCTGTTTGTACAACTCAAGCCACTGACCCGTCACATTCGTCGGTAGCCTTAGTTCAAGCTGTGGATAGGCAGGAGTTCGCTAATCTCGGTCTTCCATCAGCGTGTCCTATGACTCATCCTGAAGTACGCCCATACCCCTCAGGTAACGCTCACCGATCTCCTCCATCATTGCCCTTCCGGAACCCTACGCAATGGCGAACCCCTGACGACCAGCCAATCTGCTTTTCCTGTCATCAACCTGGACATATTTCTCGTTATTGCCGTCACTGCTGGTCCAACCCACCACGTCAGAGGTAGCCTACTTATATGCGGCCTACCAATTCTGGAAGTCCAGCCGCTACACCATCCAACTTTTACTCGCCGCCTCCTCACGAGCCTCTCCCCACTGACGCCCCTTCTTTTCGGTTGCCGCTACTCCCACTCCCCGTCGCCGCTACGCCGCTAGTCCCGCTCCACGACACCACCAATACTTGCACATTGTGGTAGGGTTGACAGGCGGGCTAGTTGGTACAAATTCATTATGGAATAATTGGAAGCGCAAACCAACGGGACACAAGAAGAGTGACAAACAAGCGCAGACTGAGACAAACAAGCGCAGACTGAGGTCTGCGCTTGTTTGTCTCTCCTCTTGTATCCCGTCGGTTTGCGCTTCCAATTATTCCATCATGAACTTGTACATTGTAACCCAAATGCTCCTACAGAAGTGCGGACAGACGCTAGCGGTCACGAAATCGGCGCAGTTTTGGCCCAAACTCAGCGGGGCCCTGATCGTGTAATTGCATACGCAAGTCGTCTCCTTTCAAAGTTGGAGTGTAACTACTCTATAACAGAACGAGAATGCCTTGCCCGTGTCTGGGCAGTTTCGAAATTTCACCCCTACTTGTATGGCCGCCCGTTCCTTGTCGTCACAGATCATCACGCCCTCTTTCTTCATTGAAGGACTCTTCTGGACGACTTGGTCGTTGGGCGTTGCGTCTTCAGGAGTACTCCTACTCAGTTGCCTACAAGTCTGGACGCCTCCATCTGGATGCCGACTGCTTGTCCCATTACCCTGTTGACCAACCAGACGAATCGGTCGGCGAGCTTGGCCCCAGCGTCATGTTTGTGTCTAAATTTCGTCAGATTGGTGACGAACAGCGTCGCGATTCTTCCTTGTGGTCACTTATTGCCCGCCTGGAATCTGACCCTAACGACGTGTCACTCCGCCTGTTCGTTCTCCTAAATGGCATGCTGTACTGTCGTAGCATCCAGCCAGATGGCCCTGAGCTACTTCTAGTCGGGTCTAACCATCTCCGTTCAGCGATCCTGCATGAGCTTCACGAAGAACCAACTGCCGGCCACTTGGGTGTATCTCGCACGTATGACCGCGTCCGGAGCCGCTTCTTTTGGCGTGGTCTCGCGCGGTCGGTTCGACGCTACATGGCCTCCTGTGATAAATGCCAACCTCGAGAACGACCTGCCACACACACTGCTGGACTCCTTCACCCGATCTCCATCCCTACCGAACCTTTCTTCCGTGTTGGTGTAGACCTCGTCGAACCGTTCCCTGAATCAAACTCTGGGAACAAGTGGGTCGCTGTTGCTATAGACCATGCGACCAGGTTTGCCATCACCAGAGCGCTCCCCACCAGCATTGCTACTGACGTTGCCGACTTTTTGCTCCACGATGTAATTCTACATCACGGCGCTCCTCGGCAATTGCTCACTGATTGTGGACGCGCATTTTTGTCACGTGTACTCGACGACCTTGTGCGCTCTTCCTCAACGCAACACAAACTGACCACTTCCTGCCATCCTCAAACAAATGGCCTTACCGAGCACCTGAATTGTTCTTTCACGAACATGCTCTCAATGTATGTCTCATCTGACCACCATGACTGGGATCTAGCGCTACCTCACGTGACGCTCGCCTATAATTCATCTCGTCATGATACAGCAGGTTATTCACCTTTTTACATGCTCTATGGCCGTAATCCGACCTTACCACTGGACACCCTACTACCGACTACTACACCTCCTCCGAGCGAATATGCACGTGATGCTATCGCTCATGCCGACCACGCACGCCAGATTGCCCGCTCTAGGCTGTTGGCTTCACAAGCAACCCAGAAGGCTCTCTAGGACAGCAAGCATGTCGACGTTGACTTCTCACCTGGTTCTCTGGTTCTTCTCTGTCTTCTCTGGTACCCAGTTCGTCGTTTTGGATTGTCAGAGAAGTTGCTATCCCCGTACAAGGGACCTTACTGTATCATACGACGGATAACGGACGTTACCTATGAGGTGATTCCAGTCTCCGGGACTAACCTGTCTGCAAACAACCCCAGTGACGTAGTATATGTGAGTAGGTTCAAACCATACCACCCGCCTTTTGAAGAACTCGTATAAGGTGCACCGAGTCGGCGCTTTGACAACCGGGGTGTAATGCTACATAGCTATCGCATGAAGGGTGAACCATTCTGTGATCAGAAAACGACGAAGAGGATTGGTTTGCTCGCTCTGTGTGCTGCGCTCCGATTTTATCGGTGTAAATACACTGCCAAATAGTCACATCCTGTCCCATTTTACGTAACAATAGAATTGGTATCGCAATAATAATGCAGCTCTCTACTGTAAAATAAGTGTTTTGGGATAGCTCTGCCTTCAGTCCCCCTTTTGTTTAATTTGCACGTTATTTTCATTATGTTTGATAATAGTTGATGCGGTTACTAAATGTTTTAGAAATGCTAGAATGTATCGGCAAGGACAACGCGGAGAATGACCTTGTTTGCAAGTGTTCCAATCAGATGTAGTCCACTGCAGCAACAAAGGTCGAGAAATGCTAGAATGTATCGGCAAGGACAATGCGGAGAATGGCCGTGTTTGTAAGTGTGCCAATCAGATGTGGTCCACTGCAGCAACAAAGGTCGAGACATTCAGAATGGCCGAATAAAAATGAAGTGGAACGTGTCAGTTATTTTGAAATATATTTAATGAAATACACGAGGCAGGTAGCCTTTTGGTGGGTTATCCAAAAGAATTATTCACCATTTCATCCATTAATTGGTCGTATAGGCCCGATGGATGTAAGTGTCGCACCCTACCAAGATTCTGAAAGAAAAAAGGTGAAGGGGGGATCTGATGTGAATAAATGCAGTAAAATTTTCTATACAGTGTTGCACAGGTCGGCCGCTTTGTCTGCCTCGTTCTCTTTAAAGGGACCCTGCAACACTTTCTGAGCATGGTCAAAAAACGCTGCCGATTGGTAGTAAAATTTTCTATACAGTGTTGCACAGGTCGGCCGCTTTGTCTGCGTCGTTCTCTTTAAAGGGACCCTGCAACACTTCCTGAGCATGGTCAAAAAACACTGCCGGTTGGTAGTATAGGCTCCCAACAACATGCGAGCCAAATAATACAGCGCAGCACGCGGCCTGGAATTCACAATAAATTATCAAAGTTAGCTAAAAATTGCTTTCTCTTCTTTCGACAAATCACGGGATATATCCAAAAATCACACGTAGCAAGCCCATCTATCAGCCATTGGCTGATTTAAACATGGCGCACTCGCTCCTTACAGAGATCGCCGCGGGAGGTTGCTACTTGTCCAAATGTGCACGCACGATCACACTGGAAAAGCCCTGCATTTGAAGAAATAAAAAGAAAAAAATTCGGCACATCCCACATACCTGGGAATTGGCATTATGCGAAGTAAGCGGAGGGAAAGTGACCGTGTTACAATTTTTCTGTTGAGCGACACACCACGAAATGACACTAAATATATGTACAAATGTTGCACGCACAGACATATGTTGAAGAGTTGCAGATGTTTATATAACCATTCGTTTGTACTTGCGCAAGGATGCCAACTCGAACATGCATATTAGCAACACCAGAAGCTGATATGAAGCAGTGATGCTCACGAGCAATCTGGACACTGCTACATAAATCAACTTCAGCGCATGGCAACTAACCACAGTTGGCGTTAACCCGACGTGACGGCTGTATCAAAGGAGTACATATTGTTTATAATGTATATAAAATTGCGTAGGCAGCACTGAAACCACAATTGACGTTTCACGAAAATTAGCGTCTATTTGGAAAGTAATTCTGAGATCTGGCGTAGCTCTGCGGTAAAATACTTCATTGCCAATAGAATGCTTGGGCTCGATTCCAGTGGGGACCCTGACATTTATTCTTTGCATTAGTCGGGTCAACGCTACCGACGTCAGGTATTTCTTAACGCGGGCGTTCAAATCGCCCATGTGTGTTCTCATCGTTCCTGGGTAGATACTAAGTGTCAATCACCTGTGGCACATACCCGTATACGAGTGGCACATACCCGCCCGTGGGTATGTGCCATTGTTTGACGGGAAGTGTTTGACGATGTATGCGATGAGATTTTGACATTATTCATGTCTTGACCAGCGCATCATATTCGTCAAACCAGCTTACCATCCCACGCTAATTTTAGTTCACGCCAAGTTGACGGGGTGACCATGAGAGCACCGAAATGTAAGCGGCTAGATAGATAGATACGCTCAAAGTCGCCGAAGTTCTCTAAAAAATGCTTCGCATTTCAAAAGTGCTCAAGGTCATGAGGCGCATGTGACGTTTCTCTGTGGCCCTGCCATCCCTCCTTGCTTAGCTTCCAGCACTTTTATCGGTACAAGTGAAGAGAGAATGTGTTGGCTGCATGCGACAATTCTTTGTAACTTCGCTCACACAAGATGGATTCTTAAAATTTTTGTGGCGTTGAATTCATGAGACAATAAGCTCTTCCAGCGAATTCATTCCACGGTTACTTGAAAAAGTGTTTCAGGGCCCCTTTAACTTGCTACAAATTCTTATTCATGCGAAATTTTCTGCTGTTTTTTCAGCTGACGACCTTCCAGGCACAGAAGAGGAAGACAAGGGCATTGACCTCGCTTGCTGCGCCGATACCCGCATGCCTGAAGAAGCTGAGCAACGTATGCACTCGACAAATATTTTTATAATCCTTCACCTTATGTTGATAAGTATAGTGGTGTCGACCGTTCATTCGGGCATGCTTGTGGTCGGGTCTCGCGGAGAGCCACTCTTGAAACAAAAGGACACAGTTGAAGCTGCAATGCTAGGAACTCGAGGACCTATCTTAAAATTACATTTTAATTAGGCTTGTGGGAATATTCTAATGCTTCAAATATTCAAACAAGTATTATGTATTCGAATTAGTTTCGATTCATATTTAAATTGTTGAAAATTTTCAGCTCCACTCAAACCTCATTATAACGAAGTTGAAGGGGAGCCACAAATATTTTGTTATATCGATTATTTCGTTATCCCGACTATAACAGTTTGTGGCAATGTATGCTCAGATGGGTGCACGCCTATAAGCATGCAAAGAAGGAAACCGCCTCACGGCCCGATGTACTGCTACTAGACCACACGTGCGACGGAAAATAAACATAGTCGAATCTCATTAATCCGAATTGGCTTAATTCAAACTTCCCGTTAATTTGAACTCAAGCTGAGGTCCCGTCAAAGCTATGTGTATTCCAGTGGGCGAAAACGCCTTGTAATTCGAACGCGCAAGCACTTGTGGCGGTTAATTCGAACATACCGCGTTCCGAAAATGCTCTCAGCACCATGCCCAATCCCATAGCGGCACCTCTCAAGGCTGCGCACGAAGGAGGAAAAGAAGAAAAAGGAAGAAAAGACTGTAGCGGATTGTTTGCTCTCTCTCAAATGCCGGTCTGGGACACGCCTGTGCCACGCTTCTCCCCTTTCCGTCTCCGCACGTAGAGACCCTTCTCCTTTCAAGCCGCACGTGGAGAGAGAGAGAGAGAGAACAAAAAGAAAGCTGTCGTGGAGAGTCCTCCTTAACCAGTGCAGAGGGTAGTAGCGAAGACGCAGTTGTTGCCGTCGCCTTCAGAGGGAAATCGCTTTGCACCGCAGCGCCGCTTCTCAGTCATGTGACCCGCTGAGCGCTTCCTCAATCCTCTCCGTAGGCTGTGTGAGAAGGACGACTCTCTCGGCCGCGCGTGGCGTAGCTGTGAGGTCGGCGCGGGAGTTTTGAAAGAGCCGCGCCGAACGAGCGTCAAGCTCCGCAGAAAACGATACACTTAACACACTACAGTTGGTTTTTTTTTTAGACTATTTGATAGACTAATTTAGTTCGTTATACCCATTTACCAGTCGATTTTACTTCATTACATTAAGGCTCAAAATGCATGGTTATCAATGGAGTATTTCAAGGGGAATTTCATTTACTTCATTATATCCCATTATGTTATGACTGAGGTTTGAGTGTATTCGAAATGAACGAATAGGTGCTGCCAAGTGCCACTTCAAGGTTAAAGGAACATAATACTCTCACATCGATTCATCAAAATTTTGGTATACCAGCTTTTATGCTGCAAATATAGTAAACAATAAAACGTTATGTATCTCGCAGGTTATCACTTGCATCCTACCAAAGGCCAAATACTACTACTGCTCAAAGTTGTTACCACTTTATTTGAACTAAATAGAATGGCTTTTGCACAGGTCCTGCTGGAATTTTTAAACTATATTGTGCAGGTTAGTTGGGTCATGAATATTCTGAAGGTTAGTTGGGTCATTAATATACCAATTTTTCTTTATAATATGTGATAAATACTATTTGAATTCAATTCGAAATTTTTTTACCAAAATCACTACAGTCAAGCCCACGTATAGCGACCTCACTTAAGACAAACTTTCACTTGAAATGAACAATATCTGCGTGACCGTGAAAATATACATTGTTTCAATGACACAAAATCGCACTTACAACGAACGTCTCCGAGCGCCGCCGTTCGGTTACAAAGAATGGAGTTGGCGCTCTGCCGACTTCCAGGGAAACCACTTTCGACCACCGATCAGGCATCGGGGAGGTGCCCATAGATTCTTATTGTTAAACGCCGACCCTGCCTCCATGCCCCTCTAGTTGCCGCTCTTCTCGACCGCTTTTTGTTATGTACCCCTCCGTCCTTTGTCTCCCCGCTACTCTGATCACCCCGCATTGCCAGACGTGGCCCGTGTTTTCACACTGCCAACGATCTTTCGAAGACCGGTCGACCATCTCCCCTATTTTTAATCGCTGGTACTGTCGTTGGCGTCGCCGGCCTGGAGTGACCTGACCATTTGCCAACTTCATCTGTATCCGATCGTCTGCATCTTGCTTATCATATCGTTCTAGTGCACGCACTACACTACCCGATTCCTTCTGAAATGCACGATTCGTTTCGTATTTACCACCATTTTTTGCTCACTTTGCACTCGGCTCAGCATGCCCTCCGCATGTGCATGGAAGCGTAACAGCCGCAGTTTATTTGCGTGGAAAGAATCGCGAAATATCGAAGTCGGTGAGGTTACGCAAACTCGCCGGCGCAACAAAACGATTACTTGACTACGGCCGCTGATTCTTTAAGCATTGCCGTGCGCGCCGATCCAGGTGGCCGTGCTTGGATCATTGTGCGCGTAGGCCCATGTCAAGTTTTTCTACACGTGAGTTGCGCGTTTCGGGGACCTTTTAAGCAAGCTACCTGACCTGTCTCCTTCTCGCGTGTTTTGGTTTTCAAGGTCGCTTTCCCGCCGTATCCTCCCCTCTCTTCACTCTATTGCAATTCCTTGCCCTTCTCTCGCAAATCTGCTCTGCTCTCTTGACCACAACTCCTTCGGCTGTCTCCACAGCTCCGCGATGCCAGTCACGCTGGCTCAAATTAGTTTCATTTTCTGACTAGAAACGGGCCTAGAGCTGTTTTACGCGTTCTGGCATGTGTGTCGCGTGTGCGCAACTTGCTCACTCTTGGTGTGCGTGTGTGGTCAGGATGGCAGACTGGAGGACTTGCACGCTTTTTCCTGTCGTTCCACAAAACGTTGAAAGCGTGACCGGTTGGCTTGGGCCTGATTCGCGGAGTTATGAGCGCTTGTTCAGCTGATATGCTCTATGAGCGTTTGGTCATATGAACGCTTGCTCATAGCTGTTGACCACCTAGCAGCCAACTTGCCGCTTCGGGCATCCTGGTATTCAGCTGTGGAGATGGTGAATATTTCGTGGACGGCGGTGACGGTTACATGCGTGCGGAACCATTTTCACGCGGCCGACTTCGTCGACGTCGGGCCCGATGCCGAGCCTGCTGCTTCTGAACAGGAGCACTGCAGCAGCGATTTGTGGCAGCGCGTCGTCGACTCCGACCTGAAAGAGTGGGTGGGACATCTGTTGCGATTGTTTCGTTACGTCCAATGATGATGCCGACACCACGGAAACGTGCACGGATTAGGGCATTGTGAATGAGGTATGCGGCGAGAGCGTTTTTGGAGGAATCGGATTGCGAGAACGACAAAACTTTGGAGCCAGTGCCTCATGCAGCTTATGACACTGGCCTCGGCGAAGAGCACGCTGCCGTTTGAAATAAACTCGAGACCGCCTTTATCGCTTCTGCTCTTCGAAACATGTGCATCACAGACATTTTTGGGCCAAAAATTTGTGTTTTCACTTGCAACTTCTTTAAAAGCTGGGTTTCATTTAGTACGAACTTCAAGATAATGCGAACGGATGCCGCGTCAGGCGCAGGTTTGTTCTAAGTGGGCTCGACTGTACAGTGAAACCTCGTTAAACCGTAGTTGGCCGGAGCTCGGAAAAAGTACGTACTAGAGCTAGAGGATTTGGCCATTCGTCGGAAATATGCACGCCTATCACTTTTCCACAAACTTTACAATCACCCATCATTACATGACAGTTTCTTTGAACCCGCCTGTTCCATCTTTCCCCGCCGTGATCATCCTAACAAAGTCAAACGCCCGCTATCTCGCACACTTCGTTTCGCTCAGTCATTCATCCCGCGCACTATTATTGAGTGGAACAGTTTGCCTGCACATATCGCCATCGAGAAAGACTCGGTAAAGTTTTCAGAGCTCATGCGCACTACGGTGACTAACTAAATATTTTTTTTGCTTTTGTTGTTTTGTTTTCTTTCGTTTTTTAACTATTGTATAACGCCATGCAATTGCTGCCCGTATTCATGGTTTGCGCTTTGTTGCGGTTGTCAGGTTGCACTGTATCTTGCTGTAAACCATGTTGTATTGGCCCCCCCCCCTTATGTAATACCCTCTTCTAGAGGGCCTTTAGGGGTAACCTGAATAAATAAATAAATGGTAGTACTGCTTAACCGAAATAGCGTCAGGTCGCTCGCTTACCTGTCAAAAAAAGAAACCTTCAGGGAGTGCGATGAAAGAACAAAAAACGTGCAGTAATTTATTAACTTCGCGTGACAAAATCTGTATTCTTCATTTGACGATGGGGCGGCCTAGCAGCAACGACAGCGGCCTCAAACTCACTTATTCTGTGAGCCAGCTTTTTTGCCAGCCCCCACTTCTCGGCAAATACCCGCATGATGCTGACGCAATGCGCAGCTTCGGTCACTGTCGGACCTGGATCACCCGTGTTGTCGCTTTCCATGTCGTCCTCATCACTATCATTTTTGCGACACTTCGACAACCGAGGCAACAATGGCTTCGTCGGACATGTCCGGAGATGTCTGCACATCGCTGTCTGCGTCTCTGAAGTCGGGGAAGGAAATGCCTTCTGTAACGGCCTGGCGCTCCAGCACTTCAGCTAGCAGAGTTCTGCAAGCTTCATCTACGATCTCCAATGTCTGGTCTATGGTATCACTGGCGCCATCTGCCTCGCCCGCACACACACTGAAGCCAGCACGCTTGAAGCAATTTTGAACTGTCGTTGCTTCAACCTGCCGTCACGAGTATTCGAGCAGGTGAATTGCGCCAATCAGGTCGATGGAGAATAATTTGCCTCATTCAATCGCGAGAAGAAATCTGCGCAGCAGATTCTTCTTGTAGAGCTGTTTTACAGCTCGAATGATGCCTTGGTCGAAGGGCTGGGCAATCGCTGTTGTGTTTGGTGGCAGAAACGCCATTTTCACAGCCGTCAGGTTGTCCAGGGCAACGTGCGCCGAAGCGTTGTCTAAAATAATAACAACTCTTTTGTTCTTAGCCGGAAAACGACGATCGATGAGGTGCACATACTCTTCAAAGAGTTTTGCCGTCATCCATGCTTTGGTGTTGCTGCGATAGATGACCCCTGATGGCAACCGGGCACCTTTAAAACATCTAGGCTTCGCCGACTTTCCAATCACGAGGAGCGGAGTATTGTCGGTTCCAGTCATGTTTATGCAAAACGCCACTGATATTCTGTCTTTTGCATGCTTGCCGCCGGTGCACGTCTCGCCTTTGAACGCAAGCGTTTTCTCTGGTAGCAGCTTAAAAAATAGCTCTGAATCATCCATATTAAAGATGTCATCAGGTGCGTAGTCTTCCAAGATGTTCTTCAGCTCACCATTTTGCCACTGCTCCGCGTCATCCACGTCAGCAGCAGCACTTTCTCCCAAAACAGTCCTCGTGGTAATGCCGTGCCTGGCCTTAAATCTGGCCAGCCAGCCATTGCTGCACACGAAGTTGTCATGGTTGAGCTGCGAGGAAAAAATCAGGGCCTTCTCCACGAGCAGGGGTCCGCTGATAGACAGATTTTTTGACCGTGCAGCTTTTAGCCACTTCCACCAGCGCCTCCGCTACATCCGAAAACGCCGAACCGCGTAGCTGGCACCTTTTCGCAGTTGCAGCGGCACTGCCGAGCAACTTCTCTCTGGAATTCCAAATTCCACACACCGTGGTTAACGGCAGGTCCTTTTTGCGTGCCAGCGCCGATTTGTTCGTGCCACTTTCAATAGCACGAATTATGTCCAATTTCTCCTCTATTGTCAGCACTCGATGCTTTTGTCCCAGTTTTGGCATGACGCAAGTACGAAGCAGCACAAGCACACATACACAACACGTGAAAAACGACCTGAGAGCTGTACGGCACGGATCAACTAGAGAACACCTTTGCACGGCGCCAAAGGAACAAACAAAGCAAAGCAAGCGCACACCGTGTTTGCGTGTTTGTGCAAAGTGCCATCGCGTGGACAACATTAGAAGCCTAGCTGCCCGAGTGGTTCTTGTTGCTGAAAAATCTAAGAAATGGCGCTCACCAACACAGCCGCCATCATCATCAACACAAACAAACGAGGCGTGTTTCGATCTCTGGGGCTTCCTGTTCTGTCGGGACGCCCAGTGGGAATGCCGCGGCCAGTGCGCAACGAAAATTGGAAAAACTACTTATTAACCGATACATACGCGATAAACTGGTACGGCTTATGCGGATACAAAATGCATTATGTTGAATGGCCGCCAAGTCGGGGATTTGACTTCACTACTGTTAAAACGAAACTACTGTTTACGCGGGTACGGTTTAACGAGTTTCACTGTATTCGCTTCGAACCTAAAATTTACTATTTTGCAAGCCTACTAATAAGGCAATTGAATGCCTTATTATAAAGAAAAATTACACCATCTCGCGCTAAAGCGAACCATGTGCAGGTGCGAAGCAGCAAGCGCAATACTCAGGGACAACTTTCCATATCGATGAAGGGAACACTACAGAATCAGAATGGGCGTGTGCTATATCGCTGAAGAATATAGGTCCCACAAATGCGTGTATGTTTTCTGCGATTTTCTACAGGAGGCTATTATAAAGAGATGCTGGAAGAACCAAGGGGGTAAAATTATTTGTTTTGCTTTATGAAGCGTAATTTCGCATTTTACACGTCAGAAAACGTTGCACGTTTTAGGTACACCTCGTAGTCAAAATGGCGTCTTCGCCCTTAGGTGATCGCATGTCGCCCTCCAGTTATTTGGACGACTCGCCGTAGGAGCTTGTGTGAAATTACACTTACAAAATGGCTGTGTAAGCAAATGTAGCAAGTTCTATGCTGTGGTATAATTCGAAGACGGCATAATTTGAAAAGGGAATCTAGCAGGACCACTTCGTGAAGGAGTGCATGTGTAGTAGCTCTGCCCCCATTGCTTTTCTTTCGTTGCCACAGAAAGTTGTCGCTGAGTATAACGCTTTCGGTGGAGGTGGCACTCATCACAGTGTTGCGCAGGAGAGAAACATGGGCGAGTGCAAAGCATGCATTGATAGACCGGTGTTTTCTAATGGAACATGCCAATTGCTGCTAATGGGCACTGAAAGACAGGAGACTCCTATTGAACACAGAGATCCGCATTTTACTTTTAGTCAATGCGTAGACGAGTGGAAAGCATGCAGTGATAGACCGGTGTTTTCTATTGGAACATGCCAATCACTGCTAATGGGCACTGAAAGACAGGAGACTCCTATTGAACACAGAGACCCGCATTTTACTTTTAGTCAACGCGTACACTGTGAATTTTTATTGTCTGACAACGCGCCGGAGAAATATCCTTCCGGCACTACCTTTGAGGTCAAGATTCAGTGCCTTTATATACGGTGTAGCCAGTGAACAATTCTGCAGCGCGAGCAGTTGGTTTATTCAATCAAGAAACTCGCTAGCTGACGCTGCCTGCATTGGCGTTGTGAGAGAGGAGGGAGTGTAGGCAAGGAGAGAAAGGGGGAGGGGACGTGCACATGCAGTAAGGGGGGTTACGCTACAGGCACACTAGATTGAACTCGACCATAAGATGCTTCACATATAAAACACAACCTCCTCATACGCAGAGTTGGTGTCGTTCAACGTCACATGAGAGTGAGCTGTGGAATATTCCCCGCGTGAAAGACGGTTGTCCACAAATGCTACCAAACCCCAAAAAAAGCATCGGCTCCTCTCTTCATGGCCCCACGTAACCTTGCTCTCACCAGGCAGTGTGTCTGACACTACAATGGGAGCAGAGCGAGACCTCTCGCTCGACGACAGTAGCTAACTACCATGCGGGGCACCATTAGGTGAAAACAACTTAGCAGGGGGTGATAGCACCTCCACATCGTGTATTCGGTTACTTTTGTGGCACTGCCGTTTGTCTCATAGAAACTATGTAAACCCACAACCAAAACTTTGGATGCCCCAGAGTGCATCATTTGATTTTTCGGACTTTGATTGGCTGATGGGATGCGATGTCGAATGACAAGAAATGTTCTCAGAAATATTTATACTGTATTACTGCATAATTGTCACTAGTGAGAGGTTGCACTGGTTGTGGCTAAAGGTTGTGCCAGTGCCAAAATTCTCGCAGAAATTGCTGTTGCCAATCTCGAAGGCTATGTTATTTGGGTACATCTCATGGTAGCCTGTTGGCTTTAGCCAGTCAAGTATCCATTGAATGTCTAACAAGGACAAAGTTCCCTTATTTGCAAGGTAAACGCTTATATGTTGTACTTGTGCAGTACATCTTAGAATAAAGATAAAATGCTCATTTGCATTTTGATTTCCATAGTACCAAAAAGTGCAATTTAGACGCTATTGTGAAAGCACGCTCTCAACAGGTTATCCCCCTTCTTTCTTTCTCTGTTTCAGTTGTACTCTGTTCTTAATCTGTGAAAAAAAATTTTATACTATATGCTAAATATTATGTGATCCCTCTTGCATCTATAATGCAAATTGATGCAGCGATAACAGAATATTTGTTTGAGAATAAAAACATCTTCAGACATTGTCACTTGCTCATGCAGCCTCTACCCATTACTGTGGCTGCAATTTTCCTCTTGTTTAGTTCCCTTTAATATTACTGCGGATTTCTTGCCCAAAAGAGAACATGAAACGTGCCTTGCCCTACACGTGCAAGCCGACACCTTTAATATTACTGCGGATTTCTTGACCAAAAGAGAACATGAAACGTGCCTTGCTCTACACGTGCAAACCGACAAAAGTTGCACTGCATTTTAGTGTCCGTATTCAAAGGGCCTCTGATTAAGTGGTTGTTCGAATCTTCTAATTTCATCTTTGCAACTGAAAGTAGAGGGGCTAAGCTGGGGTTGGAGGAAAGCTAAATTTTTGCAGCACACTTTATCGAAAGCTTTGATTCAGAAATACCTTCTTGGCGGTTTAGTGGCCATGTAATCGCACCTCTGCGCATAAAATTCTGGCCTCAATTTGCAGCTGCAGTGGCCACGGGTCAAAATTGAGAAATGCCTGCCCATTTTTTTTTTACTTGGGAGCATGTTTAAGAACCCTGGCCGATCAAAATTAATATGAGGTTTCCTAACACGATGTTGTAGCTCAAGAGTGGCGTAGTCGTGGGGTAGCACTTTGGGCATGGTCTTTTGTGTGTGTGACCCCCAGTATACGTCGGCAAACTCCCTCATAAGTTCACTCATTCAGACTCAGATCAGATCGTGAGTACGAGTCTAACTGAATCTCCGGACAAATAATATTTTTTTTAGTATGGGCCCGGGTTATATGATGTGCTGAAGTGTTGTTTGCGGGGGATGCTATCTCTCCCTGTAAGGTTGTTATAATTTCGTGGTGCACGCATATCGGGGGGTGGTCGTAGTTAGCTTAAATGTTGCCGAGGAAAAGGCGGTGCTGTCACGATAACGTCAGCAGTGCCACTTTTTTGGGGGGCACTTGTGGAAGCGCTCGTTCTCATCTTGTGGTTGGCGTGGCCATCAATGGTCGGCTTCGTGGATGGGTTTGATGCCGCGACTCATTCCTACAGACCCATGTGGTGATCTGGATGTTCGTGACACCGCATTCGTTGTACATCGTATGTGTTGTCATATTTGTACGTTATGTTTTCTGTGTTATATTGGCATTGTACTTGATTATGTTGTTGCTAGTTATAACAACAGGACAGATAGCCAGGTAGGTTAGTCGGTGTCGCATTATGATGCAAAAACTTTGAGTGCAAATGAGTGAAGCAGGACGAAGCAAGTGCTCATGGAGTGCGTTTACCTTCTCCGTCCTGCGTCGTTTAGTTGCGGTCAAAGTGTTACATCATGATGTTTTCTTACAAGATTTGCCTGGTGAGCTTGACAGGTGTGTTATGTATCCACTTGTTGCAAGCCCCCATGCCGTGTTGTTGCGTAATTGTACTTTTTTCTCATGCTCTCAATGAATGCACACTTGTCCAGGCCCATCTTCAACAGAGGATTCCTTAGAGAAGGACTCTTACCAGAGGCTGGTCCACAGCTACCTCGAAGAATTTCATGTGAGCATGTCACCGTATCTCTCAGCGACATCTGTGTTTTTCATTTCACTTGGTTGTGCATTGCAATCGTAACAATGAGAGTAGGGCCATGTTTCGCCGTCATTCACATAGAAATATTAGTAATTTAAAGTCTCTTAAGTAGAACTGCTGTTTCAATGGAAGAACTGCCTCTCATGTAATTAGTTTAGTAGTTGAATTCTGCACCTCTATTTACGGCTCTCTTAATGGAACTCCTGTGAAGCAGAACATGCCTTCCTGGTTTCTTCAGGTTCTGTGAAATTAGGAGCGCTGTGTAAGCATGAAGGGCCAGCGTAATGCTACCCTTCTGAGGCCAGGATTCAGAATCGTGAACGAATGAATGCATTCCCTGTATGATGTGTCTAGAAAATCTTCATGTCGTGCTATAGCCGTAAAACGAAATGCAAACAAAAGGTTTACTGTAGAACACGCAAAAAGTGCACTTTCTCAAGACTGCAATGTCACACCACTGCAGATCTCGTTGCTGATAATGAAGTGAACTCTCATTTAGTATGTGCATAAAAACAAAACCCTGCCAATGCAGCATGAACGTAAGGGGATGAAAACCAAAGCATACAGGCAAAAAGTGCGGTTTTGTATTAGTAAACCCACGGTGTAACAATCACATCTACTGAGGAAGTTATGGGCAGCTGCTGCAATAAGTTAGGCTATGTTGAGTTTGCTGCACCGGGCACAGGAACTCGTGTAAGTAAAGCGCATTCTCGAACTAATAGTAAGTTTGGAGAATTTTTTTATGGCTTGGATCACTGGCTCGGGCGAGTTCGACCAAGACGCAGCTCAGTGATGTTCGCTCGAGTAAAGCCTCAACCACAAGTACGTGCTGCAACGCGGCAGGGCGGTACGTGCTAATGGAGTGCACAGTTGCATTGCCAAGCTTGATTTTCAGGAAACACAGTGGACAGACACGACTAGAACACTCTCTTAAGCCTCAACCAGACGTATGCATTAGAATGTGTCATTGGTGGTGGTAGTGGGTAGAAGAAGAAGGGGCCTAATTACTGCAACCTGGTACAGGGAGCACAGCGCAGTGCCAATGGCAATAGACTCGGTGCGTCAGTCCATAGCAACGAAATTCAGTGCCGCATTTTCTTTTTATTAAGGGAGAGGGCGCGGCGCTGAGTACGGGTTACAACGAGAGTCTACTGTACTGCGTGCATCTGGTTGAGGCTTAAGAGAGCACTCCGGCTGCGTCTGTCACATTTCTACTGCGGCTGTGTCTCCTGAAAATCGAGCTTGGCAAGTGACTGTCATTCCCTGCAAGTTGGGGGAGAGATGCAAGGAGGCACCTGTATTCCCATTAATTAATAGGCCTCCTAATTTCGCAGAGTAACCAACTGGCTCCAAGGGCCAGGTTCATAAAATTCAGATGAGATGGTGATTGATCGGTTAGAGCTGGGGTATGTTTCAGCAGCCATCTCGTGTTACGATTTGTAGCCAAGCTTGCAAACATACTTGTAAGCACATCCTTGTATGTGATCCCTTCATTATTTTTGTTGTTAACGCATTGAATGTCTGCCCCATCGTTGATGATTTATTTTACATTTTCTTCTTTTTATTTTCATCTTTGCAGGAACCTCTGTCGGAGTGTCAGCTGTCAGACCTGCAGAAGAGAGTAGCCGATTGGGAAAGCAGAATCAGGCCTTTGCTTGATATTGAAGAGGTAGGGGCCAGGATTGCATCAGGCCACGATTGTCCTTTTTCCAGCAGTCGTATAGCTGCAGTCAATGTCCTATTTCTTGGGACTCCCTTGGGACTCTGATATCGTCCAGAAAATTATAAGTAGGCAAAAGAAATGGATTCATGTTTTTTTTTATTTCGATTGAACGGCCAGATCGTCATGGCCACATTCAAAACAGTTCTAATGCCATCTAGTTCACTTATCAGGCATCTTGCTGTGTGCCCAGGTTATTGTGAATACAGGAATTCCACTCTGGCGCCAACTTCGTCAAAGTGCACCGAATCAGATTTACTGTGCCACCCTGATAATATTAACGTAAATCGCACCAAGCTGCGCCAAAGTTGGGTTTGGGAGCGTCTGTCACTGGCAAAAGCCCTGCCCGCCTGTCAAAACATGTGCACCTTGTTCTCAGGGCCACCAAAGTCACAACCATGTATCTAGAATTATTCCGCTGAATAAAGAAGGGGCTATGTAATCCACGATGCTGTTTTTTTTTTACCAGTAGTTCTCAAAAATTGTTGATGACATGTTCTCTTTTTGTTAAATATAGGCAATCGGAATCGTCGGTTTGTATACCGTGACAAAAACTTCTTTGGTAGTTTCAAAACATGGGGCCTTAGAACACTTAACTCTGGACTACTGCAAAACGAAAAGAAATGAGATTCCTCAAAGAATGATTTATCAGCATGAATTGATCTAGTATCTCACATTAGTATTCCCATTTCATTCTCTATAAGCCTTCTTTCATTGCTCACAAAGCAACATGTTGCAAAGCTTGCCTGCTTCCTATGCACATAACTGTTTGCCTTAAAAGGGCCCTAAAGCAAATGTAAAGTGAACACGGGTTTTTCAAATAGCGTTTCAAAAACCTCATATCGTTTGTCTCATGCCAAAGGAAATGCTTCATTCGAAAGGAAGTCACATTTTAGTGGTCTGCATACGGTTAGAGCTCTTCAAACGTACCACTTGCAAGAACGGCCTCCTGATGTAGGCGTCCCCCCCCCCCCCCCCCCCCCTTTCACTGCCTAGCTGCTAGCGCTGTGGGCAATGGAGCAGGGCACTTTAGCAAAGCACAGCACAATAAAAACAAAACATGTTTAACGTGAAGTTCCTTTTTTGCATGAATCATACTGAAATGTACTGGTTGCATTTTATTCCGACTTGTAATTGACTGAAGTGTACTTTCTGTCAGAGGTTGCTTTGAGGGCTTCTGAATAATTCTTGTGAACCCTTTTCTGTGTCATTCATCGCGCTTGTGTTTCTGGATGTCCTACTGGTGGTGCAAATAGTGTTCCGTATTTACCATGACTTCTAACGCTTCTCAAAGCGCTGCTGTATATCAGACATTCTCAAGCATTGTACTTTCACTAGGTAAATTTTTGCCTTTAGCCTTCCTGCCTTTCTTTCTTCTGTCTTGCTCTTTTTCTCAGTGCATTCCACTCATTCCCTATGCTATTTTCACATCATTGTACACTATATCATAGTGACGAGTGCCCGGCATCTAGCATTGCTGTTTTTGTACCAGGCTGTTTTGAATCTTGCAATGTGCCTCATACGAGTCATGGCGGCTCTCTCTGATAGGAGCGGGAGAGCTTCAATATCCGCACCTACTGCAGCCGGGTGCTGGACCACTTCTCTGATGCACCGTCCAAGCAAACCCTCTACTTCCGCCAGATCTGCAGGGGCCGAGAGGTGTGGGAGGTGCCTCGGTTTTTTGCTTCCACGCTACAACTGGTGAGATGCTCTCTTGCATGTTCTCTCATAAGAATCATTCAGCAATGTATGTTACTTGTGTGTGCGTGTGTGTGGGGTTAGGTGCAGTTAGAGTATTGCTTAGTTCATAGACCTGCCAATGCATTTAATAGGGCTCTTTGATGGCCTAGTTGGTGCATACCACAAAGTGTGTTGTGTTTTTTCTTGTGCAGACTAATCTTTTGTCCGCCAAGAAATATTTGTGTGTGCATGTAAGTGAGTGGGAAAGATAGAGAAAGCGAGATCTCAGCACTGATGTCTAACACACTGTGTTTTCTGTGAATATTATCAAGGAAGTGCAACTTAAGGTATTTCAGTAATCTAGGCATGATAGGTAGTGCTGCGGTGTACAAGGATGTAGGATTGATTCATTCCTGCGATCTGTGATAGCATTTCGATAGGGATAAAATTCTAATGTGCCTATATCCTTAAATTTGTGCGTAATATGACTCCAGAAGGTGAAATTAATCCTTTATTCCCCACTGTGACACGCTGCTTAAATGGATTTTGCTTTCATTGTATAAAGCCCAGAATCTTTGTGACTAGCTGGCGATTGCGATATCATTAGTTGCAAACATTTCCAGTGAGCTGGCCGGCAAATTGTGGTGGTGGCCTGCACTGCAATGCAACCATAACATTTAATTCCTGCGTACTACAGATTGGAATATAATCGCTTTTTGTGCTCAACAGCTTTCTTGGTGTTTGTGTGGGCATCAAATGCCTCTTGCTGAAGGAAAACGAAACTTGTGCGCACCACAACGGCCACAGATGAACTGTCTTTGCAACCACTGCATCCACCGCTTGGTTCTTATGGCATGCCGCCAGTGCGGTGCTATGCCTGGTGCTGGATGCTGTGAAAATGCACGAAGCATTTCTATCATCCCTATTCGGTTCCTGCTGACAACCGTAGATGTGATCAGCTGCTTCATTTTGGTTAGACGCTAGTATCGTCCATGCTGGGTTTGATCTTTTGTGTCATCCTATTTTGTGGCACTCTGTGCTTGGCATGCTTCAGAGCTGGTTCATGGCCAGATCGATCCAAATTAACAAGTTTGATGTCATCAGATAATGCATACATGTCGAGATCACGAAGGCTGGTTTAGATTGGCTAATTTTCCTATTTAACTGGGCTGGCCTATTGAAATATCGTTTGCACGTTCAGCTGTGTTGGCACGCAGCATCAAATGATCTGATAAAACTATTGTTGGATACAACTTATGAAGGCAAGAGTGACGCCGTGCAGATGACCAAAGCATGGCAGCTGATTGACTATGTCACTAAAGAAATGGTCCTGCCGACTCTCGGCAGTGCTCTGTGACAGCAAGTCCACTGACTGTTTGGCTAACGACATTAGTCCTGAGCACACGTTCATTGATGCAGCTTTCGTGCACATACCATTGAGGTTAATAAGCCGCTGCTTTTCAGAGCTTTAGCCGACTGTAGTAAAAGTGAAAGCTTTGTGAAAGTGAATGTGCCAAAGCTTCTTGTCGCTGCCTAACGTGACTGGTGCGCTTTTGTTGATGCTGTTGCTTGCAGGCCAACAACTACAATGTGGAGCTTGGCACACATGGCGTGATGGAGGAAGGCATGGACACGCTGCACCTCACGTTGCTGTCGCGGAAGCAGCACTTCCACGAGCTCGAAGAGTTCGGCGACAACCAAGTCAGCTATACGAACTCTTCTGAGCCAGCAAGGAAAGGAAAGCAGGTAGCTAATATTGATTGGGTATTACTATTTTGTAGACAAAGATATAAAGGAAATCGGCAAGTATTTTCTGAAAAGAAAGCTGCCCAGTTGACAACAACAACAACAAAAGTCTTGAGCTAACCACAGTCATCATCAGCTTGACTGTGCCAACTGCCAGGTAAAGACCTCTCCAACTAACCTGGTCTTGTGCTGCCTGTGGCCAGATTATCACTGCAAGCTTATCTGCCTCCTAACTTTTTGTCTCCCACTTGCCAGCTTGCCTTCTCTTGGGATCCTGTCAGTTACGACTTTAAAGACCAGCAATGATCTTGCCTTCGAGTGAGATGCCGTGCGAACATGCCCACTTCTTGCATTCTACTAAGATGTTCTTAACACAAGTTTGTTGCCTAACCCAATATGCTCAGGTTTGTTTAGAGCTAGTCAGGAGGCTAGCAAGTCACAGTGTGAGAGCGGATTGACTGACACTAGATCATTCGAAGCTTCTCGTAGGCTATCTTTGAGAAACGTTGCGAGCTGCAGAAACTTCTGCCATTTCCTTGAATGTCCTGGTCTCATTGCGTCATTGTGTGAATTGTCCGAGCTGCTGAGTAGCAGTGTGCAGATACAAGCTCGCATTATTTCTTGATTATTAGTATTTTGAATGAAATGAGTATCGGACAAACTTTGCTTAAAGTGAAGCTGAAGCACTTTTCTGAAAAAATGACTCGGGCGCGTGTAAGAACAGTTTGATCCCGGCTGAATTTGAAAAGCGATGTGAGAGTTATCAAAAGTGAATGCCAATAGCATTTTCTGGTGGAAAAAAGTGGCTGTGGCCACCGGGCTTCTTGAGACGCCGAGCGAACATGGTGACATCATTCTCGGCATGCCACATTATCTGCAAGAGCAGCACTGCTGAAATGTGGCCTCTTCAATTAGTTCTGGCAACGGCACGCCATGGGTTAGTTGCGGAGGTCATGGTTGAAGATAAGAAAGAACACTTGCTCCGAGCCAGAGGAAACGAAGATGACGTGTTTCTCCGCCCACACTTTCAGCGCGCTCGCGGGTGCGGAGCAAGACAAGCTTTTATTTCGCCTGTTCTAAAGCTCCTGCTGCTACAACCGCGAAAAAAATTATAACATCATCAACAATGTCAGTCTTTCCTAAACACGAAGTTTGATTGAATTTAAAATCCTTTAAGGTAGAGCACGTCAGGCAAAAGTAATTCCCTTGCTTGGCTTCGAATTGCTTCTTGTTATATACTATTGTGCTTCAATTATCGCTTGACCAGTGAATAATATTTCTCTTTATTGCGACTTCATTTTTACAGCGCAAGCGGCCAGCCGCCGTCTTGCAACCTGAGGACCCCAGTGATGTGTTGCGCGAGAATCCCGTGGTTCCCGATCCAGACTTTTGTTCGGATCCGCGGCTTCCCCCGAACAGGCGGACAAATGCACGCGCAAAGGCGCGAATGCAAGCCGTAGCTGCGATGTCATCACTCATGGACGACTCTTCTGAAAGTGAAAACGAAGAGAACATGGCGGCTGCCCTTTGTGTAACCTAACAGACTCCTTCCTCGGTGACGGTCTCTGTGTACGTGTGGTTGTATGTGTGCGTGTTTGTGTGCATGTGTACGCCATTTGCCATAGTCTTCTCGCCTTGCCACTCTTCTGCTGCGGGGAACGAACGCCACAAAGAAGAGAAGAAAACATGGCAGCGCTGCAAGTTTCCCCGTTCTCCTCGGAAATGCTGTTGAACAACATCAAAGACTGCACTGAAAGAAAGGATGCTGAGAGTTCCAGTACTTTCATTTCACTTCGGTCTTTCCAGTTTCTTTTATTTATTTAACCGATGACTGGTCTTTCTTAGTCCTTCCATTCTAAATTTACAGATTTCATTTACTTTACATTGACATTGTACTGCCGCATGAAATGTTGGCATTGGACCACAGCAAAGTTTGTGCTGTGTCGAGCTCAGGTAGGAAAGCTGCATCGCATACCAGACCCATAAACCTTCACTTGTGCATGCCTGTTTAAGGCATGCTCGCAGCGTGAACTGGTGACCATAGATAATCTGGACAACTATGATCTTCTTTCGGGGAGCCGTCCTGCTTTTTCCACAAGCTAGGTTCGGTCATGGAGGCATAAGTTGAAAGGCTTATCTGTCGCACCAGGCGAGTACACGTTACGTTCTCTCTCCAGGGCACGGTGCATTCCATCCTCTGTTCCCATTCTTGCTTTGTGGGCTTTGTTAAATGTGCATTTAAGGTAGGTAGTGCTACACATTTTAGCTCTGTTTATCATTTAGTTTCTGATACCAATTCTTTTAATTCAGTTTGACATTGTGTACATAAACAAGTATTTTAACTGTACCGCCAAACCGGCTTTGAGGTCAGTGTAATGTTTTAACTCTACGATACTAATGTAAAATCTGGTTGCACTTTTATTTGTCCTGTTTCTTTTACTTTGCGACACTTTGAGCCTGCTGTTAAGGTCAGCATTTCAAAATAAAGTAAAGCAAGCAGCTGTGCTAAAAACGAGGCTAAGTGAGGCTTCACTGAAATTATAGTTTCTTTTATTTATGGCAGTGGCTTTATGCTCCTGTAATTGAGGTCGCGGGTTCGATTCCTGGCACTTGCAGTGAATTTTCAGGAGTCGGAATGCGAAACTCCTTTGTTTCTGGTGCGATTTCAAGAAACTAGCCCTAGTTAAAGTTAACTGTAAACCCTGCCTGTCTTGTCTGCGTTTCACTTGGCGACACTGGTAAAAAAATGTTTTCAAAGAGGCTAATATACTTAATTGTGAATTTCTCTTTAAAGTCGCTGATTCTCTCAAAGGTAGCTCGCCTTAGGCTTCAGTATAAGCCAACTTTGCAAACTGGCTGGGGCATCACAGTTATTTACGACTCAGTGAAGGAGTCTGTGCAACTCCCTATCGACTGGTCTGCCACGGTCTGTTTTTTAAATGGCCACTACCTGAAAGCAGGAGTACTTGGAAAACGACCAATCATTGGTGCAACTACACAAGGGGAAAAAAACTGCTTTTATGCAAAATAAAAGCGCATGCTCAAATTTTATCTTTCCTACGTGGCGTTTAGCAAAAGTGAGGCTGGGATCACTCAACAGTTCCCCTCAGTTCTATTCCGCTCTTTTCCCTGCCGTTCGAGTCACCTGCTTCAGCAACGAAGTGCGAAAACGGATTGGAAAATTTGTGATATCCGAACACGAGTTGGCTTTACTACAATTGGAGCTATGAGCATTGCATTGTCATTTCTGGTAAGGTCAGACTGACTCATGCGAGCTGTCGCGAGGCTGCATTGTGGAGCCAGAGACATATGCTATCTTTTTTCTCTCTGTTTTTATTGCCAGTCATCACACACACATCACTGTCTCACTTTTTCATCTCATCCAAACTGCTTACATTTGGACTGAGCGTGCAGCCGTCATTTCTACATTTTTTTGTGCTTGGAAGCGCGTTTACCGGGACTGCGTCGCACCTTCGATTTCAGCTGTTTATGTTCGCGCGTCTCCCAAGCTCCTTTCAGTGCACGGGAATTTCACGTGGTGCCCTTCCTGCTTGACTGGTGCACCTTTTAGGGTCGGCGTGCTGCCGAACCTCTTGAGCATAGCTGCGACAGACTCGTCTGGAAGTCAACTCTTCATTGGTGTGTGATTGAGTGCATGATCTCCAACTTCTTATACCCAACAGTGCAGAGATAGTGAGAATGCTTGTCGGACTTTAGCATTCCAAGCACCTCGTGTCTGACATCATGGCTGTATGTTCCAAAGTGTCGTTTTCTGCTCGTCAGAAGATTTGCAGCTTAAGCGAATCGACTTCCATGCACATTAAGTGTTTGCTCAGAGCAGCAGTGGTGTTGGTCTGACTGACTGATCTGTTCAAAATAACCTAACGAGTATATGTTCATCACAAAAATGGCATGTAGCAGGGGAAATCCCGATTTCCTTGTTTGTCATTAACTGGGTGCATGAAGGTGTTATTGAAGGAATGGACGGATGCAGCCATAGGGGATAAACTGTCTGTACTTTTGCCGTTTACACATACTACTGTCATGTGCGCAAGTGTGCAACAAGCAACTGTCTCGGACAGCAACTGGACTCAAGTGTGAGAAGAGGAATGCAGTACGACAGCTTTTAGCACCTCTGAAACTTCAAAATATTGCGAGGGACATATTTCAGTTGTATATATGTCGTGTGCTATCTTTGAATGTTCACTTTTCCTGCCACGAAAACTATTGCGCCGATGCTTTAGACACCCCCGACAAGTTTTAAAAGCAGTCTGCATTTTCGAGGAAGAACTTTAGTGATGGCTAAGCAGATGCTGAATATTAAGGATGTGAGCTCACACGAAAGGAAGACTGCAGTGCCTTACCGATTCAGATGCGACAGGAAAAGGAAAGAAAGAAAAAAAAATGCCACTGATCATCATTGCAGTCTGGTTCTTTTCTCAATCATGCTTCTTTGTATGGTCCTTATTGCAGATCATTATTTAGTTATCGCTGAACATGTGTATGTAATGTGCTTTGCATAGCATCAGCATTGTTATTGTACATCTTATTTTATTATATTTTGTCTCCTTGTTTACAAACATCAATAAGGAAGTCTCGTTGCAATGCTTCGAAATAATAAATCTCCCTAGCGTAGCCCCTTGCTTTAGTTTCCTAGGCCCTTGTTAGCGCAGCTGGGCAGTTTAAAGGGACAACTAAACAGAAACACGGTTTTTTGCGTATTAGCGAATTCGTATTTCATTTTAGCATTCTGCAACAAAAGCACAGTTCATGCTGACACTTTTAATGGTTTCGCCACTTGCAATTTTTTTTGCACGTTTCCTTGTTTACCAAAGAAAGAAGGAAATTGCTCACCTAGTGTAACCAAAGCACAGTTCATGCTGTCCAAGCATGAACTGTGCTTTGGTTACACTAGGTGAGCAATTTCCTTCTTTCTTTGGTAAACAAGGAAACGTGTGCAAAAAAAATTGCAAATGGCGAAACCATTATAAAGTGTCTGTACTTTGATGGATCTACTAGGGCCTAGATAGTTTTTAATCGGGAAGTGTGTTGTCTTCCGATAAGGCCATAGTTAACCTAGGAAGGTTCAAGAGATTTTGGTTAGCCAATGTGACCAAAATACACAAAAGGCCTAAAATCTGATGTTGCGTTGATGCTCATGTGCAGAGATTTCTTTGCAAAATCGAAATTTCATATTTTTTTATGCTGTTGACAAAGCTATGGTGAAGAAATTTATGACTGTAGAGAATAATTAACAGGTTTAAATTGTTTCACTTCTGTGTCCCTTTAATGTGTTCATTGGCTAATGCGATCAGCATCTGTGTTTTAGCTGGTGTTGAGGCTTAACCAGATGTATTGTGCTGCAGCTTGAGGACTGCTGCTCAAGTTAGGTCTGGAAGGCTCAGCGGTGTACATATTGTTGCTAACCAGCTTGTTTACCGTTTGATCTTTTACCAGAGTTGCTTTTCGTTCTCTGTAGGCTGTGCTGTTGTATAGCTTGCAGGAGGAGAAATTGTGGTGAAGGCAACTGTACTTCTGGGACACTTAAGTACATATATATACTTTTCTGTACAGCCAACCACATTTTTATTTATGTAGAGCCATTGTAAATAGTGTACAGTATGACCAAAGCACTCGCAAAAGCACCATAACAGTAGCTGCCAAATGACGAGTGTGGCATGCTTCATTTTATTATTTTTTTGCTCCTGGAACCTTTGTAATATATGTATGTTCATATTTGGGAAAAGCTCACCATTTTCATACCAGTGTGATTCATTCAATTGTATCTCATGCCCAACATTTTGTTGACACTGAAACCTTTTGTTTGTATCCCATTTTGATGAACAATTGGTACACTACTCGAGCGAGGAGAAAACAAAAAAACCAATTGGTGGCAATGATCTTGAGTACATTAAATGCATATTGGACTGGTTTTCCGTCTATTCCTCTCAATGCCGATGAGTGCTTGCATGTTGGAAAATATATGCATGCATGGAATGACCTTACATGTAAGACGCTTTAAAGAGATCAAAGTACAATGTCGTGCTTTACAAAAGCTTGCAGCTTTCTGGCATTAGTCAGTGTTTGGACTTTAGCGTGCATTTGCTTGTTCACCATACTTGTTGAGCTGCAAGTGACACAAGCTGCAAGTGCTTGAGCTTGTGTCAAGCAGTCTTTTACATTCGGACCACCATTACAATGACCAGAGGTCATAATAGTGACTATAGGTCACCCTATTAGTGATCTCTTGTCACATTTCTGACTAGTACATTTGAACACAGGGGTGCAAAAGACAAATGTTTGCAAAATGTGAATGCCCTGTAAGAACGTCCGGCACCAGTTGGCACATCTGATTAAAGCTTGCTAAGAGACAGGAAAATATGCACCCTGCTCCTATCGGGCAATGACACAGTGAAATCTTGCATCATAATGGAAGGCTGCATCGTTAAAGCTTTTTCTTTGTGTGTCACTCATGAGGTAGTCCAATGGCAATTATGTTGATAAGTGCATGCCCCGAGGTCAGGATAAAAGCAGTGGAGCAATTTAGCAATAAGACAGACCTAGTGAATGCAACGACAGCATTCCTCTGATGCACGAGCAAGACTAGTTATAAACTACACGGCTTTAAGAATGCCTTCTGCGTTATTGCAATGAAGTCTTATCTGAACCAGCAGTGAGCCTGGAAATTCTCAAAAAGAAGCTTTTTCAACACTGTTTACATGGCTACAACAATTTCAAAAGCACACCAGTTGGTCCCATAAGCAAACACCGCTGTGCAATATGGACTGAATATATGTGTCACACCAAAACACTGTAAATGAAAGTTACAAGAACATGCCACATGACAAGCATGCCACAGTACCATGCAAACTAAAACAGATGCCCAGTTCTCCAAGTGGACTGATGTGCAATGCAACAAAATTGCATGAAACTGGTGTCGGGGCATGCCCTTGTAGATTGTACAGGACTTTCATCTGTGCTAGTGAAGATTGGGCCATAGCTTCGAACAACATTGCAAAATTTTTTTGTAAGGCACACAATGGTCAATGCGGGCTTCCGGACAAGTGTATCAAATATTAAAAATGCTGCGAGAGTGCAAAACAATTTTGTCAAGACATCTTGCACCTAATGTCCTTCAACTTTTAAAAATAAGATTGCCAACTCTAAGCATGCAACAAATATGCCAGCACAAGGCAATACACGCTGCTGGGAATTGCAGGCGGGCGCTTTCATATGACCCGTACATGGCGCAAATGCCAACTCTTGATTCACCCGTCTGTGCCCGCTCTTGAATTCCTTTTCTTCACTTCCGAGAATCGCGTCGTGTCAGGCCGCATGCTGGCAAATGTGTCGCCCACGTTATGGCAAATTAGTATCGCGAGGTATACATGGACAAAAGTGCTGCCGCCTTCTCGAAGGCAAACTGTTCACACCGCGACTGTCCTCGTGCGCCACAAAGGTGTCGCGCTCTTTCACTCGTCCTTGGACTTGTCCTTGGGGGCGACCACCTTGCGGGCCAGGTTAGTTCCGGTACCCAAGACGCTGGCTCCAGTTCCCAGGACAGTGGCTCCCACGTTGTATGTCGTCGATGCCACCCACTTGGCGCCTCCGGCACCGACGTTGTAGACTCCAGAGGCTATGCCCTGAACCCAGCCGCTCGGAGCCGCGTTCGAAGCGATGCCCGTCGACGGCTTTTCTGCGTAACAAGCGAGCGAAGTAACAGCTATGTAACAGCTTTCAACGCGAGCAGCTGCCGTGTTTCCGCAAGTACGGTCGGACCGCACCGCACACATGTATATTGTATGTCGAACCAGAGAACAGCTACAACTAGCAGCGTAGTTAGACCACCCACAGAACAATGGCCTAATTAAAAAAAAAGGTACACCTAAAACACTCTTGAAAACGTTTACCCCAATCAATAAACGATGAAATAGGGCGCGCATTACGCGACGTTTTACGGCTGCACCTTTTCAGACAAACTACCGTTAACGTGATGTCTGGTCAACCTTAATCACCACAAGTCCTGACGGCCGTTATTTGCTAACGCGTATTAATTGAGATAAACAACGAGCTATATGTAATGCACGGGCGCCAGTGGGGGCCCTTAATGGCCGGTAATTCGATCCGTACTCAAAACTGGCGCGATAGTCCGTAAAGCTCTGTTTATTCTACATCATCCGCATGCCGACTTACTTTCGTCGTCCTTTGCCTTCTGCTCGGCGGCATCCTCACGCCCAGCGTGCTGCACGGAAGTATAACGTTTGTCGGAATCACTCACTGAACTACAATGCGGTTGTCAACGAGCTAAAGCGCACGATTTTCCCTCGACAGAAAAGAAGCCTAGAAGAGAAAATTCGTTACGTTACCTTCTTTAGGCAAGCGGTGATCGGGTTGTACAGGTTTGACATCGCCACACGCCGCTCTTCCGCGCCGGGAGGTTATCGCACCCTGGCAAATCAGACGCGTAAACAAGTTCCGCGCTGCCCGGCTTGTTTTTCTAGCTGCTCCCTCGGGCGCCGAGGACTCTCGTAGCCCGCTGGGTTTCAAGTCTCGCACGGACAGTCACAGCTTTCCGTTCGCTTCGGCCACGGATATCCACGGCAAGTGCGCGACGGGGCAGGGCAAAAAATCGTACGCGTCAACGTTCACAATGCCACGCGAAACGTCACATAATCGGAGCTGCGCCTTGGAAAACGATAACGCCGCAGCCGCTTCGCCTTTTGCACGAACTACTGTGTTCACCGCCTGCTGCTGTCGGAGAATGTAGCGCGCAGCATCTGCGTCGGATCCGTGGCTCCAACTCAGCTGGCCGTGACGCAAGCAGCAGTTACGAAGCGTTTTGCGCCGTCCGTATCATACAATGGGTATAGTGAAGCGTTTTGTTTAATATGTGGCTCGTAGGATGATGCATCGCAGTGCACTGTAGTTGAACCGAAGATTGCGCATCGAACTTGGGAAGATATTTCTCGGACGAACAACAGACATCTCGGCATCTTCCTCTTATCGCTCTCTTTCTCTCGAATCTCGCCCTTCCCGCATGTTCGCGGTAGGCAACACTGGGTGCCGCTAACGGCGCATGCGCGGTGTTCTCAGGCGCGCTTTCTGCGTGGCGTTTCTCTGTCGCGCGAATTTTGTCGCGTGCTCGATGACATCGCCAGCATTTGAAAAGTTCTTCAACGCAGTTCCAGCGCTTTAATGTTATCAGGGTCTACAGTTCCTTTATGCTGCGCACACATCTTCACCGAAATGAACAATTGTGTGCGCTCTGAAAAATCGGATGACGCGTTCAGTAAAGCAGAGGGTGATCGCATGCCGCTACTAGTTGGGGGAGTCGGGGGGTGAAAAACCTTTCCGAAATTTCGCCGTAGAGTTCCACCACGTCGTCAATTTAAGTAAGACGCTATTCAAAGAAGAAACAAAAAAAAAACGAGAGGAAAATTTCCAGCTTCGAGGCAAGTTGTGTGTGCGATGAATGGATCCGCTCCTTTCTGTGTCAGTAATCAGTGTAGCGTACAGCCTTCTTTCCTCGTGGGTTTTCGCTTCTAGGTGTGCGTTCGGGAAGCCAGGTGGGGTGCTATATATAAAGAAGAATAACTGGGTTTCGAGTATGTCCGCCTGTTCTCTCTCCCCACTCTCGCTTCTCCTCTCCACGCCGCCTTCTCGTAACGGACGAGAGAGGAGGAGGCCCGATGGAAGACGCGAGGGGGAAAGAAAAACCTAACGGGAAAGCCGCCGGGCAAGTTCAAAGATCCGCGCTGTTCTAGTTTCGGCGGAGCTACTGCGGCTGGTCTCCTGGCTCTCTCGCGCGCGTGAATATCCCAAGGGAGCCAGCCCAGCGCGAAAAAAACAGCCCGTGGCTTTTGGACTGGCCGCCGTCCGTCGACGTACCAATACGTCGCTGCTGCTCAGGGCCGGGATCCATCTCTATGCAAAGTGAAGTGCTTTTGTGTCCACCACCGGCGGCTAGTGCTTGAACAGCTCTGCCCTCTCTCCCTTCTCCTTTTTGGATTAGTTGTTTTGGATCTTCGCCGAGCAGGAGTCAACAGGTGAGTCTTCCTCTGATTATGTACCCTCTGTTTTATTTCACACATACTTTTCGGCAGCGGGCGTAGCTGAGTCTTCTTTCTCCGATAAAAAAGCCGACATGGAGAGCACAATTTCTTCTTTTTCCTATTATTATTATTATTATTATTATTATTATTATTATTATTATTATTATTATTATTATTATTATTACTTGCAAGCTAAGGCTAGTTCGTACGCGTCGATGCCCTCGAAACGTACTTACAATGTGCCGTTGGGATGCGGTATGCATGTTGAACTCGGCTGACGGCGATACTCTTCAAATCGCGACGTGTTTTACGGTTAAGTTACTCACGTACGGTGAAACGTGAGATTGGGCTTTCTTTGTACAAAATGTGCTGCAGATGTGAGCAAAAATGTGCATACATATATAACTTTTCTTCTCTCTCTCTCTCTTCTCTCTCTTTCAAACAGAAATTTTGAAAGGATCTGTTAGTTAGGTACCTTATAGCAATTGCCATCATTACTTTCTCTTTAGAAGAACTGGCTGCAAATCAACACCTTTCTGTGTGCCTTGGGCTCTTTACTATAAATCGAAATGAATAAGTAACCTCTGCAATGTAAAAAAAAATATGTAAAACAACAAGTGCTGTCATCCTAGTTCACTGTCGTACATATACTTTTAAATTTCGAAAGCCTGGCCCTGGGCACTGCACTATGGCACGTCATAGATACACATACATATTTGTTCCTTGTAAGAAACCTAAGAGCGACTGTTGGAACGGCCAATGCGCCCAGCGATCGTACTTCTCAACCAGCGCCATCATATTCGTATTTTTCCTCCCACGGCTGTCTTGTTTCTTTTTACCCACAATGCGAGAAAAGCTGCGCGTGGCGTGTGCTCAGTAAAAATTCCTCCTTCCCGCTTCTCGGTCCTCGATTTCACTAGCACTGTTGCATCTTTGTGCGAAAAACTGCAACGCTCTTGGGGAGAAAGAAGGGAGAGGGAAGGCTCTGGAAGGAAAGATGACTTCGTGCGCGCTGGTCGTGCGGCGCCACTTGTTCTTTCCTTCGGCGCTTTCCTTTTGTTGTGTGTCTTTTCTAGCTCCTCTCCTCGTCGCGGAAGTCGTTCGCAATCTAGGTGCGGCAATCTAGGCGTCCCGCGCACGCAATAACGAACTTTCGATCGCGAAGCTAACAGGTGTGGTTACTCCGGATATGACTGCGATTTCGCAATCTTGCTTCTTGTTGGTTGCCTAGTCACGCAATGTGTACAAGTACACGAATATTTGAGCTCAGCGGGCGTGGTTACCAGCTAAAAGCTTGGTAACCTCGTGTTCGAGAGTGCACAAAATAATTGGTCAAATAAGGTGCAGCAGAACAATATGTAACATAGTGTGCTTTATACAGTGCGCATATAAATTATCAGAAAAAAAAATGCTATAGGATGAATCAAATTACGGCGTGTACAATAATAGCAGCTAGAGCGCATCAATTACTGCAGAAGCGTGAACCATTGTAGTATTTGGTCGGACATTTCTGGTAGGAAGAGCGGAAAACTTTTTCGACGGATAACTCTGCGGTCGAAAGGAACACAGGATTTGTGGGGAATGTGCTCAACTTGCGACTGAGTTTGTAAGGAACGACCAATCCCCTAGAAAACAAGTGCGCACGTGCAAGAACTATTCCACCTCTCATAAAACCGCGCGAAGTAAAAAAAAGGCAAAACATAAAGTAATAAAAAATATTGGCCGCGTATCTGCGCGCTTCGCTGCAAATGACGTCGAAAGACAATAGTCTTCTGCCGGCCTTCTTATTTGCATAGCGTCGCATTTTCAGCGCGGCCTAAGAAACACTATAGGATCTTTATACTTACGTGTCTTTATATTCTCTTGTGAAGGAACACACAGCCTAATATTTACGTATTGATGTTGAGTCTGAGATATGCGTAATATTTGTGTTTGCATCGACTATGTTCACGAGTATGAACGAAGCCGCCAGTTCAAGATGGCTGGGCGTTGTGCAAGTGGTTAACTTAGGCCAGTTGGCTGAATCGTGTTACAGACAGACACTGCACAATAAGTCATAATATTTTTTATGTTGTTGGTGGACATCCACTATGTCATTCCTCGGAGAAGCGCGGCACATGCTGGAAACTTTTAAGGAATTATGTGCTTTTTGCTGGTGCCGTGTCTGACAAGGATGAATTATGCCTGTTGCCTTTGTGATAGGTTTTAACACTCAACGGCCCACTAGTTATACGCATTTCGCATTGCGTGAAACCTGTCAGTTTGTTTGCTGTTCTGAAACGCTTTATTGCTCATGTTAAAGGGTCCCTGAAACAATTTTTTCACATTCCGTTTTTGAATATACCACTACTGGAGCAAATGATTGGCGCCTGAGTTCAATCGAAACACCCCTACGAGTACTATATAAGCACGCTCCTCCTCCGCTCCACCATTCACCCTCAACTGCCATCAAGTCTTCCTTCGAGCGCTGGGGCTAAGCTCCGCCTTCATGGTGCCTGCGTCACGATGAGGCGTCAGACCGCACACGCGTAAATCTAGCCGTTTATCCGATACCAGCAAGCGTGTAGATAGCATGTGGCCGAAAAGTGCGAAATCCCGATTGGCTCAACGTTTAGTGCTCACATTTTACGCCTTCGAGATGAAATTTAATGAGCGACGAGAAGGACACGGCCTTTGTGGGACGGCAGGTGAGAAGTAAACTACTGTCTCCACATTCCACGCGTTGCGCTTAGCGGCCCTTTAAGGAAAATAAAAATCCGCTATTGCCACCAATTTTCGAGGTTGCAGGTGACTGTCGTAATCAAGGAGGAATGGTGGGGGCGAGTGTATACCAATGATGTAGTGTAACTTCCTTAGTTATAAGCCCCGAATGAACGCTTCCTGCGTCCCCTTTTTCTCGATGACGCACCATTTTCCGAGACCTGCGTTACTGCCCTGCTATACACCTTTTCACAGGAAAGAAAAAAAAACAGCGCCATGATGGGCTGTGCGCGAGATTACAAAGGCTAACCCCCGTATTCTAGAATGCCCCTTCACTCAACGCTCCACCTTCTCTTGAGAAAGCTGATGGAGCGACAGCTTTAGGCAGGAAAGTCACTGCATATAAGATAATTTGCTGCTATTCTCGAGTAGCGCAGCGTAATTTTCAGCCGAGTGGTGGCGCAGTGCTCAACTCTGTCAAGTGAAGGGTGGAAGTCGAGTCGAGGAGCGTTTGTGAATACGGGGGTAAGGGCGCAGCGTTTCCAGTGCATTTTCGAGGGGGCGCGCCAATTCGCACAGCCCAAGGAGGGCTATGGCGGCGCCCAGGGAGGCGTTTATGAAAAGGTGAATAGATTTCCGGCAGTGACCTCTGTGTCACGCGAATACTAGACTGCATGGTTCGACGTAATACGTGCGTTTGACAACTGCTAGGGTGCCTGAATGGTTTCCCTCGCCCGCCGCTCCGTACAGGGTGGGGACAACCGCGTCGTCTGCTAGAGCGTCCGCCATTACATATCTCACCCCAACGAAACACACTGCCTGCGCGCGCGTATGAGGAGAGTTTGAGAAGAGTTTAGTGCGAGAAATGGTATTTCGCGCTATAAAAAAGCAGTCTGAATATGTGCGTCTGTCATTGGAGACTGTTTGCAGGATAAATCTACATTAATTCATGAAGCGCACGCCTTTTCCTGTTACCTAAACTCACCGCACTCCTCAGTGGCTGTGCAGCGTGCCAGCCACTCAGTAGTGCTCGCATTGTACGCGTTGAACTTACTTCATCCTGCTTTTTCCCCCGCCTTGCGTGCCCTCGCAGCTCTGAATAATCTTGCGGGAATGAGATTCAGATTTGTTACACAGCTATTTTTCTGTTATAGCTGGTTGAGATAGTGAAACAGCGTAAACATCAATTGAATCTCTCGTTTTTATGTGACCACTGAGAAAAAAATCTTACTAAGTTATTGGAAAATACAAGATGAAATGCAGTAATAACGATTTTGATGCCCTATACCTGTTCAGTTTTTCTACTTTCCATAGATATATGTAAGCGAGCAATCTAATTATCCGAGAAGTATCACTCTCGTATTCTGCCTCTGTGACGCTGTGTCGGTATTGCTTCGACCGCAATAATATTAACTTACCATAAACATTCTCCAAAGATCACAACCTTAGTCAGCTTAAAGATCACAACGCTGTTTTTATCTAAGAATGTGATATTGTATAACAAATAAGAAAAATGTCTATGAACTTAAGGAGGAGGATGAAGAAAGGACAGGGAGGTTAGCCAGTTCACAATGAACTCAAAATATTTTAATCAAACAATAAGTGTTCTGAAAGAAAAAATAATAAAATTTATAAGTGACTGGTCCAGTTCGGCTGGTCACGGAAGGCTTACCCCAGCGCACGTCTTGCTTCCGTGTTCATTGACGCCGTTTGAACTAACGTGGCGCAAATGCACGCGAAGCCTCAGTCTTGCATAATTCGCAATAAGGAGTTTTGCTACGGCGTCACTGTGCTCGGAGCAAGTCTTTACGCAAGGGCGCACCATCTCGTTCAAATAATCGGTCACGGCCTTCAACGGGGACCTTAAGCGCAGCAAGCCCTCACTCCAACTTATGATGCCCCTGAAATGCTCTTCACACGACTTGAGTGTCAGCAAAACATCCTTGCTGGGATATGTGAGGTTGCCACCTTCACTCCTGTACTCCTTCAGAATAGTCAGAGTTGCGTGCTCGCTTTCAGTTGAGCCTAACAAGGCAGAATTACAATGCCCGCATCCCGCTACAACACTCAGCATACCTTTTAAAAGGAAGCCGCCGATGTAGAAAAGGATGTTGCATTCGTTTTCTTGAAGTTCTTCAATGAACAAAATTTCCGAGTCATCAATGACATCAGCTTCCACCTCCCCGTGCTCTTGTTTGCCTTTTGCAAGCATGTCGGCGAGGTACTTAGCATCGTCGACTTCGTAGCTTGACGTTCCGGGTGCATGAAGGAACTGACTCACGCACACAAGCTTCAGGGCACACTTTAAGTCATATGCGTTAGGAACAGGCTTCCTGATGCGCACCACCGAAAACAAATTTTCGAGGCAGTCTTGCAAGATTCTGCTCGTGAGGAAGAATTCGTATCCTTCACTGCGCAAGAGAATGTCTTGGAGACGAAGAACGACTTTTGTTGTTATTAGTAAACCTGCTTGCGAAGGCTTCCACTGTGCCTTGCTTCCCATCTTCATTCCTTGAAAAACTTCGAGGGCCGAGTTCAGTAGCTCAATTGATTCGTGGTACCTCCGCATGTCTCGAAGGCTGAGAGCAACTGATGGGTGGCGGGAAGACATTAGCGTGTACCAGTTGAATACTAATTCTAGAAACCAAGCTGTTGTCTCTGCCTCCGGCTCTATCGCGTCCTCTTTAATTAGGTACCGAATCGCTGCAGGAGCTTCCCTGAAGAAGCGGACAGCAACTCCCACTTTCATTTTTGTGAAATGGCCTCGCGAAATGTGTAACTCTGAGAGCCTCGGGGCGACTTTCAGCTCTCGTTCAGCATCATACTTAATTACACTGCGCACATGGTCCACGTTCACTTCTTTTGATGGCAGATTGTGCTGGCATACTGTTGCATCACTCAGAAAGAATACTTCCGATGAAAGCAACTGTGACTTGACATTCTTCAGCACGTGTGCAGCATCTGCTGTGAAAAACAATTCTTTGTCTTCCAGACAGGGGTGAGGCACTGAACATACAGTAATGGAATTCCTGTGGCTGGAGAATCCGAGCTCGCGCCACATAGCCCGATTAGAAGCCCCCATGTCGCAAGTGACGACACGGATTCTTAAAGAGATTTCCGCGCAGAGCTGCACTATCTTCATGACGTAGTCCTTGAGGATACTACCCTCTACATGACTTCCGGTGAAGTGGTAGGCAATCACTTGCTTCCATCTCGTATTCAGGCCTCCTACCATGAACACTAGTGCGTGATGTGCAGGTTCGTCTGGATTTTCTGGCATAGTTTGCCCCCCCAACACCACATCCTCAGCGCGATCGAGCTCGTACCCGCGAGCAATCTCCATTTCATCCAAGAACAAAGCACAGTCTTTTTCAATGTCTTGCATGTTCTCTGCTTTGATTTTGAGAACATCGATGACTTCCGTCAAAATTCCGGGAAGAAACTTGAGGCCCTGAAGGCGACGTGCAAGGGTTTTTCCGGATGGCAAGGGGTAGCCCAGATTTCTTAGTGTCTGGTAACCAGTTTTTCCACAGGAAAACTTAATCTGAAGCGCCTGCTTGATTGTTTCTGCAGACCAAGTGCTTCCCTTATTACTCTGGCGCCCAAGAGCCTGCAGCTGGTCATCATTGAGGAATTTCAAACGCTGTCCGAATAATTCCATTTTGGTTTCCAATTTTTTCACCTGTTTTTTTAGTGCTTGAATGGTTGAGGTGGCTTTCCGATGGACTTGATGTAGCTGAGTGTATTTTCTGCCCATATCGGAGAGCTGCTTATTTAACTGCTTGTTTTCACGTGCCCCGTCAGGTGCATCGGCCGAGATCACAACTTCTTCCCTTTCCATAATGTGCGGTACTGAATCAGGCGTCTGAGAATTGCAGCTTTGCGGTTGCTGTGCGCCAAGACTGTCTGTGCGTGAATTTAAATTCGCCTGTGCACTTGTGAGTGGCGTACAATTAATGGCCGTAGAGTTGTCACCGCGTGTTTCTTGGCATGCATCAGGCAACACAGCAGGTCCTGCCCTGTCCTTTGGCGCCTTCCTTTGTGGAGGCAAGCCTGCAGTGCAAAAAAGGACAGTCACAAGCTGCAAGTATTACAAGGTAGCCAGCTCTAATCACAGGCCTGTACTGGATTTTAGCAGTATTATAGGTTGCAGACATATGCCTTTTCTCAGGTCGCAGGCACGTACCCCGACTTTCTTAATATCCTCAAACGAGGAATTCCACGGATCATCCTAATTTTTGAAACTAAATCATTTTAGCCTTGTACTGTTGCCACCTGTTAGGTTCATACAGAATCTTTGACGCACAGTGAAACAGTAACTTACCCCTGAAAGGGAACACCGTTGGCACAGCGTTCGGCTTCAGTTTTATCCACTGGTCAGCTCGGTGCTGCTCGAAATGGCTTGCTTCAAAATGTGCCTGTAAGTCCGTTATGAACCATGAATTTTAGCTTAGCTTAGCCTAGACAGAATTACTAGAAAGACACAGTATACCACACAACTTTTATTGAATTTCGTGATTTGCAATAAACGAATGAAAAACACTTTTCTGTAAATACGCAATTTAATAACAAGCAGCCTATTTTGTTTATACATATAGTGACTAAAAACTGGTACAAACTTCAAATACTGCGGCTGCGCCACACGTTTCCATAGCTGCACTTTTAGAGATCGCAAAAAAAGAGAGAAAAACTGCAACTTAGACGTGAAGCGTTTACAGCACCGACAAAGTGACCCACAGACACGTATACACATTTAAAAAAACAAGTTTCAAAGTTCTCGACGAGAAAAGAACACATGTCGGGATACTCACACTGCATACACACGAGGACTTCGTAGGCTGCCACTTGTCTCGCTTAATCTTCACCATCCATAGCAGCCTTCTTTTGGGCTCTGTCGGAAAATGGTAGAGTTTCCAACCATTTCTGGAGTTGTTCGTGCACATGGGCACGCAGCACCCAGTCATTTCCCTAAAAAAGTATATGACAGAGCGGCCACAGCTCCTTCTTTGCTCCCGTCGCTATGCGAAGTGAGATCTGCAATGGCGGCGGCCGTCAGGAAAAACCGGTCGCGGCGGCGAGCACCCCGTCAAACAATGTCCCCACCCTGCAAGGAGCGGCGGGCGAGGGAAACCATTCAGGCACCCTAACAACTGCGAGTGCGACGCCCAGTGGTATACAGCAACGACGTCTCCTTTTCTGAGAGGCGAATTGACCCTTCTTCGGAAAAGGGCACGTGAGGTATCGTATACGATTCTCCGGATCTTTTCGCGGCATGCTCGAGTTCGGATCAGTCACCCGCTAATCCATGTTCCTAGTTGTTAGAACACACGGAACAGTTCCTAACAGGCCACGGGTTCTTTCTTTAGACCACTGTTTGGTTTAGGTGTTGCAAACCAACAACTAGGAACATGGATTAGCGGGATTTGCAACACCTAAACCAAACAGTGTTCTAAAGAAAGAACCCGTGGCCTGTTAGGAACTGTTCCGTGTGTTTGGTATTCAAAATGGGGCAAATTCATTCGTGTAGTTGTGTTTGTAATGAAGAAATAATGATATCTGGGGTTTTACGTCCCCGAACCACGATTTCCGAGAAACACCGCAGTGGAGGGCTCCGAAAATTTAGACCATCTGGCGTTTAAGGTGCACTGACACCACACGGCTCTCACTCAATTCGCCTCCACAGAAATGCCCCCACCACGGTCGAGCACCCGCAGCCGAGCACCTTAACCAGCACTCCACAGCGGTGGACAACAATGCACAAATGATTGCATTGTTAATGTGAACAGTGATATGATATGTGGGGTTTAACGCCCCAAAACCACCATATGAACATGAGAGACACCGTAGTGGAGGGCTCCGGAAATTTCGACCACCTGGGGTTCTTCAACGTTCACCAAAATCTGAGCACACGCGTGCCTACTACATTTCCGCCTCCATCGGAAATGCAGCCGCCACAGCCGGGATTCGATCCCGTGATCTGTAGGTCAGCAGCCGAGTACCTTAGCCACTAGACCACCGCGGCGGGTCGTCTTGCAAAAAAAGATGGCTTATATTTTTATAAGATTACTACACATGACAGTTGAGACACCTTTGACAGATGGCTGCGCTTTAGTGTTCCCTTACACTATTATTGTGGCAGACAGACAGCCATAGTTTTCAAGGGGGGGAAGGGTTCCTTTAATTATATTTCATGCATGTTCACGCGTGCGTTTTTGTTTGTGTATATGCACCTGCACGCATGAAAAACCTAAACAAAAAATCTTCAAAACTTTATATATATATATATATATATATATATATATATATATATATATATATATATATATATATATATATATATATATATATATATATATATATATATATGCGCTCTGATCGTTATATTACAATTTCTTATTTCTTTACTACTTACTGGTGGCTTGAAGACACAGCAATTAATATATAGGGGAAAGTGGATGTATCTATATTATTGTGCAGAATGACATTGCCACACGTGCTATTTTCTTTCTATTTTCGAATTACCACATGATTACAGATTAACTGCTATCTTGCGCAAAGCGTGCCCGAATGACTGGGAACTGTCCATATATAATCGTAGAACCTTCCGATGCGATTACGCGCTCAACGCGAACAGTTCTGTAACTTACGTGGGTGTACTAAGCGATAACGCTGCACCTTGGATGATACGTGTATAAAAGCCGACGCGCTCGACGGTTCATCGAAGATCGACGCTCTGTGTGCCGATGCAGCGTGTATTCCTTGCTCTAATTTGAGTTTTTGTTTCGTGGCCACAAGGTCGATTAGATAAAGAGTTTCACCTTGAAAACGCTGACTGCGCCTTCGTCTACGTCATGGCCATGTGAATATTTATTGTCAAATGAAAAACTTCATAATTCCGCTTCATCTGGCTGAAATATTAATGATAAAAAGTAAACGTCATCGACATTTTTATAAAGTTTGCGCTCTGGCTCCTTTTATAATTTAACCAATGGCGACCACGCTCAAAGGACACGTTTTAGAGCTTTAGTTCTCAGTGTTGCTTTGTGATTTGCTGTAACTGAATTCGTTTAGGCGCAGGCGTATAGGTAACCATCGTATGCACAATAAAATGCTGCAAGTGGCACGTGCTTGACACCGCACGTACATTTTAAAACGATACCTACGAAAACGCACTGCTTTAATTTTAAAAGTACGGTGGTCTAGTGACTAAGGTGCTCGGCTGCTGACCCGCATGTCGCGGGTTCGATTCCCCGCTGCGGCGGCTGCATTTCCGATGGAGGCGGAAATATTGTAGGCCCGTGTACTCAGATTTGGGTGCACGTTAAAGAACCCCAGGTGGTCAAAATTTCCGGAGCCCTCCACTGCGGCGTCTCTCATATTCAAATGGTGGTTTTGGGACGTTAAACCCCACAAATCAATCAATCAATCAATTAATCAATCAATCAATCAATCAACTCTAAAAGTAGCCAAGGTTAGGATAAAGTACATGATTAGCCACACAGTCAGTCAGCCTACAAACTTTAATCTTGTCCCAAGGAACTATAGAGTCGTAGTTGCGGGCCATGCCCTCGTCGGGGCCGGAAGACAATGTTCCTTCGCCCGTTCCCAAGCCTTTTGGACAGACCTTAGTTGTTCGTGGAGATAACCGCTTTTGAAGGCTTCATCCAAGTCCTATTGTTTATTAAAAGAGTACAGGTATGTTGTAACGCAGAACATCGCCAGAGCATGTGTGCTAACGAGCAATACTCTTCATGGCACTCAGGTCAGTGTGAATGCTCAGGGGAAGAACTGCACCTTGATGTGCGCATGCGCGACGTATACAATACGTTTGAAGACATCCATTCTGTAAGCTTTGGGGCCTGGAATGTATACGTTTGCTTTGGAGCACCAACGAAAATTATTGGGCAAATCGTACGCTTTCATTGGAAGGAAAGGGTATAGCTCCAGTTTTAGTTCGTCAACAGCACAAACTATGTACGGTGCTCAATTCGGCTGTCTTTAACGACGAAGCGGCGTGCGCGGAACAGCAAGAGCGACATCTGCAGTCGCAAATACGCCACATCAGAGCATGCGCGGCGCCAATGATGTGCCTGCCCGGCAGTTTCCACCCTTCTTTATCTCCGCGGCCACGATAGCTGCTTTGGCCGTCGAAGCGCTGTGAACATTACAGAATCGAAAACAAAACAACGACAAAAAAAGAAATATTTTTGGTTCGTGATAATTCACAGCGACAACGGTTTTACTTCGTATTTATTTCTTGTTTTTTTTTTCTTCGTGAAATTGCTCAGAGCGCTTTCGACGGCCAAAGCGGTTGTTGCATCCGCGGCGATTAACAGGGAACAGTATTGGGAGGCAGGCACATCAATGGCGCCGCGCATGCTCAGATGTGGCGTATTTACGACTGCAGATGTCGTCCGTGCTGTTTCGTGAACTACGATTCGTTGTTATAGACAGCCGAGTTGAGCACTGTACGTTAAGTCGAGGTTTGAACAGAAATCGTCTTGTTAGAACGTCGATCATCATATTAAAGGAGAGACAGCGACCATGACAAAAAGAGTACGAATTGTGGCTCCCATGCACGGGATCTATGTTCGCGATGGAACACTTGAATACTTGCAGATTTTAAGCGAATCTTTGTTACAAATTGTCACGCAAAAAGTTCTTGCGTCCGTTGGGAGGCCGGATCGATTTCACTGTGAATTCGACACATGGTTGTAAACAATTAGTGAATTCGACTGCTCATTACAAGTAAAGTCAGGCTGTCCATCTCGCACCAATCTCGAGGACACCTCCAGGGGTGGAAGGGTACGACACTCCAGAGGTGGAAGAAAACGAGTGGCACATTCTTAAACCAAGCGCAACGTTCGCCCGCCCACTTGGTGTACGCGTCGTGTGTGAGCGAATGAAACGCCTTCTCCGCGAAACCCGTGCAGGAGCGGTGAAGCCAAAAAATTACGCCCGACCTCGCACCGGATCCCCTCATAGTAGTCCTCCACTGCCCTGCGGCATACGCCGCAAGGATAAATTGGCGCTGCGGTCGGGTTCCCTCGGTCGTACACCATCCGTCGTCTCGGTGAGTAGACCTTACCCGACGCGTTGCCCGAAGTCTGCGTAATTTAGATGACCAGTCCATCGAATATTTAACCGCTTTTTACAATGTACAGCTGTCGTCGGAGATTCTGCGAAACCTCTCGAATGTGACCTCCGGGCCTGTGTGGATTTTGGAGACTGGTACAGCGTGGTGGGAGGGGGTGACGCCCCTGGATCGGGCGAGAGTTATCGCAACTTATCCCCGGTCCTGAGGCTGAGATATGAACAATTTGGGGGACGACGATTGAGCTTCGCCATCAAGAGCAGAACGCGATAGCGCAATCTGGCGCCGTTCGCATTGCCTTTTCGATCGCTATCCTGCATCTTTGTCTCCCGGAGGACACTCCAACCGTGCCGCAAAGGAAGGATTGTCTGTGTGCGTAGAAATAACCATTTTCAAAGTATACCGCAAAATGCTTATTGCAAGTACACACATCCAAATCTTCATCTATCATGCGCGAATGGCAGTTTTTTTCTGCGTGTCTTCAGCCAAAAAGGGAAGGACCAATGCATGGCCACGAAATTCATGCCCGTAAATGTTTACGGGCATGAATTCCCCACTCTCCATCATTCACTCCGTGGATATGCTGCCATTTTTTTCTTTTCAACTTCGTTCTGCCAGACGAAAAGTCGCCGCTGCGTAAGAGAATTCATAGATTTGTGTGGCCATATATGCGAACTGTCCACTATGCACCTCGATTCTGTCTTTTGCGAATTCGCGAAGTATATTCACTATTCGTCCGGGAGGCAACACGCACACCTTCGCACTTGCTGCTGCTGATAATTATAGTTTGTAATGAGTGGCTATTTAAAGCACCATCTAGTTGCGCAATTCACAATTTTTGATAAGCTAGTGAATCGTATACGCTTCAGCCCCGCAATATCACGCGCATTAAGGATATTCTTCGCACTTCATGACATTCGTCTAAATACCTTTTTTTCTTTTTTCCGGAAAACATTCATGTGCTGGCAAAGGCATGGCTTGGCGGGAGAAGGCTTGCCACCTATAGAAGACCTGGGTTCTGTTGTAACTCCAGCTGGTTATTTTTATTCATTGGCATCAACCCCAATTTATCGTTCACAACTAACGACGTCGATACAGACACTTGACTTTCTGTTGCGAAACGATGTCGTTTATGCCGTCACGTTGAAATGTCCCACGACAACATGAACTCTCGTGGTGAACAGTGTTTTCTAACTCGATCCTTTTGGAAACCAGCGTCTGTCTTGTAGCCCGGCTTCCTAGCTACGCTGGTGACTTGGACAGTGGACCGTACTGATGATATAATCTGGACCATGAAGGCACTCATTATGAAATTACGTTTGCTGCGCTGACTGCAATTTGCAGTGCACAAACTCTCGACAGAGTACTTCGACGGGTGGGCTTGAGTTTAGCCATATTGGGCTAAACTCAATACAACTAAATGAGCAGGGTTGAGATGCATATATATCAAATTGGTTTGGTTGGTGCACGCAATGTTTCACGGCCTTAACAATTAACGTCGCAATATACAAAAAGAAAAAAAAATTGCCCGCAGCTTCCCTCGGGGGAACACTGAGGAGGATGCGGACCATATAATTGGTTAACGGGGTGTTAAAGTGCGACTTACTTGGGTCGATGGCTAAATTGGTTAACGTGGTTGTGAAATGGGGTGTTAAATTGCGACTTACTTGGGTCGATGGCTAAATTGGTTAACGTGGTTGTAGGAGGGGGTGTTAAATGAGTGAACACGTACACACGTATGCGAAAGGGCGGCACTGGTCGAAGGGACGTCGATCATTGTGTTTGTGGATTCGTTGGAATTCATTTCACCGCGACCTTGGACGTCGACGCGCCGTACAAACCAACCGACGAGCGGCAACTGAGCGAGCGAGCGCCGACCTTGAGTATATATACAGCTCGACGGCGCATGCACTGTCAGCTGTTGAATGTTCTCGAAGCGCGACGCCACATGCGCGTCCACTGGAGAATCAGGAGAATTGTAGATGTCGAACGCGGTGTGTAGAGGAGGAAGGGTGCACAGATGGTGGAGGAGTGAAGCACGCGCGGTGTGTAGAGGAGGAAGGGATGCACAGATGGTGGAAGAGTGGGCGACGGCGCGACGGCGCATGCGCGCGCGTCAGCTGTCGAATGTTCGAGAAGCGGTGCGGACGGCGCGGACGGCGTACTACAAGGCGCGAGTATAAGATGCTCCGCATCTAAAAACAACGGCTTAACTAGTTAAGATAACGGCGCCCAGATGTCAAAAAGCATGTGTTAAAAAAAATGATGCGTGCGCGTTCCTGAAACGCAACATCCCGGTGAGCTGGTCCGGATGTCACCTTTGTTTCTTGTTTCTATGAAGAAGTCTCGCTCCGCCTGAGCTCCGCAGGAAATTAAGCGCATCAGCACCCTCTTTACGGGACCCTGTGACGCGTGCATAACTATCGCGATTCAGTGCTTATCACTCCGATTGTGTGTTGCTTCCCTGCCTCTTTTGACGTTTTCTTGTACCGCTCCACACTTTTTCATTTTTATTGTCTCGTTGTGAGACTATGCCCTCAGCGTCGAATGAGAACAGTGTTTTCAAATGAAGAAAGAACGATCACAGTAAATGGAGCACAAAGAGACGAGCACTATGTAAAAACGAATCCTGTACACTCAAATTTTGATATAACGAACCCTGATATAATAAAATATTGGCTATAACGAAGTATATCAAGAATAGTGTTGCAATATATACTGTGCTAGAAATATACCTTTACCACTTTTTTCGGATATACCGAACTTAATTTCGTGTAAAATGCTACTTCGTTATGATGACGTTTGAGTGTTAAATCGTAGGCGCTGGCCTTAAGCAATGGTGACGAAGGATCCGGCTAATGACGCTCAGGAAGGCGCATGCTATAGCACGTCAAGTCTCAATCTGCGCGTGGCGCTGTGCTCCAGAACTCGGTTTATTTGTATACACCATGTGCTCTTTTATGTGAAGCAGTGTTGCCAGACGCTGTCGAGCTAACAGTTCAATGATCACTTCAAAAAGAAGCCTTAGAACAGCGGCGGGTTTTTGCGAAGAAAGGATTAAATTAGAGTGAGCCTATACTGAGTTTCTCGCGTGAAAGAATGAGAGTATTTTGTGCAGCGAAGATATGCGCAACTAGATTCAAAACATATATTTACTTTTTAGTATATGGTCTCAATGGCAGTGTACACTCGATTCAATGTACGTTTACTGGTGCATGCTCCCCTTCTGCCCGGAGGTGGTGTGCTACCCCCGGCTATGCCGCTCAGTACAACGCAACATCAGTTGCAGGAAGTTTCACTCAACCTTCAATTTTTCTGATCGTAACACGGATGCTCTTAGAACACACTTTCGCAAATTGGGTTGAGTATGCGAAGAAATGGGTATATGCTCCAGTTACCGTTCTCAATCAGCTGTCGGTTTTCGAGCAGGGCATCACCATCTTCCGAAGAACTTTGCGACCGTCCCATGACGGTCATGTTCGTGTAATTACTAATTACTATGCTGTTCGATATATGACCGCCAAAACACGTTTACAGACGTTGCCAAAGGCCTTTTCAGAGGAGGCAAAAAATTGGCTATGGCTTAACTCAGTTATTCCTTGGTGTTCGTAGCGGGAGATATGGTTAAGCTTATTTGTTTAGCTTGGTTCTCTGTGCGGTAACGCTTTTGGAGGCGGGCGGCTCCTTCTTCCTCTGTCTCATCGGCTCACCGCCTCCTCTTGGTTTAGTTCCGATGAAAAATCCTGGCTTTTTTCGGTCTCTCCAACTCACTTTCTATATTTGGCGACGAATGCCACCTAACCGCCCGTACACCAGCTCCTCCTCTGATGTCATGCCAGATGGCACGGCGAGCGGCGCTGCCAGCTGCGGCGGTGGCTATAGGCAGCGGCTCGTGGTGCGGCTACCGCGAGGTGGCCTCCACCCTTTGAGGGAGCCTTCTGGAAAATGATTTTATGATCAGCGAGCCTGCGTGGTGCGGAGAACGCCGCACAAATAGTCGAACGCTGAAGCTACGCAGCGGTCAAAGCGTCCATTTGTTGCGACAGTACGAACTCCATCTTCAGAGAAAGTGCTGGTGGTCGATCTATTGTCTTTCTTTGGCGAGGGCGAAACTTAAATTACGGAGATGGTGTGACGAATTGATCAGCACCGACATTTAACACGTTACTTCGCAGCCACGGCAAAAACGAAATGGCCTGGTAATCCGAGACATGTGATAACCTCCGCTATAAGCGCGCCTCAGGACTTACCAATCACTGCATTCGAAGCTTCACTGTAGTCTTGGGATTAAGTTGATGGTCGCTGAAGAGACTTTTTGAAAAAACTACAGCGCCAGGAAACCTTCCTGCTAATTTATTAAAATATCTGTTGGCACGCTTGCCCTGCGTCGTTTTTTTTTTTTGTCATGCTAGCCGAAGTTCTCGAAGGCAACGTACGCTTTCGTGCTGTTTAATGGCCCGATGTGGAAGGGTTTTTAGAGAGGGAATGAGTAGGCAAGTGACCCACGCAACTGTCTGCTGCAGCTAAGTGCGACACCTTAGCAATGGTTCACAGGGGAAGGGGGATGAGGAATAAATAGAGGAAAGTGGAGAAAGAAAAGGGAAAGGAGAGAGTAGGATACTAGAGTAAAAAGGGAAGGTTAGCGTCGTGCTCCATTCGCTATTATCAGCGCTATTGATGAAAGATTTACGTAAGTGTAAGAATTTTCAGTCAATGTATACTGTACCTGTGTGTGTTCCTCGTTCTCATGCTGTTCTCACTCAGTGGTGAATTTGACCAGCAATCAGGTGTTCATAGCTTTATTATATTTCGTTTTATCTCCTCCGTTGAGAGCTGGCAGTTGGTCCAAGGTTGATTTGAGGAGGGCAAGCACCCCTCTTGCACCCCCCTGCAACCGATGCCCATGGGGATGATGACACCAAGAAGTCGCTCGCACAAAACAGCGCAAGCTAGAGATCATCACCAGAAGCTTTCATTCTGCAGTGGATTATGACGACAGCGGTGGTGATGATGATACGTTTGAAGTGAGCGATGCATTCTAGCTTCTCAGTCTAGGACTTCTTCGGGGACCGACACCATCACGTTGTCTACGTATGTCGGAGGTCAGGTTTCGTTTGTTCGTCTTTCGAGGTGGTTGCTGCTGTTGCTGCCTGCCACACGGCGATCGGGAGCTAAGGGTGAAAGTGGAGCAGCACCGAAGTGCGCTCGTAGTACCACCATTTGTGAATCGTGTTTCATGACCACCACACGAGATCAATGTACCACGAAAGACATTCACCTCTGAACCAGTAGATTCTTGAGCCGAGCCGATGACACTTAGTGAGCTTACCAGACTTTTCAAAGAAAAAAAATCTAGGCAGCTCCTTACAGAGAACTACAAAGAGGACAAGGGTCAGTTTTGTCCAAATTCAAACAGTTTGGTTTGCATGCCCGCACAGATTGGCGTATATCACACGGGGTCTCGTAGACCCAAATTGTAAGAACTGTGGCATAAATACACTCAAATTTTGATATAGCGAACCCGGATATAACAAAATGTCGGTTATAACGAAGTAAATAAAAATATCCTTGCAATAAACATAGTGTTAAGAATAACCATTTAAAAAAATTTTCGTATGTAACGAATCAATTTGCATGTATGACGAAACTGTTATAATGACGTTTGGGTCTATTTCGCCCACTCAAAAGCATGCCCTACAAGAATGTTTGGGACCTCCTCTCCCCACCCCCGCCCAAAAAACTTGCCAGCTCCCTCAGAGGGCACCTGGAAGACCCCAAAAGACAGAAGACAGGAACCTCCAAATGTATCTCTCAATCTAGACTCTACAGGTCACCTCGACCGAGGTCATATACAAGTCTCAGTGGGCCTTCAGAGTTCAACAGTCGTTTCCTCCCATGCGAGTTCAGCTTACAGTGTGTGCGCCCCGACACCGCAAGCAGATTGGTCGCGGGCGCCCACTTGTGGGGCGAGCCGGGCGTGCGGCATCGAGAGGCGAATTCCGGTTTCGTGGGGGTTCGGGAAGCACCGCGGCCCCACTTTTTGTTTCGACCCGCCGGAATGGCTTGTCTTTCTGTGATTTTGGTGCTCGCGGACGTTCGCCCGTCGACACGGTCAGCGGGGCGGAAGCGAGGGCAGTGCCGGTGTGACCAGGCCTTGCCACCGACTCACACGGCAAGAAGGCAGGCGAAGAGGGGAGGCCGAGGAAAAACCCGGGCGCGTTTTCGGCCCTTTTAAAGAGGCTTTGGCGTCCGCATCCCTCCTCGCCGGCCGCTAGTGAGAAGAATGGAGGTCGTCGACGGTGTTGCCGCGCCGTTTCTCGGTCGCCACCCGCACGGAATCGTGCACTCGCCGCGGCCCGACGACGGCTTCTTCGTTCTGGGCCGAGCCACCGTCGCTGATGAGGCGACGACACTTTCAAAATCGTGCCGGCAGAGAAAACTGCCGCTGTGCCCAAGTTGGCGTTTCATAAATAAGCGATCACTACGTTTTAGTTAAGAAAAAAAGAACATTGTTGAACCGATGTTTCAAACGCACCTGCACCATACTATGTTATCTGGACAGTCAGGTCGGAAATACCTTATCGTTGTTGCACTTCGCGAAGTGATTCGCAACTTCGCGCCTGGTTATCAGCTTCATTAAAGCTCCCGAAAGGTACCCATAAATAAATAGGCAGCTGTCGTAATGAATGCTATCCGGTGGTTATTTCGCCTTATGCGGCTTCGCTGATTGCCGCTGCACTCTAAGCATGTCCACTGTGGCAAATTGTTGGTCGTGTTTACTCATACAACGCCGCGTGGTAGTCACATAACCAAATCAATACCTTCGTCATACCGATTTTGGTAGTGGCGTAGCCGTAGAGGTTCAACCTCCCCTCCCCACAATTTTTGATTTTGCTTGCGTATATGTATACGTACACATACAAACACACGCACAAATGCACATAAAGTATGGTTACCCCCCTCCCCACCGAAAATAAATTCTTCCTGCACCCCTAAGACTTCGGCACCTGACGGCTTTTTTTTTTGCGTGTTCTCGAGTGTTGAATTCAACGCTGTTGCGTTGAATTCGTTGCGTGATGGGTTGACATTGTCGAAATGTAATGAGGTCCCGCCTATCTGATATCATCCAGCCTGTAGGCTAGTATGAGGCCGGCATTCAGAAACTACAGACTCGTGACACACTCAACGGCTCGGTTCCTGTTGCCGTATTAGGGTCCTGTTCTTGGGCATCTGGAAGCACAGCAGTATAGTTCGCTGGTATATAGCTGCGCTTGGAATAATACAATATGCGCTCTTGATGATTCCTTGTTTATCGATTATCTAGCTCAGTATTTCGATCAAAACGCGTTTTGTTCCATGTGCTAAGCAGTGCCTGCCCTAATCTGTTCTCGCCGAAGCCGAAGTACGACTGTTGTTACGCATCTCGAAGGTCCAAAGGCGCTGAGGTATTCCCATTCTGTGAGCAATGTTGTCACCCCCACCCAGAAAGAGTGCTTCATTGAGAATGCCAGCTTGTTCCTGTTCACCTGCTAACTGCGGCGCATACCTACTGGCGCATACCTATTTCTCTATTACCTGGTTGAAAGTATGAATATAGTCTATTGTGGAGTAGCCCATACGAAATCCTGCTTGGTCCTTTGGTTGATTGAACTCTAATGTCGCCTTAACCAAACCATAAGAGTGAAATAACTAAAATATCAAGGATGGGGTGGATCACATTGGGCAAGGATTCTCAAATTATGATTACTAGTCTGCCACTAACCCCCAAGAAAAAAAAATGGCAGCATATCCACGGGGTGAATGATGGAGAGTGGGACGAAGCATCCGTCCCTTCATTCGTTCTTGCTTCCGTCCGTCCATGAGTCCGTTTGTGTGACCATCCGTGCGTCCATCCGACCGTTCGTGCGTGCGTCTGTTCGTGCGTCTGTCCCTGCGTTCGTCCATGCATCCGCCCCTGCGTCAGTTCATGCGTCCATCCATGCATCTGTCTGTGTGTCCGTTCGTCCATCTATTCAACACTCCAAGTACCACCATATCGCATCTTTTCATCATATAATCCCCATATAGAAGCACCGCCATCCAGCGGGCATTCCAAGGACTAAACGAGAGGTGGCACACGCACTCTTTCTTACGGCTTGCGCTACGGGTCTACTTCCCACCTTTAACCACCTCGAGTTCATGGTATATATACTAGTTCACTGTATTTATGGCACTGCGGCCCAACGCTCGCTAAACATTTCTAAAACCAAGGAGGTTCCGCACAGCGAGTATAACGTAGCAACCTTTTCCTGTCAGATAGTGCTCAATGTACATGCCAATGGATGCTAATGGGAAATGAGAGAAAGGAGAATCCGGCTTTTACTTTCTTACGGCTTGCGCTTCGTATTATACTTCCTACCTGAGCGCCACACAAGCAGGAGTGCCTTCAAATAGGTTTTTACGTTTTTGGAGCTTATATGCCACAAAAATAACAAAAAAGTTTTAAAAGGCGCAAACGTAATTATAATTAACCCTACGCAAGTGACGCCGTCATTCAGCAAGCAACTTTTTTTAATACAAGGCATCCTCTGAAATTAGTAGCAAACGCCAAAATTGCCGATCTAAAAGGCCAAGTACAATGACCCTTACCCTTACGTAGGCATCGCCGCTATAGATGACCGGCGTTTCGTGCTCATCCGGCGGGCACGAGAAATTTAGGAGGCGTTGTTCCAATTCTCACGTAGCCGGCAAAATAGACAGCTCCGAGAAAAACGCATCGTAGACAAATACGATGCAGGCTACTTTGCTGCCTAAACAAGATGGCGGCTCAGTGAATCGCTCAGATAGATCAAATCTCGCCGGCATGGTCGTATGCACACAATCTGACGCTTCTCCAGACGCTCGATGTCAGTAACGTTTATTTGTTTTTGATTTCAACACGAAATAAGCCAGAAAATATACCTGTTACGTTTGTTTACTTTAGATTTTTCTTCTTTGCGCGAGGTGGCACATTGTAGCGTAAAAGCCGTCTAAATGTGTTCCATTTCTCGGACAGCATGGGCAAGATGGTGTCTTCTAAGCAGTCTTCGTAGACTGTCTACGTGCTGTCTAAGAATTGGAACACAGCCTGTCCCGACATGGGAGTTGCCCGCGTCTGTAGCAGACTGATTCCTAGAGACATAAACGAAGTTGTTCACACCATACCTCACCAAAACTTTGCTTTCATCGCCGTGATTAAACAATGCTAGTTGAACAAGGGCAGATGAAAGATCACAAAATAGGTGCTTTTGTTAGCGGAAACGCTAAAAATATGTACAAAAGATATGAACATGACCATAGTACACATCAGTGCAATTGCACAACTGTTGCGTCAAAGCCAAATAAGCAATTTCTTTTCTTTTGATAAGGGCAACAGATGACACGGTTATACAGATGTCACTAAAATGCCATAGATGTGCCGCAAAGGCGAAACAATGAATGCGATAGCAACAAAATGAAGGTCACGCGCAGAATGGCAAGCAGTTTGAAACGTGCCCCGCGTTTCTCACGCATAAATTACGCACGAAACGTACCCACAGGTATAGATGAACGCGAATAAGCATCTCAGTTGTTACTTCGCTGTGTCTCAAAAGCACGCTCTTTTCGCAAATGGAGGCTGTGCAACGATTGCGGTGACCTTCGTGCGCCCCGTAACTACAACAAAATTGTTCCAGCGCAAGCCTAACACCAGCTAAGACGTATGATCCTTCCTACCGGGAGATAAAGGTACAGTGTATTAGAAGAACTCTAGTGAGGGCGCGCGAGAGATCGTTCACTCCCCTCCTTTCCGCGGGAAAAGTACGCGTGAAATATGAGAGCCGCCGCGCACCCATTGCGCCATCTTTCTGAAAATGCTGAAAGCACGACAGTGGACCCTCCCCCCCCCCTAGATGCCCGCCAACAGAGGTAAGGGGTAGATATAAATAGCTTGCCATTTAAAAGGAGCTCTGTGGTTAACGCCTGTGGTTAACCTGTGGTTAACCACAGGCGCCTGTGGAGGCTCTGTGGTTAACACCTTGCATTCACGACGCGGAGGTTCCACGTTCGATTCCGCGCACCGGAGTCTTTTTACTGGATTTTTTATTTCTTGCGTTTTCGTATATATAAATACGAATAAATATACGGTGCATGACGCCGATGCCGACGCCGGCGCCAAAATCCAGCCGAAAGTCTCCATATAATTGCTATCGCAACAATAAAATGTATTTTACAAGCTTCAGTAATCTCAAGTGCGAGCTGCTCAAACGATGTTCCGCGACCTCAATCCCTACAGTGAATGCCGAGATGACGCTGAACATGTGTGTTCGCATAATAATAATGCTTCGTTAAACACTCGTTCAGTCATTTGACCACTTGGTGTACATATTGCTTGCCACAAGTCAATGGAATTGAGTAAACAACATTCACCGTGCGTGCTACTAACTGCCTCCTATGGTTCACTATGCAAATGCTCCTTCTTGTGGTTTTATAATTCACAGGATTACAGAGCACTGATAGTTTTTTTTCGGAGCAGAGAACACAACAGTCATATCTACTTTATTGCTTGTATTTTTCAAGTTGTGCAAAATCTTATGTAAATACGGGAGGGGAGCACTGCGACTAACATTATCACTGATCGCACAGCCTAATGACCTCAAGCATTTTTTTTTTCATATTACCGACACCAGCACAAGCTGTTAATCCATCGGGAAATTCGCTCAGAGATGCTACCTTAAAGGCTGGCCTCAACGGAAATGTTGTAGTCCCGTGTGCTCAGATTTGGGTGCACGTTAAAGAACCCCAGGCGGTCGAAATTTCTGCAGCCCTCCAATAGGGCGTCTCTCATAATCATATGGTGGTTTTGAAACGTTAAACCCCACATATCAATCAATCAAACACTGGCCTCAAATCTTCCTCGCTTAGGGAGTTAGTGAAGCGAACATTTGCAATGCCCCATTTTAACAGCTTTCAAATGGCTGACATTGAAAGCAGTAAAACGGGGCATGGCAAACATTATCTCCATCATCTATGCAAGGGTGTACACCGTCTTCCATAGATGAGAAGGTATCGAAGTGAGCATAGCGTATAATGTTCCGTCGGGGTGTCTCGCCAATGCTTCTGTCTGAGCTACAACTGCCTAAGTGTACACAAGGCGCGATTGTATATACGCTCGCTGGATTTTGTGCCGACTGGTTGTGCACCGCGATCTCCGACGACAGCGCAGCTCTGGCCGACTGGACTCCCCCTACGTCATCTCCTGTCGCCGACAAGAGCTCTCACCGAGTGGTGCTGCGTACTCGGACTCCTGCGACCGTGTCCACGTTTCCTATCTCCTCTTTACTACCATCGTTTTCTGTCGTTTGCTGTCCCTGCGCCTCGCTCTCTCCTTCCTCTCTCGATCTATTTCGCTTTTAATCCTATTCTTTTAATCCCTCCTAACCACATCCCTTGTGAGCTACTGTAGAGGTGTCGCACTCTGATGCGGACAGTTACAGGGCTCACGTTTCTTTTCTTATCTCTTTAAGAAACGCATAAGTATACTTGCGAAGCACGGCCGACATGGAGATGGGACGGCGGGGCGAGCCGTCTCTATATACGCCGTTGCTGTCAGCCGACGGCGGTGAGGTCGGCGACCTTTAAAAGGAAACGGCGTCATCACCGCGAGTGAACGCGCGGCGAGAGAGAGTCGAAATCTTCGACGACAACGACGACTGGCGTCGACCCCTTTCGGCCTCGCCATTGCAGCCGGCCGTGGCCTCGCGAGTGCACGGCGCACCGGGGAGTGTACCTTATATACAGACATCCTGACGTCCCGCAGCGCGAACTAAGCGTGGATAAGGTGACACGTTACGGTAGCCTCACGCGCCACTGTTCGGTCGACCGTGTTAATTAAACGTTATGTGGAATGGTCACATCGTCTGCTTTGCTTGACCACCGAAACATAACGCGTATCGTTTTTTGACGTGCTGTGATGGTTCAAAGATAAAACTTCATTTTACGTGCCAGAGTATCGATCAAAGACACTCCGAACTGGGGTACTCCGGGTTGACTTTGACCATTTGCGACTATTTAATGCGCGTTTAAGACTGAAAATAGTATCTGAGATTTTACGTCCAAAAACCATGATATGATTATGATGAACGACGTAGTAGGGGACTCGACACTTCGACCATCTGGTGTTTTTTAACGTGCTCTGCGTGCACACTGTGCGATGTCAGCGCCCCGGCTGCGCTCTTTCATCCAGCGGCCATGACACTTACATTGCAATGTACACGGGCCTGTGGCGTTTCGCCTCCATCAAAAGGTCACCACCGCGGCCAGGATCGAATCCGCGACCTTCGAGCCACCAGCCGAGCGCCATAACCAATGCTTCACCATGGCGGACGTGCGTTCAAATCTACAGGGGAGATTTGTATGGAACGATTTGCATGAGAAAAATTGCGTTTTCTGATTTGCCTTTTGCAATGTACATCCTGTGAAGAAGAAGATGTGCCTGCAGCAAGCAGCATCGCCAACGCCCGGCTCTCTCGGCTCGTGCTTCGGTTCGTTGCTGTGCCGATCGCTGGACGGTTCATCACGCTGTCTCGTCGCTGTCTTTAACGGCTAATAAACTTCTTCACATTTGGTGGAAGGTGCTGTTAATCCCCGTTGCTACACCCTGGAGCTGCGAAGCCGCACGCTACCACCTGTCATGACTATCAACGCCACTACATCGACGCATTCGCTCCAGTTCAACTGCCCTGGCCATCCTAGGCTACGGGAGCCGAAGGTCTTCAGCGGTGCGGATGGTACCGACGTCGAAGACTGGCTTGAGCACTACGAACTGGTGAGCGCCAACAATAAGTGGGACGAAGCAGACAGGCTGGGCCACGTGATATTTTATCTCACTGGCGTCGCCGAATTGTGGTTTAATAACCACGAACACAACATCCCCACATGGAGCGTCTTCAAGACGTCATGTGCTGAAGTGTTCGGTCGGCCGGCTGTCCGCAAGCAGAGGGCAGAACAGCGCTTGCGCGTCCGCTCTCAGCAGACTGGCGAGACCTTTACCAGCTATATTGAGGACGTCGTCGACCTTTGCCGACGCGTGAATGACACCATGCCCGAATCTGACAAGGTCAAAAACATCCTGAAGGGCATCGACGACGGCGCATTTCAAATGCTCTTGGCAAGAAATCCGAGCACAGTTTCCGAAGTCTTCAGCTTGTGTCAGAGCTACGTCGAGTTGAACAAGCAACGCACTCTGACTCGGCAGCCTCAGCATGGTGGTCAGTCACTATCCAGTTTCGACACCCTGCTGGACAATTCACCGCTGCTTCAGCAAGTTCGAGCCTTCGTCCGTGAGGAAGTCGCCCGCCAACTTTCCCTAGTGCCCTTCACTCACGAGACCACCACCCGTCTACCTGCCCCGCTTCGCACTGCTATTTCGGAAGAGGTTGCCCAAGCTGTTCCTGTTGCGCACCACGAGCCGCCTCTATCCAGCCTTGCCCACTGTCAGCGTGCCGCGCAGCCGGTGGGCCCTCCTGTCGCCTATCCGCCAGCCGTGCAGCCTGTGGCCGCGCCGCTAACGTATGCAGCGCAGCCTGTGGCTCCTCCTGTCGCCTGCTCGCAAGTGATGCAGCCTGTAGCAGCGCCGTTCACATATGCAGACGCTGTGCGTAGGCTTCCGCAACCACCCTATACCTCGCGCTCACAGCCCGCACACCCGGCTGCTTATACTGCACCTTGGGTGGCACCACCAGTAGCCAATTCTTGGAGGACGCGCGATAACCGACCGATATGCTACGCCTGTTTTACTCCCGGACACGTTGCCCGCTACTGCCGCCGTCGACCTCAGACGTTCGGCGACTATGTCCGATCGTCGCAACCCGGCAGCCAACCCTTCGCGCAATACGGGCCGGTCTCGTCACCTCGCTATGCCCCTACTAACGACCCCTACTAACGACCCCGACTTCGTGATGCCGCGCGCACCCTCTCCTCGTCGGCGATCGCCCTCCCCAATGCGTCGGCGGCCTAGACCTTCTGACCAGGAAAACTAAGCACCGCAGTTCAAGAGGCAAGAACTGCGCCATTTTCGAACTGTCTAAGCCCTCGCCCCTCTCCTGCTAACGTGGTCGCAGTAACTGTTGAAGGTTATTCTACTTTCGCCCTTGTAGACACCGGCGCCGCTATTTCTGTTATTGCCGCTAATGTCTGCCGTGTATTACGTAAAGTCACGACGCCGCTTTCGGGACTGTCACTCCACACCGCAAGTGCACAGCAAGTAACGCCTCTCGCAGCCTGCACTGCAAGAGTGTCCATCGAAGGCATTGTTTACACTGTGGAGTTTATTGTCCTCGCTGTTTGTTCGCATGATGTCATCCTCGGATGGGACTTCCTATCCCGCCATAATGCCGTCATCGACTGCGCACGAGCTGAAGTTGAGTTTTCACCCTTTTGTGATGTCCCATTACTTGACGCTCTTCATCAGCCACCGAAGTTGTTCGTCCATGAAGATACCGATATTCCACCTGAAAACTTCGCACTTGTTCCAGTTTCATGCAACGCCTACACTGACGCTACAGTCTTATTTATGCCTTCCGATATCTTCACGAGTCGTCGAGCTCTGCCGCTGCCTTTCGCAATGATTGACCTTGCCGCCGGAAGAAGTAATATGTTCATACTCAACCCGCTTTCCACACCTGTCACTTTGCTTGCGAGGGAATGTCTCGGCCGCGTGCAGGATCTCGACCCTTCGTCTTTGGTTGATGTCCCGGATGACTACTGCGACCACCCAAAATCACTGTCGGCCCTCGAGGAGTCGTCCAAGGATACGTTTTCCAGCGCCATCGCCGACACCCTCACTCCCACCGAACATGCCAACCTGCTTGATCTTCTGCATGAGTTCCGGAATTCCTTCGATGTGTCCCAACCTCAACTAGGCCGCACGTCGCAAGTCAAGCATCATGTTGACACCGGCCTACACCAGCCACTGCGTCAAAGACCATACCGTGTCTCCACTGAAGAGCGCCGCGTCATGAACGATCAAGTTGAAGATATGCTTCGTAGAGACGTCATTCGACCATCTCACAGTCCCTGGGCGTCTCCTGTCGTCCTGGTGCGTAAGAAAGACGGATCTATCCGATTTTGCGTAGACTATCGTCGTTTGAATAAGATAACCCGCAAGGACGTATATCCTTTGCCGCGCATTGATGACGCCATTGACACCCTTCACGGAGCGGAATTCTTCTCGTCGCTGGATTTGCGGTCTGGCTACTGGCAAGTTCCAATGGCTGAAGCCGATCGCCAAAAAACTGCATTTGTTACACCTGACGGACTATACGAGTTTAACGTCATGCCCTTTGGGCTTTGTAACGCGCCCGCCACGTTTGAACGACTTATGGATGATACGCTACGTGGCCTCAAGTGGAATATGTGCCTCTGCTACCTCGACGATGTCGTGGTTTTCTCGCACGACTTTCCTACGCACCTCCTTCGCCTCAGGCAGGTTTTGACTTGTCTGACCAACGCTGGCCTGCAGCTTAACCTGAAAAAATGCCGCTTCGCTGCACGCGAGCTCGTCATCCTAGGCCGCATCGTGTCGAAGCATGGCGTATTACCTGACCCAGCAAAACTTCGAGCAGTCGCAGAATTTCCCAAGCCGACGACCATGTAGGAACTTCGCAGTTTTGTAGGCCTATGCTCATATTTCCGGCGCTTTGTTCGCAATTTTGCATCCATCATGTCACCATTAACCCAGCTTCTTCGCGGTGACGTGAACCTCTCCTCCTGGTCCCCTGCATGTGACGTTGCCTTCACTACTCTGCGCCGTCTGCTCACCTCGCCACCTATTCTTCGCCACTTCGACCTGACGGCTCCTACTGAAGTGCACACCGACGCCAGCGGCGTCGGGCTAGGTGCTGTCCTCGCCCAACGAAAACCCGGCTATTCAGAATACGTTGTAGCCTACGCTAGCCGCACTCTGACGAAAGCCGAAACTAATTACAGCGTGACAGAAAAACAGTGTTTGGCTCTGGTGTGGGCGCTTGGAAAGTTCCGGCCGTACTTATACGGCCGCCCGTTCGATCTAGTAACTGATAACCACGCGCTTTGCTGGCTCTCCACGCTGAAAGACCCTTCTGGCCGCCTTGCGCGATGGGCCCTCCGCATCCAGGAGTACGACATTCGCGTCGTATACCGCTGTGGACGCAAACACTCTGACGCTGACGCCCTGTCCCGCTCACCTTTGCCACCAGATCCGACGTGCGGAAACACGTGCCTCCAGTACTTGTCATCGTTAAATCTTGACTCAATTGCCACCGAACAACGTCGTGACCCGTGGATCGCATCTCTTCTCGAATATCTATCCGGTACGCCCAACCTTCCGGTATCTCGATCCCTCCGACGTCAAGCTTTCCATTTTGCCATCCGCGATCAACTTCTCCATCGACGCAACTACTCTCCTGATGGCCGCCGGTGGCTACTGGTCATTCCACGCACGTTGCGATCGCAGGTATGCGCTTCTCTTCACGATGATCCACAATGTGGCCACGCCGGGGTGTTCAAAACATATGAACGCCTTCGCCATCGCTATTACTGGCGCCGCATGTACAATTTCGTACGCAAATTTGTGCAGTGCTGTCCTGACTGCCAGCGACGCAAATCAACACCGCTACGTGCTACTGGCGAATTGCAGCCACTTCCGTGCCCTGCCAAGCCTTTTGATCGCGTTGGCGTTGACCTCTACGGCCCCCTTCCATTGACATCAGATGGCAATCGGTGGATTATAGTGGCGGTCGACCATCTAACACGCTACGCCGAAACAGCCGCTTTACCGAGCGCTACCGCTCAGGAGGTCGCCTCTTTCATTTTACGTCAATTTATCCTTCGACATGGTGCCCCTCGAGAGCTCCTTAGTGACAGAGGCCGCGCTTTTCTCTCCGAGGTCGTCGAAGCTCTGCTTTCGCAATGCCACGTCATTCATCGGAAAACGACAGCATACCACCCGCAGACTAATGGGCTAACAGAACGGTTTAACCGCACGCTGGGTGATATGCTCTCAATGTACGTGGAATCTAATCATAGCAACTGGGACCGTGTTCTCCCATACGTGACATTTGCATACAATACTGCAATACAAACAACCACGGGATTTTCACCTTTCTTTCTTCTTTATGGACGTGACCCTTCCCATACAATTGATACTCTACTTCCCTACCGTCCTGATGCTTCCGAATGTCCACCTATCTCCGATGCTGCTCGACAAGCCGAAGAGTGCCGCCAGCTCGCCCGTGCGTTCACCTCGGACGAGCAGCAACGCCAGAAAGAAAACCGTTGCACCTCTCTTCCGGATCCCAACTATGCCCCAGGGTCTCTCGTGTGGCTTGCCATCCCATACCAAACGCCGGGACTCTCATCAAAACTTGTCCCCCGGTACGAGGGGCCTTACACCGTTTTAGAGAAAACCTCTCCGGTTAATTACCTAATTGAGCCAGTTTCCCGATCGGATGACATGCGCCGGCGTGCACGTGACATCGTTCATGTTTCCCGCCTAAAACCGTATCATGAGCCTCTCCCTGAAACTTCTTAGGTCGCCAGGATGGCTCTTTTTTCAGCGGGGGCGATTGTGAAGAAGAAGATGTGCCCGCAGCAAGCAGCATCGCCAACGCCCGGCTCTCTCGGCTCGTGCTTCGGTTCGTTGCTGTGCCGATCGCTGGACGGTTCATCACGCTGTCTCGTCGCTGTCTTTAACGGCTAATAAACTTCTTCACAATCCTCACAGCTGAAGTGGTTGCTTACGCGGACTAGATGAAGGAAAAGAGAGTGAAAGACTAAGAGCAAGAAGAAAGACACAAACAGCATGCGCTTACTTGCAATAAAGGTTTATTTGTCAACGACGCGCAATATTATACTTGTGCAGTCCAGAACGAAATAAAGAAGGAAGAATAAAGATGTTGGTCCCGTATCTTCACATGTTACACTGCAAATGTCGTCGAAAGACGATAGTCTTGCGTCTGGAGAGAGTGAACAAAACGTTTATTTGATGTTCTGTGCAAGAAAATTGGTGAATGGTATTCTGGAGGCGCTGCGTTAGAGTGCCTCGAGCGTGCAGCGGTGGCGAACGAGCGCATCAAGTCGCGTCACACGTGAGACATGAGCGCTATCTGGCAGTTATCCTGGAAAACGAAGCGCTCGGCGTGCGCGCCCGTCTCTGAGGTGATAAGGTGTAAAACGCAGAGACGACGGGTAGGTGCCACCACCGTGTCGGCTTAGCAAAGCGCTGGAAACGCTTGCCTTTTCGTGCAAGCGTGGCATGGTCAGCGCAGCGTGATAAAACGCTACGTTTTTTAAAATTACTTGTATTTGCCTTTTCTAGTAAAAGGCGCACATGCAGAAGATATACGTTTTGTTATGGTGCCTCAGATATGCGCTATAGTTGCTTTGTAATTGACAATCGCACACTGAGTATGAACGCTGAATCTTGAGCAATATTGGTGGGTGCTGCGGATGGGGTCGGCCATTTGGAGAATCGTTTGGTCACTTTGGTGCCATTTAGAGTTCCGTTAAGGGCGAAAAAACAGACTGATAGACGGACAGATCAAAATTTTAGGGGCGAAGCTCTTTATAGCGGCACCCGTTCGTCCCTCGTAGCCATTGTAGTAGTGTGTAACAAGTATAACATTTTGACCTCTGAAGTGGTGCCGGTGAGAGATTTCTTCTGTGCGTTGTTGAACAATAAAAGATAATGCTCAATGTAGATGCAAATGGCTGCTAAGGTGGAATGAGAGATAGGAGAATTCGGCTTTTAGTTACTAACCACGCTGCAAATTTTTTATTGTTCAACAACGCACAGAAGACAAGAAAGGGTTGCTACGTTATACTCGCTGGGCGTAACCTCCTAGGTTTTCGAAAGGTTTAGCGAGCGTTTGGCCGCAGTGCCATGAATACAGTGAACTAGTATATATACCATGAACTCGAGGTGGTTAAAGGTGGGAAGTACACACGAAGCGCAAGCCGTAAGAAAGTGTGCGTGTGCCTCCTCTCGTTCAGTCCTTGGAATGTCTGCTAGATGGCGGTGCTTCTATATGAGGAATATATGATGAAAATATGCGAGATGGTGGTACTTGGAGTGTTGAATAGGTGGACGAACGGACACACAGACAGATGCATGGACGGATGCACGGATGGCTGCACGGACGGATGGACTCATGGACGGACGCAGGAGCGGATGCATGGACGAAAGCAGAGACGGACGCACAGATGAACGTGCAGGCGCACGAACAGACGCACGCACGGACGGGCGGATGGACGCATGGGCGGCCACACTGACGCACGCATGGATGGACGGAAGCAAGAACGAATGGACGGACGGATGCTTTGCCCCACTATCCATCATTCACTCCGTGAATATTCTGCCATTTTTTTGCGTCGAAGGTCCCCAAGAAAGACTATTGTCTTTTATAAACGAAAATAACATGAATAAAATACCACCATTATCGCTGTAAACCTTGCACATTGAGCGTATAACCATCTGAGAGATAATCATTTTACGTGTGCGCGAGCAGTGCAGGCCCGCTCACGCACACGTTTCCCATGCTCAGCTATTTCCGAGTCCTCCGGCATTCCGCGTGTCAGCTAATCCCATTGATGCTTGTCAACCGCACCGCGCTCATATTCAAAAAACACAGCCACAGCCAGCGGCAGTGGAGACCAAAGTGCCCAGATAGCAGAGAAGAAACGCTGTAAACATGTTCTTCTAGACGCTCCTCGAGACACTGGCGTCTTTGATCCATGTACCGCTTGCCACAAGACGGCGTAGCTGCGTTACCGAGTTCCTGGGTGTTATATATCTTAATATTATTTTTGTCAAATTTGCGTACCCAGAAGAAACAAGAAGAGAGCAGGCTTCTAGTCATTCCATTTTCGGCAGTAGGTTTAAGTTTAACCGCAGATAACGTTCTAAGTTTTGGTGCCTCTGCCTTGGGACATCGTCACAGAAACTTATTTGACGTGGTATGTAATTTTATTAAAGCAACTAAACGCATTAGAAAACACTGTATTCTTTAATATATACTCGAAAAAATAGTGATCAAATCGTAAATGTGAATAAATGTAGATCATACATTCTCTAATTTCATCGGGTGAGACAAACTGAGCGGTCTGGTCAGACTCAAATTTTTGAAACTTTCGTTATGGTATGAGCACTCATTTTACTTTCTTTTTCTTTTTTAATATTATTCTTAATTTTTCTGACTGTATTTCTTTATCATTGTAAATTGTTTAAAATGATTTTTTCTCTCTAAGTTTTTAGTATTAGGTTGGCAATCAGTACTGCCATTCATAGGCTATGTACAAGAAGTTTCTTGGCCAATCCCCCAGAGTGGATATGCGCCAGAACCGGCATGCAACAAACAAACAAACAAACAAACAAACAAACAAACAAACAAATGGGCACAGTGTTATTCTATTCTTTCAGAAATAGTGCAGAGACAGAGGAAACCCAGGAAAGGTAGGCTTGTCGGGCATCGGTTATGAAAACGGAAGGCCCCGACTTTTGTCAAATGAAGATACTGACCTAAGCACCTATTTTGAAAGAGATCAACCATTATCCACTGATAAAGCCAGGAGAAAACTGGAAGCCTGGCTGGTTGGTTTTGATTTCCATTCATATTACCAGTGGAACTAAAGCAGGGACAAAGAAAGATGCCTGGTTGAGGAACTCCAACTATCATTAAAGAAAGACGCCCGCAGGACGACCACTCGACATTGTCCTACGTGCATCTTCCTCTGTCCCTGTGTTATTTTCGGTGATAATGCGTGTTAGAGGTCAAGAACATGTGTACGTTAAGGTCAAGGGGCGATGATCACAAACAAAGCAAGGAAACAGACCAAGATGTAAAACAATCATGCTGTTGGCGCACGCGTTTTACGCCAAGCCCGCGACACGGTTGGCAGCACGCAATCCCGCCCTTCCTTCCTTGGACTGTGCATTTCTATCGGGTCTTTCGCTGTAGCACTGGACCGTCTCCTTCTTATGTGCGAACGCATGCAACGGATACTTATCTTGGCCGAGTTTCTTAAGTAGCGGTAGTCACGCGTGCCTCGTATGACCAGTCTCTCTCTATATAGTTTTGCCCAACCGCCCCCCACTTGCAGAGCGCTGGAGTCTATCGAGGTGAGATGTAATCTCAATTATCCTGTTTCTTCAATAATCTATTTTATTACACTTTTATATTTAACGACAGCGTGATCATTAAGCGTAACTAACTGGATTCCCAGAGAAGGCAAGCGGGTTAGGGGGAAGCAGAAAATTAGGTAGGCAAATGAGATTAAGAAGTTTGCGGGTATAAATTGGCAGCAGCAAGCACAGGACCGAGTTGACTGGCGGAACATGGGAGAGGCCTTTGTCCTGCAGTGGACGTAGTCAGGCTGCTGCTGCTGATGATGGTGGTGGTGATGATGATGATGATGACGATAGCGTAGCCCTATCGAAAAAAAACAAATGGTGGGCATGGTGGAAACCACCACCCACAATTATAGTGGATTAATGTAGTGGGTGAATGGTGGGAAACGCCCACCATGACGCATGTTGGGTATGGTGGGTGCTGCAGTGCCGGCAACACTTGAGCGCGAAATGACGTCAGAATCACCGTGACGAGCTGCCACAAAAAATAAAAAAGAATTCTATAAAAACGGTATAAAAAACACTCGTCCCGTAAAAAAAAAAAAACAAGGCGCCACGGAGGATCGAACGTGCAACCTGCGCATTCCCATTCGAAGACGCTAACCACTGCGCCACACTATTTTTTTTTCTTTATTTCCGGTAAACTTCACATGCGGGTTGCTACGCTTAATATATTACAATTCACATTGAGCAATACAAAAAACTGGAAAATAACTAAGCCCTTCAAGCATTACTATAACACATCACGTTCTAGAATTCCTTCATGGTCAGTAGGGCTTCTACCCTTTCTACCCATAAAGGTACACATTCATCTGTTCTTACTACCTCGAGAAATCTTGAGATGCTTTCTTTAAAATACTCTCTTGCTGGTCTTCTGTCTGGGTCACAATGAAATCCAGCCATTCTCGAGCGCCATATACTATGCAAGGCAGTCATCATAATAAAATCGAAAGGTAATCCATCATCATTCTCTATATCCAAATACCTGATCCCATGAGGATCTAACGGGAACTCTTTTTTGATTGTCCTTTGTAATACGTCCCAAAAATAAACTCCTTCCCAACAGTGCAGAAAAACATGGTCAATAGTTTCCGGTTTCTTACAGATGAGACAGTGAGATCCCCAAGGCATATAAAACCCACGCTCCTCTAGGAAGGTTCTTACAGGAAGTGTTCCAGTGTGTAATTTGAAAAAGAACGTTTTCGCACTTGGAGCTGCTGGCATTTTTTTAACTCGTTTAAGTACATTCTGGCCCTTGCGTGCTGTATATAGCGCTCTGTACAATGGGATGGGGAGCATCGTGTCACATAAATCTTTGTACAGTTTTTTCTTTCCAACAGACCACAGGTAGTCAGTTGAAAACCGAACACACAAAAACCGCACGCTGGCCACTACTTCTTTCATGTATCCTTGCACAGCCCCTGGGGTAACATGGGTGCTCACAACAAACTCGGGCAACAGTCTACTTAGTCTTGTTTGACACACTGTTAGTAGGAAAGGGTCTCTTGTCTCACGAAAAAAGAAAAACCTATTTACTAACTGCTTGATAAACAGATGTCCTAGCCCAAGGCCTCCACACTTCACCCGTCTAAACAAATTCGTGCGACTGCACCTTTCCCAGTTAGAACCCAACACAAATACTGCAAACACCCGATGTAATTTTTGCACATTGACCCGGGAACAGTACAGCACTTGCATCACATACCACAGTTTTGACACAAAAAACCAGTTGCATGCAGTAGCCCTTGCAAACATGGACAGATAGGTTGCATTCCACCTATTCGCTTTCTCTTTAATTTCTTTCGTTTGCTGTGTCCAATATTCATCAGTACTTTTGTATGACTCAAGCGGTACTCCGAGATATTTAACTGGCGTTCTTGTCCATTTAATTGCTGCAAAAAATTCTGGTGTTGAAGGCCAATATCCATGCCAGAAGCCGAGGCATTTACCCCAGTTTATGTGGCTTCCTGTAACTTCGGCGAAAGATTTAGAAACTCTGATTGATTCTACAATACCGCCATAGGTAGTGCTACAAATCGCAACATCATCAGCGTATGCGAGTAGTTTGACCTCTGAAGATTGTACTCTAAACCCATTAATGATGTCATTCTGCAATATCGACTGACATAAAGTTTCAATATAGATGCAAAACAAAAGTGGACTAACAGGGCAACCTTGACGCACTGAGCGCTCGATTCTTATGGGGGGGCCCAATGTCCTGTTGATAATTAGTCTCGTACTACCGTTCCGATATGCCATGGCTACTCCGTCAATAATTATCTTACCAACATTAATGTGCTTCAATACTGCAAACAAAAGAGCGTGGGAAACGCAATCAAACGCTTTCTCCAGATCCAGCTGAAGTATAGCCACACGAGCTTGACTGGTGTCAACACATTCGAGCACGGATCGCATTTTATGAACATTTGTAGCTATTGACCGCCCTTTGATTCCACACGTTTGGTGTGGACCAACGATATCTTTTATAACTGACTGAAGTCTAGCTGCCAAAATTTTCATTAATATTTTGTAGTCTACATTTGTCAGTGCGATTGGCCTGTACGCTGTGACGTGCCTGAGCTTTTCAACCTCGTCTGTTTTCGGAATAAGAACGGTACGCGATTCACCAAAGGATTAGGTAATTTCTTTTCCTGATATGCCTCATTAAATACGCCCGCAAGTATTGAAGACAATTCACTTTTAAAACATTTGTACCACTTGGCACAAAGACCATCTGGTCCTAGAGATTTCCCGGGATTTAACTTATCAATCGCCCGTTCAACTTCAGATGCAGATATAGATAATTCCAAAGCTTTTTTCACTTCCTCATTCACTTGCGGCATGCGTCCTAAATATTCGTCTTTAAATCTTTCTAGGTTTACCTGTCTACACGCAAAAAGGGTTTCAAAATGACTTGAAAATACGGATAAAATGCTGTCCGTATCGGTTACTTCGTGACCGTCCTTCTCTATTTTTTCGATATGATTCCGTCGAGCGTTCGTTTTCTCCACGCCTAACGCTCTTTTGGTCGGCGTCTCTCCAGCCGCTAAAGCCTCAGCCCTAGCACGGACGAGAGCACCGCGGTAGCGTTCCTCGTCAAACAGAGCAAGTTTCTGCTTAATATTGCGTATGTCAATTTTATACTCTCCCGGTTGTTTGCACTCCAAGTCTATTAGTCTTTCCAAAGTCTTTCGGAGTTCTTTTTCATTCTTTTTCCTTTCGTAACTCAATGCGCAAGAACGATCAATAGCTTTTATTTTTATTCTCTGCTTGAACTGTTCCCATTGTTCTGCAAGTTTAACTTCATCATCCATTTTTATTTCATTGATACAGTTCATTACCTGATCTAAGAAATACTCGTCATTGATCAAAGTGGAATTCATCTTCCACAGCTCCCATGAGAAAGTTCCACCTTTTGTTTTCTCTCCCATATCACATTTAACTAAACAATGATCACTGAAGTGTATTGGGTAGACAGCATATGTCTTACAGTGGGCTATTAATTCAAGCGACACGTAAATGCGATCAAGACGCGCATGGCTATTCCCCTGAAAATGTGTGAAACGCACATCCCGCGTTCCCTCCATACAGCTGCCCACGTCTTCTAACTCGAATTCAGTAACTACGTCCGCTAGCGTCCTACTACTTTTATCGTAAATGGCGCGTCCGTTTGCTCGATCTCGCCCATTGAGGACGCAGTTAAAATCACGCAGTAATACATATTTCCTTTCCAAAGTGAAGTGCTGCTTTAGGCTGGAAAAAAAACATTGCTCGCTCCTCGCAAATGGTTGGTGCATAAATACACACTATACGCCACTGACATTCATTGAATACTAAATCACAGGAAACCAATCTACCAGATGGGCAAGAAAAGGTATCTTGCACTACCAGACCCGGTACCTTCTTAATGAACAAAACACAGCCTGCAGAAGTGCCTATTGCTTGAGTTACAATTGCGTAGTAACGCGTCGTGAACCTCAGCACCATGCCCCGGGCCTCCTCCTCACCGTCTACTTTTGTTTCTTGTACAGCTAGCACATCCAGATCATGATCCACAAGTAGCCTGTAGACCTGGCTCTGTTTCCGCTTGGCGGCGAGACCTCGAACATTTAACGTTGCCACTCTAAGTTTCGGTGCAACAGCCATGTCTACACAGTGAAGAAGTTAGCCCGGGGCATGGTGCTTACCTTCTGCGTCTAGCATAGAGCTAGACATCTTCGGAGCCTCCAGGTGGACCCGTGCCACTGGAGGACAAAGGTGGCCAGTGATTGTCCGATATCGGGTTGGGACGCAGCCTTGTGCTGCTGCGTCTGAACGAGGTTGCCGCCTTCGCAGGTGGCCCCTCTTCTTGCTTTTCGCTGGACGCCTCACGCCGTCCTGCAGACTGCTCGCGGGGTCTTTTGCTTGGCGCCCCACCACTGATACTCTCGCACGACACTGAGTGTTCGGTTAATTCCACCGGCTCAGGCTCCTTCGATGAGGTGCTTGTGAAGCCTTCTTCGGCTTGGCCGGCTGGCTCTTGAGTAACCACCTCCCCAGATGCTATGTCTGCTTTGGCTGTTGGTTCATCACCACCAGTCGGTGTAACTGTACCTGTTGAAGGTTCAGGGTTCACCGCGTCGCCTGCGCCTTTCACCGCGTCTTCAGCCTCGGTCACGTCCATCACCAATTCTGCTGTGTCGTCACCTTCGGCTGATCCGATAGCCGATGCATACGTGCGCATGCACGCATCTTCGCTGTGGCCGAACCGCCGACAACGCGAGCATCGGGGTACCTTACACTCTCTTCTAACATGGCCGGTACCTTGGCAGCGCAGACACTGCATTGGCCGACCAGGTGCAACCACAAGTGCCAGTTCACCAGCCACCCTGATTTGATGGGGGAGATCTTCAACCTTCACGCCACCCTTGAGCTTAAGAAGCACAGTCCGTGTGGTTGAACCCTTGTCGCTGACACCCTGAACACGCCAATGCTCCCTTGTGACTTGTACGACCTTCCCATAAGCCGCCAACGCCGTTCGCACGTCTTCATCGTTGACGCCGTACAGCAGCCAATGAAGACGCAGCCGCACCTGCTGATCCTGGGGGTCTACGATGATGCAGCGTCGGCCCTTGACTTTCAACTCCTTCACATCCAGCAAGCGTTTCGTAGCGTCCGCGTTGTTCATGGTGACCGCCCAGACATGATTTATCTGGTAGGCCCCCAGTGCCAACACCTCCGGCAGCAGTCCTGTAGGTCCGAGCGCGTCTCGGAAATCTTCGACTCGATACGGTCTGCCGCGCACATCACCGTGTAAAAACACGGTGTTTTGCGCGACGCGTCCCTTGGGCAGTGGTGGCAAAATAATCTCATATCCTGCGTCTTGGTCTTCGGTCATCCTGTTACCGCGGCTAGTATGTGCCGCAAACGCCGCTCCTACGGAGCACATGATTCTTGCGTCCGACGCGCGTGAGAGCCGACGAAAGAATGAACTGCGCCACACTAACATGACGTTGGCTGTGTGTTAAATACTTAGTTGGCATACAAACTTAAGGCTCAACTTAAGTTATGTTTGTCGTGTACACAACATAGACAAGATCTATACCTGCTACTAAAAATTGCAAATTTATTAAACACAACCACCTGCGGCCTGTAACGATTGCCACTATGTTAATGGCACTAGTGCTATTTTTTTACAATTCACAACTTCAAGAAAATAAACCAAGTAGACTGGGGAGCAGCAACAGTTTACCGGCGGGGTCTGCCAAGTTTAATATCCGTTTCGCGCTCGTTCTAAAGGGCGACATCTGCTCACGCTTTATGACGCTTCTAGGCTCATTCCATAGATACGCCCGCCTAATTTATTTGATTGAGTATTGGGATGCTTTTCGTGCAATGTAGAGGGCGGTCGCGGCAGCGCAATGCTGTAGCTCTTTCGCTAAAGCAGCAACTACATAACGGCTTGGCCAAAACGAATGCAGTGTGCCGGAAACATTACGCTATCATATTGGTTCACCAAGCACAGGAATTGCCATGTCTGAGTTCTCGTACAAGAGCTAGAGAAGTGCCGGCGAGTGCGACCGGCGGCTGTCGGTGAGAAGACACTTAATTACGTTCTCTGGGAGTGCTTTAATCGCGTCGCATCGATGTTTGTTGCTTCTTGAGCGGACACCATACACAATGAAAAATGCTTCATTTAGGTTAATTGATGCCATATGGCTGCGCTGTATTGTGATACTTAATCGTCGTAATCGTGTATTCTGAAACCCGGAAGCACGGATAACACAATTGTACGGGCTCGGTCACTAGGACTAACCTTTGGTGGTAGAATCATGGTGGTAGAACATGTAGTGTACAGATCCCAGCTTGGTACACTATATAATTTGCCCGCAATTATAAGCCCACCCGTCATCTGGTTACTGCTTCCCAGCATTATCGCGATGGTGGGCAGAGCTTCTCAGCTTGGTACACCATGTGGCCCACCATAACAAGCAGCACCCATCATCTGCTTAGTGCTTCCCAGCATTATCGCAATGGTGGGAAGAGTTTCTCAGCTTGGTACACCATGTAGCCCACCATAATAAGCGCCACCCACCATATGCTTAGGGCTTCCCAGCATTATCGCAATAGTGGGCAGAGTGTCCCATTATTGCCCACTATCTAGCCTCTGCTTTCCACCATCATTTCCGCTTTACCCATCATCTGTACACCATACCACCCAGTATGTCCCGGCATAACCACCATATTTTTCACTACGTCCCACCATAGCCATCATAATTTCCACCATGCCCACTATTATTTCCACTACGCCCACCATGTTTTCCAGTATCCACCATGGCAATTTTTCCGATAGGGAGGCCTATACCTTCGTACTTCAATCTGTATATGCCGATACACTTTGTCTTTGTTAGCGCCTTTCTACTATAGCCTATTTAGATAATGCTGTAGCTATCAAATAAATTTAGATAATGCTGTAGCTATCAGTCCGTCCGCGCTTCCATCGGTCCGTTAGTTCTAGCGTCCGTCCGTCCGTCCGTCCGTCCGTTTGTTCGTGCATTCATGCATCCGTCCGTACATCCGTGCGTACGTCCATGCGTCCATTCATCCGTCCGTGCGTGGGTCCATCCGTGCGTCTGTTCATCCGTTCGTCTACTTGTCTCTCTGTCCATCCGCCTGTCCGTCCATCTATAGTGAACACTTCAAGTACTGCAATCTCGCTTCTTTTCGTCATATTGCCGCATGTTGTTAGGCACCTACCGAAGTCTTGCCCCGCTTCCTGCTCTTATGAATTCTGCCACACCAACTGACAAGCCAAACGCGCCAAGCTAAACGCGCCAACGCGCCATGCAACGCTGGCTGCAGGTGTCTCCACATCACGCGCTGGACAAGGAACGCTGGTGGTTTTTCGAGGAGCAGCTCGAGGCGAGACGCAGGAGAAGTTGACGAGGTTTTGACCAGTGAGCTCACAACCTTTGTGTATTTAGTTGACGGGCACAAGTTCGCCATTAATAAATAGCTGTTTTAGCTTCCGGCACTGTATTTGTTCGTTACAAACTGGTGGATGTGCGGGGTAATGATTCCAAGCCCATCTCAGCATAGGGAACATAGCCCAGAACCCCGAAGGTTGGAGCCAGCGCTGTTGACTCCCGTACACCAACGAACGAGTCGTCGCCTACGAGGTGAGAAGCCCGAGTTTGGTGCCCTCTTCGATTCTTCGAGACCAGTGGAGGACGTAAGTTCCGGAGCCCCTGCAATGGCCACCCAAGCGAGTTCATTTCCATCGCATATCGTCATGGACCCACCCCACATACCAGAGGTATTTCATGGTGATATTTTCGAGGATTCCGAGGACTGGCTCGACGGTTTCGAACGCGTTGCCAGACTGAACGGTTGGAACGAAGTTAGGAAACTTCGCTACGTCTACGTGGCACTGCAAGATTCTGGACGTACGTGGTTCGAAAACCACGAAGCGTCCTTATTATCGTGGGACGACTTTCGAAGAGAGTTTCTTGCTACGTACCCAAACACGGACCGCAAAGAAAAGGCAGAGGCCGCTCTTCAGACGCGAAACCAACGTGAACAACGAGAGCGTCGCCATAAACATTGAAGACATGTCTCGACTGTTCCGCCGGGCCGACCCGAACATGGCTGAGGAAAAGAAGTTGCGCCACCTGATGCGTGGAGTGAAGGAGGAGCTTTTTGCAGGCCTGGTGCGTAATCCACCGCGCTCTCTTGCTGAGTTCAGATCAGAGGCAACCATGATAGAAAAGACCCTGCAGCAGCGCGCGCGCCAATACAACCGGGACGTAAGCGTCTCATCTGTTAGCGCGGCGTCGACGACCCTCACGAGTAACATTGATCTCTTGCGTGAAATGGTGAGAGCTGTCGTAAAGGAAGAACTCCAGAAAATACAAATGACTCAAGCTCATCCAGCGATGTCCTCACTTGCCGACGTTGTGCGCGAAGAAGTGCGGCAAGCGGTTCTACAACCACAACCTCAGGTTCTACAGCGCTCACAACCGGAGCCTCCGCCTCAGTTGTCGTACGCGCAAGCTGTACGACAGGACCTCGGACGCATGAATCGGACGGCTGCGACTGCTGTGATGCCTCCGACGTTTTCTCCGAGTACGCCGCTACCAATGCCGGAAGCAAGACCACGTAAGAGCGATGTATGGCGCACTGTAGACCGGCGGCCCCTTTGCTACCACTGCGGAGAAGCAGGTCACCTTTACCGGGCGTGCCAGTATCGTCGAGCGGGACTGCGTGGTTTCCCAGTCAATGCACCATGCCCACGGAACGGTGAACGGCCCTACGAAATCGAAGAATACTTGTCTTCACGCTATTCCCCTCAAGACACGCAACAACGGGAGTCGCGTTCGACAGCACCGATGCGCTATCGGTCGCCGAGTCCTCGTCCGTCATCAAATCTCCGAAGATCACGTTCACCTAGCCCGCGGCGGGAAAACTAGAGCCAGCGACCTCTGGAGGTGAGGCCGCTGATATACTGACAACTGAAGACCCTCCATTGTTAGCCCGACAGGACGGTGGCAGTTACGCAACGACGGTCAAGTGCAGTAGTAGCGACGTTACCTCCGAGATATTAGTCACGATCGACGACGTCGAGGCCGTTGCGCTAATAGACACTGGTGCAGACTATTCCGTTGTCAGTAATGCTCTCGCAAAGAAGCTTAAGAAGGTGATGACTGAGTGGACCGGAC
>NC_051169.1:87309088-87414088 GCF_013339725.1 Rhipicephalus microplus | reverse complement strand
CTCTGTACAGTGGGGAACACACTATTACATAATTTTTGTATTTTTTTCTTTCAAACAGATTACAGGTAGTCAGTCGAAAAACGGACACTCGAAAAGAGCTTATGTAGCCTTGCATCGCATCTGTCATAACATGAATGCTTATAACAAACTCAGGCAACAGTCTGCCTAGTCTTTTTTGACACACTGCTAGCAGGAAAGGATCTGTTGTCTCACGGAAAAAAGAAAACCTGTTTACTAACTGCTTGATGAAGAGATGTTCTAGCCCAAGGCCTCCACTCTTACTTAACCCGTCTAAACGAATTCCCGCGATTCCAGATTCTCCAGTTAGACCCCACACAAATATAGCAAACGTTCGACGTTGTTTATGCACCTTTACCCGGGAACAGTACAGAACTGCTTGTGAATACAGTGCAAAAAACTTCCTTTGTTTGTAAATGCAGTGAAAGTAACTTTCATGCTTTAAAAGCACACGCATTTTTTATACATACAACATGAAATATTTAAGTAATAATGTGTGGTGCACGCGTACATTGCCATGTGTATCAGAACATGTGATAATCGTAATGACTTTGTGGTTTAAAGCCGGTCACCCACTACACAAGGCACACACGTTACTGCGCCTATTTACTTAAACAGCAATTTCAAAAAGACTTCATGAACTAAGTATTTGAAGTACGTGCTGGAGACAAGATAACAGGACGTCTAACATAACAGGTCAACGCATTGGTTAACACTATTTCTAGGGTTCTTGAAACATGCGTCTTTTTTTTTAAGCATGCATCGTTTAGAATGTGTCATTGCTCGAGCTATCCTATTAAATATACAACGAGGTGTGACTTACAGTATTAAGTATGTTATAAAGGCTTATAAGCTGCGAATAAAGTGTATGGCAGTAATTATTACATAAATTAATTTTGATAAATGAAGCACGTAGCTATTGCCTTTTTAGCTTGTCTTTTATTTGGCGTACAAGAGTAGTCTATATACAATGTAATGAGTTGACATGTTTACTATCCTTTTGTTTCCCTCCATGTTCCATACCAGACGATGTATTAACACATGATACTCATGTATAACCGTTGTACTAGCCTCTGCCATGAAACAAATAGTGCGCCTTGTTTTTGCTGCTGGGAAAGTGTTTTCCGTTATGCCCCTCTAATTAGAACCGACTTGGAAACTAACAAAGCAGGACAGGGTTATCTATCATCGGCTATACGAAAAACCCCCGCGTCCACACGCGTCAAGTGCTTCGAGAAGCGCGTGAGTCGACGCGCCTCAAAGTGCCAGCGCCTTGACCATCTCGCAACATGGCCGCCGCAAGACTCGCGTGTCTCGGCCCTGGGGCGTCGTTAATCACCACGCATTTCTCAACAGAGGCGCCTGTAAACTACAGCTGCGAGCAGAAACGCCCCCGTGCCCGAACAAATCGGCAGCGCCTTCTAGCACACTAACGAGCGAGAGGATATGGAAAGGAGAATAGACAGCTCGCTTCTCTCCCGGTGGATCAAATATGGCCGGTTACAACAATTGGCGCTGACCCTCTCTCATACCCTCTTCCTCTTCTGCTCTCCGTTTTCTGAAACCTTCAGATTCTTCAACGGTTGGTGGTGCTCTTCTTTGGCGGTTTCTCGACGGGGCCACTTGAGCTGTAGCTTGCAAAACGCATGCCGCGCGCGCTGGTAACGATAGAGAATAGCGCCCATTCTTTTAATGAAGCCACGCACGCCAGTGCTTGGTGGTGCGTTGCATCGGCGAAGGCGGCGTGAAGCAACGCTGTCTACAGCCTCTCGACAGGAAGAAGACTGGTTGTTTTTTTGATGGAGTGGCTGCGTAACACACTCTCCGGGGAGATTTTGCTTGCAGTCTGAAGAGCGGAGAATGGAAGTGGACGAAAAGTCGGTGCTGTTGCGTGTGGCCGTGAGAAACGGAATGGTTCGAGGCGAAGACAGAGCTCTGCGCCGCTAGCCGGCATGACCTTGCTGCCAGTGCGCGCTGCCCCTGCCATAGCCTTGTTTGCGGGCAAAGTGGCGTATGGTTCATTTTGGAAGCGTTAAAGAGGCTTAGTAGTTATTAAAATCAAATAAAAGGAAGAGAATTGAAGCTAAAAAAAGTGAAAAAAAGTTGTTTTAGGAACCAAAAAGTATAGCGAAGGGAATTAGACATTTATTATCGCGAGTAGGTGCGATAGCTTATTTTTTCGGAGGCTAGAAAAAACTCTTCATTAGTCGTCTGCAGACACGAGTAACTTGAATGCCTTAGAGAGCGAATTGCAAGCCGGATTTCATCCGTACCGATATATATATATATATATATATATATATATATATATATATATATATATATATATATATATATATATATATATATATATATATATATATATATATATATATATATATATATATATATACCCGGCTCTTCCATTGTTGAGGAGTACGGAGTACTCCAAATTGTTAAACACTTTTTCGAAATACACAGGTCAATCAGACCTTTTTTAATAGAGCGCGAAGGGCACTAAAGACCTGAGGAAAACGCATATACCAGCATGTTCTTGCCTTACCAGAATCTCCTTTCACAAAGGTGCTCGAACTTGACTCACCTCTCGCGTGTGCCCACCTGTCCTCCTGTTACGCTGACGACCACAGTATTTGAGTCGTACGAGTGTTTTGAAAAAGCCCCATATACCTAAATTCGAACTCTCCATTGACTAAAATCTTGGGGCTCTGGTGATAGTCGCGTCATCTGTTTTTCAAAAAAAAAAAAAAGATTTCGGAACGCAGTTTCACAAATTACGATTGAAGAACTTTGCCGATTACAATTGCTGCCACCGTCGAGGTGCTCTTTCCCTTTTAAGCACTCTTACAGGCGAATGAGTAGGCAATGCAAACGGGTCCTGGTAATTCTATTACTCTTCAAAGGCGAAGCTTAAGCTACTTAAAAGTTTTTCGCGTTTTTTTATTAACGGTATGTTAGCATACTTTTTTATGATTGAACTTTGTTGGACATCGGAGCTGATTACTTTGAATTAAAGACAGTTATCGGGGTGATTTACCCGATTACGAAATATTTATCAACGAAGCTCGTTGAACAGTTATGCTAAGTTTATAAAGCAAGTTCGACGGCATTCCAGAAGGAAAACTGACGCGTAAATAGAGCCCCTTACACTTTATCAACGTCAACGTCCCTGATTCTTCTTATTCATGGTGCTATCATCATTAATGGCATGTATTCACACCAGGATACACGAATCAGAGTAACGCCAGCACAATTGATAAAGATCTATAGCAGAAAAATTCATGTAGTCAGCCCTACTAACGCGCATGGCCAGTGAAACTATTGTTCATATTTTTTAGCTGGGCGCATCGCGAAATGCCTTCATCATGTTGGTAGTTAGCGCTAGCACTTGGCATCGTTAGTGCGAAATGCGGGGTCCTGCCAATCGCTTGGCGCATGTGATCGGCAGTGTCTCTGAGTGGGAATTGTCCAATATGTGGGTAGCACGGTACTCGCCTTACTTTCATCGTCGAAGTGTCGTGGTTTGTGCACATGATTAGAGAAAATTTATGCTTGTCAACGCATGTGGTCATGTGCACTGAGAGTCAAACGTTTTGAAACCACGAGTCACAGTAAAAAGCTGGACAATTTCGTTGGTTCAGCAGGTAGCTTTAAATATAGATTTCCAACGAGATCTAAAGAGTTATGTTCGCGTCACACAACGTGATTGCGCGTACTCTGTAATTAAGGCGAATACAGTCACAAGTGGATGAGCAATTTCAAGTTTTCACACATTGAGATGTCTGAACATTAGATGTCGGCTGTAAATATATGCTGATGTGCTTACGCCAACATTCATACCCCCGTATTTCTTACTCAAAATAATCTTTTCCTCCCATCCAGATCCGGTCCTATATATGTGCATGCAATATACAAGGATTATACATACTTAGAATGACGTCAGGCTGCAATAAACTGGGCACAGTATCTGTTTTATTGAAAGGAAGAAAACAGAACAGAGGAACCAGGAAAGTAGCAACACAAAAGAGGCCCGATGCTACCTTGATGACCGTGTTAGGTTGTTCGCTTACTGCTGTCGTAAAACTTTATACTAGCTTTCGGCACCCATAACGGTATCGAAGGCGCAATAGCGCGAAATAACTTTCATGCGCGTACACGTGTTCTTGCGAACATAGTTGAGTCTTAGATGCCCGCGTACATGTTCGTTTTTCTTTTCGCATTTAATGAGGGGCGACTGCCACGACGTGTGCTATATGAGGCACAAAAATCGAAGTCCTGGGCTCGCACGTTTTACTCGCGTAATAAAATCACCCGAAGGTGGATTTTGCCGCAATAAGGTGCTTTGTGAGGAGGAGCCCACTTTACAAATTTCTCGTGATTTGTTGTTGGTTGTGTTTATGCGGGTGACAGATAGAAAAAAGAAAGAGGAAGAGGAGAAAGAGACACTTGCTGTCCGTTGCGTGTGTCGGAAAGAATCCAACCTCGTTAGTTTTCGCTGACCAGCCACTGGGATGCAACTCTTCTGCAACTTGTTCTGGAGGTGTAGAGATGCGGGAAGACGCCGAACTTTAGGTTCTTGAATGTAGCTTGCGAATCAGCGAATACGATTGCCGATTTATTATAAATAAATATATAAATACTAAGTCCTGCTAACAACATTATATGAACTAGTGTATCCATAAGAAAGACTTTTCTATGGGTCGCCAAGGCTAGAGGTGTCCGGATGGTCCGGAGTGTCATTTGCTACTCGCACCACTCCCGTATACTGTTGCCTGAACTGTCATCAACGCGTGTACAGTACTCACGGATTCAAAAAGAACGCTCGGAGCTTGTGGCCGCCGATACATGTACTGTCGCTCGTGGGTGCTCATGTAACCAAGCTTTTGCATTGAGGTATAGGCTGATGGGGAGGACACCTACAGAGCATGATGATTACTCCTTCAGGTCGCTAAAGAGTCGGCATTTAGTTCACAAAATGCACGCTGTCAGCCTGGCGCGCACATTTGCATGTCGACCGAACCGACTCACAACTGCGCAACGCTTATATTGCGGTGCAAGCAGACGACCATCTCTTTTTGCACACTCAAGCGATGCGGTACGCATGCTGTGCAAGTTCGACGCAGAATTCAGCTAGAAAATTACGTATTGCATGTGTTCATAGACACGATGAACATCTGGATAGAAGCATAGAAAGTTAACTTCGTGGTTTTAGTCACGTCACAAAAAAAAGTGAGTCGCAAGCCTCCCTTCGTGCAACATGACAACAATGTTGCGAGTCTTGCTGCGACATGCTGGCAGTGTGCATTTTGTGAACCGAATGCCGACTTTTTTGCAACCGGAAGAAGTAATCCTACTCCGTAGGTGTTCTTCATCTTACTATATACCACGATGCAACACATTGGTTCCACGAGCACCCACGAGCGGCGGCACATTTACCGGCAACCAGACGCTTCGAGTGTCCTTTCTCAATCCGTGAGTACTGTACTCCTCTTTCAATGCACAGTAGCTACACGCAGCACGCTGCACCTTTTATTGCGGTAGCAGTGGCACGGGCAATCGATGGGTATTTCAGGCGCCGCCATGACCGTGATGTTCGGTAAAAAGCCCAAAGCGATAAAATCATCTCACGCGTGGTAAGTTCCATCTGCAAGGCGAAGTTTGTGGCGACTGCAGATGGACGTGGCTCAAGCAGAGATTAAACGCACCGGCTGGCTCCATAGGACGAAGGAGCGTGAACTGATGGGGCCAAGGTGGATGCGTCGAGTAGAGAGAAACTGCGAAATTTGGTCAATCTTGACCATAGGCGTGGGCAAGGTTCCTTTCGGGGGATGGAGATGATGTTTGTTGCAGGGCTCCCTCCCTATCAAGTCAATGTATGAGGCTGATTTAGCACCCTCCCCCCGAGTCACAGTATACCCTCCCTGTTATGTCAGTGTACGGGGACGGCATTGGGCCCCCCTTTGATTCTTAGGTGACTAAGAGGGGTGGTAGCTCCCCTCTCTCGTCTCCCGTGCGTAGCTTATGGTACTGACTGAGATCAGTAGGTGGCTCAGTAGATGGACCATAGCTTGCTTTGCGCTGAAGCGAATGACTGTACGAAGACTACTTCGCTTCCTTGAGCGGCTGCATTCTATTATGCCGGCGTTACTCTTGATGCACTGGATCGGATCCTGGTGAAGTTAAAGAGATAGAATAAAAACATAACTCCATAAGGGCAGGTGGGTCAACCTGAGTGATAGTTTGCTCGGGCTTGCTGCTCTATACCGTGGCAGGAGAATAGGGAAGCAAAAGAGTAATGAATTATTATGCAGTTATGGTAGTGAGAATATACATCTAGTTTCGTCATCATGGGTCAACTCTAAAGACGTGCATCAAGTCGAGGGGATTGAAGCAACGCAACGACAATTCCTTAAGCACATTCGAGCTATTCAGATGGGGTCATGTACACGACACAACGTCATCGGTTAACGGCCTGCCGTAGCAAAGTGGGTTAGTGGGTACATACTCATGACAGTCAGCGCAAAAAAATCATGTACACGAAACGCAAGGGAGTACACAATATAAATGGTGGCTATATAATCCTGCGATCGAGCAAATCAGTTCTTGGCGTTTCCGTACGAACACCGAACAGGCACAAAACATATGTTCGAAAGTTTCCAGTAATTGACATTGAGCACAATCGAGACGTGTGCAGTGAACGGTCGACCATGTCATAACGTCTTGAGAAGGCCCCACCAAGACGAATCTGGTGGGTCATGCAGGTGGTGTGGCACTGTATAGTTTGTTGGGTATAAGGAACCCCAGTTCCGGGTCCCATTCATACAGTCGTCAGTGCCATCGTTCTGGTTTGTTCCAGTGGTGGCATTAGCTGCTAGCGTTACTTCGTATACCATTCCGATTTTTTTCTATCGCATTGATAGCTTTGCCCTTGCTGCGAAACTGTTATTTTTTGTTTGTCACTAAGGGGCGATGGCCTGTGTATGTTCAATTTTGTATTCTGCATTAGTTAATGAGAAACGTAATGACGAAAGCAGTACACCGGTAGTAATAAATGAACTGTTCATTAACGTACCAGGACAGTAGCAATGCACGTGTGGTGCGTGACTGCAGTCGTGTGACGGTACGTAGTGTGCCATCACCTGACAAACTTACAAGAGCGGGAATGTGGTGGGCCCATCGCAATAAAAAATAAATTATTATTGCCTACACGTCTATGCTACCCGTTTATGCCTACACGTGAGTGCTTTTGCCATTTTAAGACCTACAGATGTGAGATGCTGTGTTTTCTTGGATTGTATAAATCAATAGTGCGGCATCTTTTGTTGTCGTAGTCTTGCTTTTCAAAAACATGTCTTGTTTTAAGGATCAGAGGTTAATGAGCCAATAGAGTTTTCTTCAAAAGAAAACGTTTATATGTATAATGAACAAAAACATAAAGCATATAGCGTAATCCGGCGTCGACGTGCACATGAATAGTACAAAGATTATTGTCTCTCTATATACATATGTAGTAATTCCGAATCATTATCAGTGAAAAGTAGAGTCAACTTAAAGTCAGCCAATACACCAAACGGGAATTAAAGTTCAATAACGTGAATTACGTGAATTAAGAGTGGACCGATGGACACATGTGCGGACAACAAATAAACGAAGTTACTCAACTAGGATTAAAAAGAAAAACACTCAGAAATAGTAGTGAAGAGCAGTAGAATTCAAAAAGTTGGGACATGTATTAAGTAACAAAACGGAAATATCTGGATAGCGATAAAAATGTTTACTGCCTGGGAAACTGTACTGCGCAGCTATGCTCTCGAGGACCAGCTGTGGGCGGTCCAGAAGGGCTGCAGTAGCCGCCAGAGCTCAAGGACGCGTAGCCGACACCTAGGCAGGGATATTTGCCCAAATATCCCAATAATTAACTCACCAAAATTTTTTTAATGAATTTCCTCCTCGCTCTTGCGCATAGCTACAAAAATTGTGAGTTTTTTTTCTGTGAGCAGACAGAGTCGTAAACCATTGCGGGGGCGACATCATCTCCGAGGTCATAACAGATTAAAGATATCAAAGGTTTCACGACACCATCATATCTTAAAAACCCCGCTGAAAGGGTGACAACTTATGCTCTTATCGCTCAAAAACTTGTTGCCTGAGGCACTGAGAATGATATGTCGTAAACGACACTTGAAGGATACATCGCCGTTTATCCGCCTTGAAACAGTGGCACGCGAAGAGGACTGTAACCCACTCGAAGATGACCTGCCAGCTCGCCCAGTAGTCCGTCCTTCCGTTCATGAGGTCCTTCTAATCATATTCACGGACTTCACATTTGTCCCCGTTTTATGAAGAAAGCCTTTAATTTCTCATGCTCGCGTCCGTCACGTGCCAGTTGTGCGCCGGGGCACGCCTACGGACGCCGGTCATGTCCGACTATACATCGATTCGCTTGCGTAGCATGTCCAATCATGCAAGTCGGGAGACGCACGCACCGCGTTCCATTGTCACCGACAAACTTTGGAATTGGAAGAGTGTCCTTCAATTTTTTAAATCTTGAAATAGGACACACACACACACACACACACACACACACACACACCATACACATAAGTATATATATATATATATATATATATATATATATATATAAAGGAGAGACGTTTAGTTAAGGGCTTGTTTTTCCGTGTTTTGACACAATATTAATGAGATATAACAGACAATAATGCCAAAGAATGTATAGGGGAAGTTATTAGACCCAATTGTAGTCTAAATGTGAAGAAAGAAAAGTGGGTGAAAAGGTAACTTGCCGTGGGCAGGAACCGAACCTGCGACCTTCTAATAACGTGTTCGATGCTCTACCACTGAGCTACCACGACGGCTATCTTCCCAGCCACTTTATTGGGTATATATGTGAATTTTTAAAAAGAAAAATGATAGGTGTATCCCCAAGAGAGAAGAAGTGAGCAGAGAGTGTCAGGGAACAAAGAGGGGTTAAGGACACCAAAGTTGAAATAAAGAAAAATAATTGTACATAAGCCAGGCCCGCAACGTGCCGCTGGTCATTAAGGGTAATGAACTGAATTCCCAGAGAGGGCAAGTGGGTGAGGCGGAGAGAGAAAGTTTGGTGGGCAGGTGAGATGAATAACTTTGCGGCTATAAAGTAGAGCAGCAAGCATATGACTGATTTGACTGGGAGAACGTTGGAGAGGCTTTTGTCCTGCAGTGGGCGTAGTGAGGCTTATGAGGAGTAATTATGATCTTGATAGTTACGAAGCGCTGACGTTGACGAAAGCAGGAGTCAGCTTGTTCAAGTTTAAACCATTTATTTATATAGTTTCCTAAAACTACCCAGAGAGGACACTGGCGCTGCGATCGTTCAGCGACCATGGGAATTATGGGTACAGTGACTAGAATAGGGAAGTGTGATGAGCGGCAAGCAGCGCCTACGGAGCGCACTGAAGCCTCTGAGGAGGAGCCGCGTGGGGGCGCGCGCAGTCGTTTATACGTTGTTTGCACGTTTCCGACAGGTTGGTCGGGCGCGTTCGTCTACGTTTTTTTAAATTCCGTGGCACTCTCACACCAATGCTTCTGTATGCACCCTCATGGCGCGAAAATAAGGTCATTGCTTCGTCCTGGGGTGCACTACAGGCTACAAGTCAGGTTGTTCGGCGTTAGTAAGAACAAAGCTCTGCGCAGTGGCGGAGAGCGATTTCGCGCGCTGACAAGCCGCTTCAAGAAAACTTGGCTGTGTGCAAGCTGCACTTCGACGAGAGGTATGTACATCTCCCGGCACTTCGAGCTCACTGTGAACGGCGAAATGGTCCGCATAGAAAGGGGTAGGCCCATAGGCGTGCTTGTCGTTCAGGGGAGGGGGGAGGGGCGAAGGTTCGTTGAAGTGCACCCCTCCCCTATTAATTCAGTTTATGAGGCAAATTTTGCACCCCCTCTTTAGGTGACTTAAAGAGTGCCCCGCGGCCTAGTCAATCTATATAGCAGATTTAGCGTCCCCCTCACAGGTGACTAGGGGGGGGGGGCGCTCACCCCTTTGCCCCCCTTGTGCGGACGCCTATTGGTAGGTTTTTCGGTGAAGCTCTTCGTATTTGTAGACGCCCTTGAAATCCCCTTTTCAAAGTTGTTTTGCTACAACGAGCTTCACAGTGACAGCTTGAAAGAGCCTGTTTTCTGATTAAAAAGCAAAAACAAAACGAAGATGTCACACTGGGCTGCGCACAACATGGTTCGAGCCTCACAAATCAAGTGAACACGTTTTTTTGTGCTCACCCATTTGCGTCCTAACACAAAGGCACTCCACAAGGAGCGAGAATCTTTCCGTGAAAAGAAGTACCTGAAGCCCAGGCGCGTCATCTGCTCTCAGTCCAAAAGAAACAATGTTCTGTCGGGTGCTTGTGAAATATAAAACTTTTTTTCTTGGGGATAAAAAAAAAGACGCGCGAGCAATTATCAAGTATGCATTGTTGTAAACAGATAGTGAGTCACTACTCGGAAATGCCTTGTATGACCAGTGTGCAGAAGATAAAAGGCTTTCATTAGGATACCACTCGGGATTCTCGTCCCTGAAACGATGGTTCGCCGTAGAAGGTGTTGCAAACAGTGGCTCACAACCTAGTCCATAGTTCCACTCTTCTACAATTTCACATCAATAAAATGTTTCAGTGCCGTAACGCACTCACTTTCGGCACCCTGTCGATATTTCAGTTCAGTCGCGCACCCGCGTAGGCATCCAGTGATTCCAAAAGCTTATTAGCATATTTTCTTGGTCGCAATTTGAAACCATGCACGAGCAACAAAATATATTTTATGTGTTTCGCGTTGCCTACGCGCGTGGTTGATTCCCGTCTCATACATGCGCAGCGCATCGCCAGCTTGGCTGACGTGCAAACGTGTGCCAGCGCCATCTGGCGGTTTCCTCCTAAGGCGTTACGCGCTAGACGGCGCGTTCATCACACTTCCCTATTCTAGCCACTGTATTATGGGTATGTATTACGGGAAGTGCGGCGATGGCGTAGTGGTTAGAGCATCCGCCTCGCATGCAAGAGGTCCGTGGTTCAAATCCCGGTGCCGCGCAGTTCCCAACCGGATTAAAAAAAAAATCCGCGTGTTCATGGAACTGCATTAAGAGGCCTGGGGTGCGGCCTCACCGGTAACCACCGCCGGGAACGCACTCCCTCACCAGAGAAGGATTGGCCACCCTGGTGCAGTATCTGGCCACTACCTCCCATATGCATACGTCAAATAACTCACGGCCCTCAGTCCCCAGCAGCTGCGAAGCAACTGACCACGGCGGCGGTCAGATCTGCAACACAGCAGAGGGTGCTAAGAATCTCTGGATCCGGACAGGCCGCCATTGGAACCTGAACTTGGCAACATTTAACGCTAGAACCTTATCTAGTGAAGGAAGTCTAGCTGCACTATTCGAGGAGCCAGAGGGTGTTAAATGGGATATAATAGGGCTCAGTGAGGTTAGGAGGACAGATGAGGCCTATACTGTGCTACAGAATGGGCACGTCTTTTGCTATCGGGGCTTGGCAGACAGAAGAGAACTGGGAGTGGGGTTCCTAATTCACAGATACATAGCTGGCAACATAGAGGAATACTATAGCATTAATGAAAGGGTGGTAGGTATTGTAATTAAACTGAATAAAAGATACAAGATGAAGGTAGTACATGCTTACGCGCCTACGTCGAGCCATGATGACGCTTCAGTTGAAACCTTCTATGAAGACGTAGAATCGGCAATGAGTAAGGTAAAAAGACAGTATACTATAGGATAGTTAAAATAGCGGAGGAGTTTTACAGAGATCTGTACAGTAGCCGAGACAACCACGACCTCAATACTATAAGAACTAGCAGTAACCCAGATGACACCCCACCAGTAATGACAGAAGAAGTCAGAAAAGCTTTGGAGAGCATGAAAAGAGGCAAAGCTGCTGGTGAGGATCAGGTAACATCAGACCTGCTGAAAGATGGAGGACAGATTGTGTTAGAAAAACTAGCCACCCTGTTTACGAGGTGTCTCCTGACGGGAAGGGTACCAGAGTCTTGGAAGAACGCTAACATCATCTTAATACATAAGAAAGGAGATGACAAGGACTTGAAGAATTACAGGCCAATCAGCTTACTCTCTGTAGTATACAAGCTATTTACAAAGGTAATTGCTAACAGAGTAAAGAAAACATTAGAATTCAATCAACCAAAGGAACAAGCAGGATTTCGAACAGGCTACTCAACAATTGACCACATTCATACTATCAATCAAGTAATAGAGAAATGCTCAGAGTATAACCAACCACTATACATAGCCTTCATAGATTACGAAAAGGCGTTTGATTCAGTAGAAATATCAGCCGTCATGGAGACACTGTGGAATCAGGGCGTAGATGAAGTATATATAAACATTCTGGAAGAAATCTACAGGGGATCAACTGCTACCATAGTGCTTCATAAAGAAAGCAACAGAATACCAATCAAGAAGGGTGTAAGGCAGGGGGACACAATCTCCCCAATGCTATTTACCGCGTGCTTACAGGAGGTTTTCAGAAGCCTAGAATGGGAACAGTTAGGGATAAGAGTTAATGGAGAATATCTTAGTAACTTGCGCTTCGCCGATGACATTGCATTGCTGAGTAACTCAGGGGACGAATTGCAACTCATGATTACGGAGTTAGACAAGGAGAGCAGAAAGGTGGGTCTTAAAATTAATCTGCCGAAAACGAAAGTAATGTACAACAGCCTCGGAAAGGAGCAGCACTTCGAGATAGGTAATAGTGCACTTGAAGTTGTAAAAGACTATGTCTACTTAGGGCAGGTAATAACCGCAGAGCCTAACCACGAGATTGAAGTAACTAGAAGAATAAAAATGGGGTGGAGCACATTCGGCAAGCACTCTCAAATTATGACAGGTAGATTGCCACTATCCCTCAAGAGGAAGGTATATAACAGCTGTATCTTGCCGGTACTTAGCTACGGAACAGAAACCTGGAGACTTACAAAGAGGGTTCAGCTTAAATTGAGGACGACGCAGCGAGCAATGGAAAGAAAAATGGTAGGTGTAACCTTAAGAGACAAGAAGAGAGCAGAGTGGATTAGTGAACAAACGGGGGTTAAGGATATCATAGTTGAAATAAAGAAGAGGAAATGGACATGGGCCGGGCATGTAGCGCGTAGACAGGATAACCGCTGGTCATTAAGGGTAACTAACTGGATTCCCAGAGAAGGGAAGCAGGTTAGGGGGAGACAGAAGGTTAGGTGGGCAGATGAGATTAAGAAGTTTGCGGGTATAAATTGGCAGCAGCAAGCACAGGACCGGGTTAACTGGCGGAACATGGGAGAGGCCTTTGTCCTGCAGTAGACGTAGTCAGGCTGATGATGATGATGATGATGATTATGGGTATGACATCGAGTTGCAGTATTCATGCTTGCAGGTGGCGAACACGCTTGCGGCTTCGTTTATGCTGTGTCTTGGTTTTGTTTCGAAGCAAAGAACAAACCATTTTGTACTTCGTTACCCGATTTGATGTGCTAAGATTAAAAAAATAAAGGCGGAGAAGTGTAACTGCCAAACATTTGCCGATTGTTGTTTCCTGGCAAAGTAGCTTCAAGCCAGGCGAAGCCAGAACAAACGTAAAGTACAAAGACTAGGCTTATCCATGTCATACCCTAATCTGCATGCTCGCTGAAGCGCTATGCGTTGTAGCTCCCTAAAGACTAGCGCCAGAGTTACCTCCAGAGTATATTTGTGAAACTCTATGCCTTTGTTTTGCCGGACTTGCGGTCGAAAAACCGAAAGTCAAACTACAGTGAGCTTTGCACGCTGGGCATTGATAGCAGCGAACAGAGCGTCGACCATTGATAATCTCACAAGCGGTGAAGCGCATCAGCATATATATGCTGACGGGCTTCATCGCTTTGGCGGTGCATCTTAAAGATGCGACACCAAATGTTCGAGCATTATCGCTAGCAGCACGCGTGTTCCAGAAGAAATTGAAATCTTCATATTGTGAGCGTTAGCGCATCGGAGGGATCCAAAGTTATCTCGATGGTTCTCAGTCAATTGGCGCTGTTTGTGCAATGCAGCTTATACACGTGTAATAGGCCAATAACAATGTTTTAGAAAGGAATGTGGCAATATATAACATCACCCGACATTCAGCTCTTGAGATTTTTTTTACCAATTTTATATATATGTGTGTGTGTGTGTGTGTGACATTGCTGACATACCCAGAACGCTCAGGAAGCGTAGGACACATTCAGAAACTGCGCGTTACTTCAGCGTTCCTTTATTGGCATGGCTAAAGTAGGTGTTCTGAGTCAGTCAAAGAGCTTTGCCTAAATTGCTCTTTCCACTTCATTGGAATGCTGTATGTGCATGCGCTTCACTTCGTGTGTTTTCGAATCATAGAAGTGGTCCTCCGACTGAGGTGCACGCTGACGCATTTGTCACCTGAATTTATCTCCCGGATGAATCTTCCGTGTTCTTCCGGACATCGAGGCTCTTGATGGTGGATAGCCGCTTCTTGTCTTCGTTGGTTTGGTCGTTGCCTCTCAACAAGGAGCGACGCGAGTGCAAATGTTCTATGCCAGTGAATTTGTTGCAGTGCCTGTAAGAGCTATTAGGATAAGTGTCGGCATACAGAATGTCTCACATAAGTTGAGCCAAGAATTTGAAAATGAAAGACACTTCAGTGGCGAATTGAACAAAACGCGTACTACTCGCACTAGCCTGTAGGTACTCAGGCTATTTTTATTTCTCCCATACAAATAGATAATAATTCCTAATTACATAATTTTTAATTATGCGCTGGAAACCCAAAATATGAACACTGTCATGTAGAGCACTTTCATAAACCACCGACTAAACTATTTCCTGCCCAATACGTCTAGCGCTGTTATTTTTTCCGCGTTGTAAAGGAAGCCTATGGAAGCACTATATCAGTGCACTCGCGGTCCGTCACACGGCTTCTTTTCCCATTTAGCGGGCTTTCTTTACAACGTGGAAAAAATGACAGCGTGAGACGTATCGTAAAAGAAACAATTTAGTCGGGGGTTTCTGAAAGTGCTCTACATCTCAGTGTTGATATTGCTACGGGGTGCCACAAATGGACATTGTAGAAAAGAGGACGATGTTTAGCGCGAGCTCGTGCAGACCGGGCTCCATATTGTATGCCTGCCTGTTTACCAAAAGTAAAGGCATTTTCCAGATGCCTTCTCCCCGTAACATTTTGGTGGAGAGTGCGGGTCTTCCCACAGTCAACACCACGACGATTCTACGCAGCGGACGTTCCTTGGCTGCCTGTGCGATGCCTGATCAAGACGAACACGAGGATTCTTCGGAGACTACCCCAACCGTGCTTCGTCCAACTACGCATCAACCAACAGCACCGCATCCAGCTGCTACTAACCGCACCGTCGTCCTGACTAGACCGCGTGACCCAGGCACATTTTCGGGTAGTGACAGTATTGACGTGGAGGAATGGCTTCAGCTGTACGAAAGGGTGAGCGCTCTTTACAACTGGGATCCGACGCTCATGTTGGCCAATATTATTTTCTACCTTGATAGTACAGCTAAAGTTTGGTTTTCCAACCACGAGGAAGATATCACGAGTTAGGACATCTGTAAGCAGAAACTCATTGATCTCTTCGGCAAGCCCATCGGGCGTCGTCGTGCTGCGCAGAAAGAACTAGCGTCCCGGCTCCAGTCCGGCACCGAGTCGTACGTCACATACATACAACATGTGCTCGCCCTTTGCCGGAAGGTTGATGACAAGATGCCGGAATCTGAAAAGGTCACGCACATCCTGAAAGGAATCGCCGATGACGCCTTCAATCTCCTCGTATTTCGAAACTCATTGACCGTAGACGACGTTATTATTGAATGCCGACGCTTCGAAGACGCGAAAAGTCGCCGTATCACTCCACACATCCCAACACGGCTGCAACATCAACCTGCGAGGACGCCCGTTTGGCACCAGCCCCTGCTGCTTCCGACAATATTGTGCGCATCGTGCGCCACGAAATCGAGGCAGCATCTCCCCTGTCTGACCAAGTCCAGGCCCCTGACGACTCTCGCGCCACGATTTCTTTAATCAAGAGTGTCGTACGCCAGGAACTGGCCAACGCCGGACTTCAGACGCTATGCCCCGTAAACCGACCTGACTACCGACTGCCCAGTACACCTAATATGTCCCGCGGACCGAACAACCGCCCACGTTACCGGAACCCGGCAGAATAGCGAACTTCCGATGACAGGCCGATCTGCTTCAACTGTGGACAAGTCGGCCATATTTCACGTCATTGCCGCACTTCCTGGGGTTGGCAGCCATGGTCGCATTATGCCAGCACCCGACGCCCACCTGCTGGCTCTCGGATGCCGATCTACACGGCACAAGATGATGCTTCGCCATCCAGGCCCGCCCAACCAAGCCGCTCCCCGTCGCCCTCTGGACGGATGTCCCGCTCAACTAACCGACGTCGCTCCCCCTCACCCTCCTACCACCAGTCCTCGGAAAACTGACGGGCGCAGCTCCTAGAGGTGAGCCTGCTTCGACCACCCGACCCGAAATTCCTCTACACACGATACCCGGACGCAACAACTTGATTAAAGTAAATGTTGACGGTACTTCTGTGGCAGCACTCATTGACACCGGCGCTCACATATCAGTCATGAACTCCAGCCTTTGGGCTCGACTCAAGAAAGTGCTCACTCCTGCTCCGATCACTCTTGTCCGAGTAGCTGATGGTGCAACACCAGCGGTCACCGGGATGTGTGCCGCCCGTGTCACTGTTGCTGGACGTCATACCACTGTTCTGTTTTACGTACTGGACCACTGCCCACATGACATCATTTTGGGACTCGATTTTCTGTCGGAGCATTCCGCCCTAATTGACTGTTCTGCTGGTGTTGTTCAGCTCGTCCTACCACACGCCGTTGACTCTCCTGATCTTGCGCCGCCAAAGCTATGCTTCGCCGACTTTGTTCGCCTATCTTGTCGAGCTGTGACGTATATCGACGTCTCTTCTGATCCACCTGTGGCTGACGGCGATTATGTCATTTCACCTAATCCTACAGTACTCTGTTCGCTCAATGTTGCGTTCCCCCACACCATCATCACAATGAAGAACAACGTGGCATGTCTCCCTATTGGGAACTTTGGACTTTGCTCTGAAGTGCTGCCACGAGGAATATCCCTTGCAACCCTTGCCCCGGCAGGCGACTACCACATATCGGCCTTAACAGAGGATACACCGTCATCTGAAAGTATTCAGTCGCGCAGTACACTAGACTGCATAACTGGAATGATTGCCTCTGATCTCCCGGCCGAGCATGTGTCTGCGCTTCGTGGCCTTCTTGCGTCGTATCAAGACGTCTTTGATCTCTGCGACCGACCCCTATGTCAAACGACCGCCGTAAAGCATCGAATCAACACGGGTGATGCAAATCCACTACACCGGCGACCCTATCGGGTTTCCTCCACTGAGCGCCACGTGATCCAGCAAGAAGTCGACAAGATGCTTGCCCGAGACATCATTGAACCTTCTTCAAGTCCTTGGGCTTCGTCCGTTGTGCTTGTGAGAAAGAAGGACAACAGCTGGCGCTTCTGTGTCGACTACAGAAATCTTAACAACGTTACAAAAAAAAAAGACGTGTATCCTCTGCCGCAGATAGACGACGCTCTTGACTGCCTTAGTGGAGCAAAGGAGCAAATTATTTCTCTTCCATTGACCTTCGTTCCGAGTACTGGCAGATATCAGTTGATGATCTGGACCGTGAAAAGACGGCATTTATAACTCCCGACGGGCTCTATCAGTTCAAAGTAATGCCGTTCGGGTTATGCAATGCCCCGGCTACATTCGAATGAATGATGGATGCTCTTCTTCACGGTTTCAAGTGGTCACTCTGCTTATGCTACCTTGATGACGTCATTGTTTTTTCGCCAACTTTCGAAACTCACCTCGAGCATCTCTCAATTCTTTCGGTTTCCCGCAAAGCAGGGCTCCAACTAAACTCGTCGAAATGTCACTTCGGCCGCCGGCAGCTCACTGTCCTTGGACACCTTGTCAATTCTTTTGGTGTTCGTCCCGATCCTGAGAAAATCCACGCCGTCAAAGATTTCCCTGTGCCGACCTCTGCGAACGATGTTCGAAGCTTTGTGGGCCTTTGTTCTTACTTTCGTAGATTTGTGCGGAATTTCGCTGACGTCGCACGCCCGCTCACGGAACTACTAAAAAAAAAATGTGACTTTTGTGTGGGGACCTGAACAAACCAGAGCATTCGTTGAACTGACGAGTAGACTTACGACGCCACCGATTCTCGGCCACTTTGATATATGCGCTCCAACGGCAGTGCATACCGACGCCAGTGGCCACGGAATCGGAGCCGTTTTGGCACAATGGCATCATGGCTGCGAGCGCGTTATCGCATACGCTAGCCGTCTTTTATCGCCAGCAGAGCGAAATTACTCCATCACAGAACGCGAATGCCTCGCACTCGTTTGGGCAGCGGCTAAATTTCGGCCGTATTTGTATGGACGCCCGTTCACGGTTGTCACTGATCACCACGCCTTATGCTGGTTGTCGTCCATAAAAGATCCTAGTGGACGTCTCGGCCGGTGGGCTCTACGGCTACAGGAATATTCCTACACGGTTGTCTACAAATCAGGTCGCCACCATGAGGATGCTGATTGCTTGTCGCGTCATCCAGTAGACCCAGCAGACCTTTCTAGAAGAGAGCGATGGGTCTACTTGCGTTTTGGCACTTTCCGCGTTTGGCAACATCGGAGATCACCAACGCCGTGATCCTCACCTCAGAGATATAATCCTTCGGCTTAGTGGTCCCGCAACTCCTCCGTCTCTCCGTATGTTCCTGCTCCAAGATGGCGTCTTATATCGCTACAGCATGCATCCTGACGAACCTGAGCTGCTGTTGGTCATACCACAACATATGCGTCAGACTGTCCTTGCACAGTTGCATGATATTCCGACAGCTGGTCACCTGGGAGTTTCAAGAACTTATGACCGCGTTCGACGTCGCTTCTTTTGGCCCGGTATTTACCGATCCGTCTGCCGTTACGTCGCCTCATGCAAATCCTGTCAACACCGCAAAAAACCAGCAACCCTTCCAGCGGGACGCCTTCAGCCCATTCAGATCCCATCAGAACCATTTTATAGGGTAGGTGTTGACTTACTAGGACCGTTCCTTTTATCGGCCAGCGGAAACAAGTGGACAGCAGTCGCCACGGATTACACCACTCGGTATGCCATCACAATGGCCCTTCCTACCAGTTGTGCGACGGACGTCGCTGACTCTCTTGTAGAAGACGTCATATTACACCACGGCGCTCCTCGGCAACTGCTTACCGATTGAGGTCGCTACTTTTTATCACAAGTTATCCAAGACATATTACACTCTTGCGCTACAAAGCACAAGTTCACAACGGTGTATCATTCTCAAACCAACGGGCTCACGGAGCGGCTAAATAGAACCATCATGGACATGTTCGCCATGTACGTTTCTTCCGACCATCGTGACTGGGACTCCGCCCTTCCATTTGTAACATTTGCCTATAATACGTCTCGGCATGACACTGCAGGTTTCTCGCCATTTTTCCTCCTGCATGGACGAGAACCTACGTTGCCTTTCGACACGCTCCTTCCTGCCGTTAGCCACACGTCAGAATATGCCCGCGATGTGATTTCGAGAGCTCTAGAGGCACGTGAGATTGCTCGCCGGCATCTGAGCGATTCGCAGGAACGACAACGACAGGTCTACAACGCGTGCCATCGTGATGTCCACTTCAGTCAAGGTGACACAGTCCTTCTCTGGACGCCGTCGCGGCGAGTTGGTCTGTACGAAAAGCTGACTTCACCGTACTCGGGTCCGTACCGTGGGGGGCGCCAAGTCACCGACGTGACATATGAAATTGAACCTCTTAACGCCACCAGCGCGCGATCGTGTTCTGACGTTGTTCACGTCACGAGGCTGAAGCGATATTACTCGGACCAACCAAGCACCGAGATGGTGCCTTCGCCGCCGGGGGTGATGCTACGGGGTGCCACAAATGAACATTGTAGAAAAGAGGACGATGTTTAGCGCGAGCTCGTGCAGACCGGGCTCCATATTGTATGCCTGCCTGTTTACCAAAAGTAAAGGCATTTTCCAGACGCCTTCTCCCCGTAACAATATTTTGGGTTTCCAGCACATAATTGAAAATAGGTAATTAAAAATTATTATTTAATTATTATTTGGAGAAATAAAAAAAATAGCCTGAGTACCTACAGGCTAGTGCGAAAAGTGTGTGTTTGGTTCAATTCGCCTCTTAAGCGCCTTTCACTTTCAAATTTTTGGCTCAATTTATGTGGGACACCATGTATATTTCATGTAATAAAGCCGGCTTGGGATACGAACGCATATGCAATAATGAGAGTCGATGCCTGCACGTAAGCTAAAGGGCCCCTCACTAGCCCCTGAATATGTAAAAAGGGGCGAATTATTCTCTCGTGGACTTTCTCGTCCTTTTTTGCGCAATTCGTGACGCAGACGAGCGATTCGCGTGACGTCCATAGTGTACATGCTCTCGATCGGTTCCCATATACGGAAAATATCAGATGGGATTTCTCTCCTGCACTGCTTCGCCTTGAAGCTGGCCATCCGTTCTTAACTTTGTCTCTAATGAATATTGTGCGCGATCAGCTGATTTAAGGTTGCGCGTTTACGACTGCGCAAGCGGCGATAACAGCGTGTCAACCCTGACAGGCTCGAGCGCTTAGTGTGGACATTGTTCGCGCGTTTTTAAGAAACGATTGGCAAGGAAGATATGTCACTGGGGCGAAGGATAGCGAAGAAAAGGAGAACCACCTCATCGTTTTCGAAAGGGGGGGATGGGGCCCTCCAAGCGGAAAGTCTCTCTCACCGAGATCAAAAAGCTGCTTAGTTTCGCAACATGCAGTCGGATGATATCTGTTGTCCATAACTACGGACCATCGGGGGAATTCTCCTCCGTCGCGGAAAACGAGACTTTGCGCCTCGTAAGGTGCAAACTTGTGTGCATTGTGGCTGGGGGAGACAAGGAGCTCTATTATGCTTGTATGAAAGGCAAGTGCTGGTGTGGCTTGAGGCGGGAAGGTGCACTTCTTGCAGCTTGCAGAACCTTGGTGAACGCAGCGGTAGCATGGCGGTGAACACACACGCACATTCAACATGAAAGTGTTTTATGCCGGGGTCCATTATGACTTCAATGACGTATTTCCATCACGCAAATGCCGTCGAAAATTGAGCGCATGATCATACGGCAAGAAACCGTCCACCAAACAGGAGTCGAACAGATTACCTCTCGGTCCGCCACAACAGATGCTCGGCACGATGTACGTTGCACCACCACCACGCACTCCACACGATTTACAAAGGCGCCTTTTATATTTCACACTTTTCTCTTATAGTGCTTTTGATCAGTGGGGTGGTGTCTGCCTCTGGGAGAGGTACAGTGAAGTAAGGCATGATGACGCTGGTCTGCTCGATTAGCTTCTGGCCCCGCCGTGGTGGTCCCGTGGCTAAGGAACTCGGCTGCTGACCCGCAGGTCGCGGCATCGAATCCTGGTTGTGGTGGCTGCATTTTCGATGGAGGTGGGAATGTTGTAGGCCCGTGTGCTCAGATTTGGGTGCACGAACCCCAGGTGGTCAAAATTTCCGGAGCCCTCCAGTACGGCGTCTCCCATAATCATATGTTGGTTTTGGGACGTTAACCCTACATATCAATCAATCAATCGAGTAGCTTCTGCAATGCGCCATTGCTACACCTCCGTCCCATTCGGCACGTTGTTCAAAGCAGTTGGGCCAATGCCTGAACACACCGCAAGGTGGCGACCTCAGCCCAAGCGTAGGCGTCACTCATGACATCCACCCGCACCAAAAATTGCTCTGCGACGCACGGATGCATCACCTCGCTGTAACACCACGTTGCCCTCTTATGCTAACCCGAGAAAAAATTGCTGCCGTCCTACATGTAAGATACGACACACGTTGCAGTTCTCTGGCCGTGGTTTAGTTAGAATTTTACGTGCTCCGGATTGACAACCTTAGCCGGAGTTTTGCGTTCGAATAACAGCGCTATTCTAGCTATCACACCACTCTATCTGATTGTGCTCTCATTATTAACTATTGCCACAAGTGTTTGTTTTGTTTACTCATTGATCATGAACGTTAGGCACCGGGACAAAGATATATAAAGCGTCAACGTGGACGCATACTCGTTCAATAGTTGTATTGTTGCCCAACCCCGACAGACATTGTGCGATCTCTCTTATATCAATGCCCAGTAAACATTCAACTTTATCTCCATGGGCACGTTTTAGGGGCAAAGCTCCTTAAGGCCGAGGCTTGTCCGTTGGCGTGGCGTTGGCGTGGTGCCGTAGCCACCTCTGGCGATGATGCTGATAACGACGAAGAACAAGAGTTTTCCAGACAACAGTTTCTGCCATCACGGCACAGCACATGCAAAGTACCCATGGATACCATTGTACGCCTTGACGATAAACATGATGACGATGATGATCACAGATGACGACTGGCATGTGCAGTATACTCGTATGACGTCGCGAGATGCCCTACGATGCATTTAGTATCACTGAAAACAAACGAAAAGCCCCAAGGTACGTGTACAGAACTCATCTTTGCCGACTTCAGGCCAGATCCGATACCAGAAAGCAGTGATAACGAAGGCAAGACAGAATTGAAAACTCAACACAACATAGCAGTTACGATCAATAAACATTGTATACAGCTGTACACCGCCTAGCACTCATTTACATGCACGAGTGGCCAATCTCGCAGGTGATTTACTGTAACACCGAATGATCCCGTCGCTTCGCCCACTCATCATCATTCACTTCGTGGATATGCCGTGATTTACATTTCATATCGATTTCTATGACACCCGCCATGGTTGTCCAGAGGCTAGACTGCTGACCCGAAAGTAGGGAAATCGAACCCCGGTCGTGGCGACCACTTTTTTGGTGGAGGCCAATATGCCTGAGGCCCGTTTATTTAGATGCACGATAAAAAAAAGACAAAACAGGTGAATGAAATTTCCAGAGTCTTCAAATTCGGGGGCTCTCACAGCCATGTGGTGATTTTGGTGATTTTAGGACGTTAAGCCCTAAGAATATTCGAATCCTATGAAGTGAGGATCAGCCCCGTTGCTGTTGTGATGTGTCTTTCGAAATGTTTGAGAGAGCCCGCACGTAAACGCTATATAATATATATATATATATATATATATATATATATATATATATATATATATATATATATATATATAGTGGGAGTAATAATTCAATGGGCCAGTTAGTCTTCGTGAAGGTATGGGATATGGCACAACGGGAGCGTTGTCAACAAAGACCCCTCCCGAAACTGTTGGGAAATAATATATTTATCCTTGTTGACAACGGTCCCGTTGTGCCATATCCCATATATATAATTATATATATATATATATATATATATATATATATATATATATATATATATATATATATATATACTTCTATTGTCCAACTCGCGATCCCAAACATCGACACAATGGTAAACTCCCGTGCTCCATCGAAATAAGTCATTCGTATGAAATCAATATATCCGACTCTGTGAGGCATCCCAGTTTTCTGCAATTCAGTGCCGAAGCTACGCTCATGCATCTTTCTTTTTTCAACCTTGATGCTTTCAGTTTTTTGACAGTGCCAAAGATAAATTACGAAGCAAAACATAAAATATTATTTAGAATGCTGCAGAACTGTTATGCTTCTTCCTTCTGTATTTCCTTACGATGGGGCTATCTCTAGGCATTTGGAAAAAAAAACAATCGATGTCTCTATGTTCGCAGAAGTAGAGATGGAATCAAACTGGGAGGGAGTGCGGATGCAATTTATTTTCACTGTTATCGCGTTTGGTTCGCTTGTTGTTCATTTCTCACTGCTGATGACGTGGCTAAATGATGAAATACAGGTTCTACAATACAACTCTGCCGGCTTTGTTCAATAATTTGACAGGAAAATATGAAAGTATCGATATACAGTCCCTCAACGCAAAACCAAAGGAAGCAGTTCGTTTAATCACAGAAGCGTGCACAAACGAATGTTCAGAGCGTTCCAGGAGGTTTTGAAATAAAAGAAAAGTTTTGTAGAAGTTAGATTCAGTTCATTAAACATGTCCGTCTGTACTCTGTTGTACCGTTCAAGACAGTAGCTACATATCCCTCCAAGCAAGTCTGAGAGAAAGCTCCAAACCCACAGGTCGGCCCATTGAGTAAAGAACACCGGAAGTTGCAACACCGGAAGCCACAACACCGACAGTTCCACACCGGAAGCGAACTTGGGTTCGCAGCTCGGGTGGGCGTTGTTTTGTTTGCAAACAGCAAAACCGTCAACAGGAACAAGGAAATTTTTATCACAACAACTAGCTTGATGAAGTGAACTTGCCGGATTTGAATAAAAAGGGTTCGAAGTTTTGTGAAGAAGTCAAGTTGAATCTCAGTGACGCCATTATTCACAATGTTCCCGGCACCTAATATTGCGTAGTGTGCTGAATTTTTAAAGGGCATTTTACCAGCCACGTAAGCAGTACAATACGCGTAAGACAATACGACGACTATAATACTGTAATACTATAATACTATATACGACTATAATACTATAATATACTATACGCGTAAGACAATACGATCAATATAATACGTGTAAGTCAATACGACGAACAGTTAGGGCATCATTTATTATCACCAATCATGGCTGTTTATTCCACGATGCGATTTTCAGTCCTTTGTGTATTATTGAAATACCGAAAATTATAAAGAATGAATACCGAGGTCGCTTAGTGATTACGCAGTTGCGCTGCCAAGCATGCAGGTGCGTGTTCAAATCGCAACAAAGAAGGCCGCACTTTAGTGAGGGGAGGGGTGATGTGCAAGAACACCAGTTTATTTAGATTTAAGCGCACTGGGAAAACCACAGTTGGCTGAAATCGCACCGAGTCGCCCACATAGCTACCTCGTAATCATATAGGTGTTTTCGTGCGCAAATTTTTATTACACAATAACTTTTATATTTTTGTTTTTCTTTTATTTTTCATCTTTTCTCCTAGTTGAAGTGCGGAGCTCCCAGCAATGCAAGAATTTGTTTTTGATCCAGTGCTTTTTTTGTTTTTTGATCCACACTGCTGAAAACAATGTTTTTTCTTGTTTATCTTGTTCTTTATTAGTAGTAAACTTTGAGACAGCTGGCTAAAAACAGCCGGTTATTCTTGTGGACAGCTAGGTGGTTCGACACCTAATTCCTGCATTAATGCAGGAGCACACGTCATGAGCAAACAAGGTATTAGGCCTTCAAATAATACAAACAATAACAACAAGAAAACAACTAGAAAAGCAGACGAAGAAAAAAGAAAAAAAAGTGAAACACGCTTTCTCGAACGTTCTAGTAGCTTCGCGTTTACTGATGCCGTGGTCTAACGCCGAACGATGGAAATCATTCATACTCAGGAAAAACTAAGATTGCAGAGTTACTTGAATTCAGTGGTTATAGTTCGCTCTAATGTCTTCCGCTATTAAGAGAAGACCCGATGAAGGCGTGGAGCGAAGTTTGCGGAGTGTTCCTTACGAAGTAAAGCGGGTCAAGCGCCGATAGCGTGATGCCGTAAGAGAATACCAGCGCCGCCATAGGGGCGTGAGTCGCCATTATCCAGTAACCATGCACTCCATCATCTCGGCCTCGACGTCGTCTAAGCCGCAAACAAAAAGAGAGGAAAGATTAATACTTATTATCAGAAGCCAGTTTCCACGCAAGTCGCTCGGCTTCTTCAACAATATCCCGCTTCAGCGTTTGACAGAGTGCGATCGTTACTTATCATTTATTATTTACAGCTACTCTTTCACGTCAACGTAGTGGTTAGTTGGGTCACACAAAGAGCATCGTTAAGCAGAAAAACCAGGAACGACAGATGCTCGCAAATTAAAAAAAAAAAGAATGTGTAGAAGCTCGCAATAAACAACGTCAGGCTTGAAACAGCTTTAAAGTTTTCTGAAGACTAATCTCATTACTTCCAGCTTGTTTCTGAGTCTTAGCTAGGTAATTAGCGTTGCATTTAGTCTTCTTGCTATTCGACCATCCAGCGACTTCAGGTGGCGCAGCGGAAAGTCGCAATGGCGGACGAGACTGGTGATGTCGCCAGCATTTAGGTCAGCGTCGTTGAGCGTTAAGACGCGTTCATTAGGTTTACGACTACTGAGAGACCGAACTGACGTCGCTGTTTTATCACCGTGTGACAGCTTCGGAGCACAGGCTACATGGTGCCGCTGGCGTCGCTGGAATGACCGAATAGCAAGCTATAGCTAGGTGATGATAAGCTGTTTCTGGCTTGTTTCTCAGAGCAATAACGTTCGAGTTAAACCACACGCAGTTATGAATACCACGGACGGAAACTCACGCAAACTAAACACTCACTCTTCTCATCGATCAACGGGTTCGTCGTCATTGGTGCAGGTCTTCCATCGCCTCGGGGTCTTTTCGCAGCCACCACTGCCATTCCCGTCCCCTAGTATTCTCTCGTTGCCCGCACTCGGAGTCTTCTGCATGCAGCCATAGCTTCGCAATCGTTTCTGAAGCTACCCTTTTTAAATCTTTAGTGAAGAGTAATTAGTTGTGGTAAATAATAATTTTATGAAACTCATACTAGTTTAGCGATACTAGTTTCCTGGCAGGCCAAACACGTAAATTACAGCTAGCTTAAACATCTTAACTGTCGGGACACTCTCAGATGAACTCGCCTGCGAGGAGCTGGGAAGACAGCGACTGCTTCGTAGCTGGGAAAAGTGGCAGCATAAACTAAGGGGTACCAGCAATGGGGAACCCTTCTACTTAAGGTAGGACCAGGACTTGCCCTGGGATACCGCTTAAAAAATAAATGTGTGTCGAGCATCGTTATCATAGCGCCCCTGAACCTCCGTTGCTGGCTCTCCCGTGTCATAGACAGTGTCTTGGACTAAAAGACGCCGTGAATACAGCCCTCATAAGGAGGACCCGCTGTAATGTCAAGGGAACACCAATAGCTAGCCGGAAATCAGAACCTCAAGATGATGCTGAGCAGTTGAATGTACAGTGCTCAGCGTTAGAAACATCGCAGTTTGGGCATATGTGACACAAGCACTTCCGTTTTCACCGTCATCAGCTCGTGTCACATCAGCACGGTTTTGACTCGAACACCCACGGGAGAGCTAGCGCTGCCTGTAGCGGCTAGTTTTGTGGCGACGTGACCCAGTTGTCTCGGGGAATCACGCGTAGCAGTTGTCGAGCTCTTTTCATGTTGCGCTGCCTCCTAGGATTGTTTTACATCTGCTGTGAGACAATACCTAGCGCTGATAGACGTAAGTCACGAGGCGATGGTGAGGTCGCAGTGTCGACACAGTTTTGAGCAGCCTGGTTCGGCTAGGTACGGAGGACCGCCATGTGTCTTCTCGTAGTTTCTCTTTGAAGAAGACCCACCGCGCTGATCCAATGCTGACAGTGCTATGCTGCCGGCTCGATGGTCACGGGATAAATTCCTAGCTACGGCGGCCGTATTTGGATGAAGCGAAATGCCAGGGTCTGCCTACTTTAGTTGCACGTTGAAGAACATGAGATGGTCGATATTTCGAATGCCCTACCCTACTGCGTCCTTCATAATCATATCGTGGTTTTAAGACGTTTTTACCCTCAGGATTATTGTATTACCGTTCAAGAAGTGAAAGAAATAATAGTTCCGAGCTAAAGGAACTGAAAAAAACTATGCCATCGTGACTTCCACCTGTACTTCATTTACATATATATCATCAGTAACATGTCAGATTTGGTATGAAGTTGCGTTCAGAAAGACGTGTGGCCCGCTTATTAGAATAGCAGGCAGTGGTGCATGTGGCTTGGGAGATATTGGGCTCGGTGCGTGGACCTTCAAAACTGTGTCGGGTCGTACGGGCATTAATAAATTACCTGTCCGAGTTGGTCTTGTCGTATGGCTATAATGATAGAATATCTCACAACAGAAAATCTTGGTTTTGCTCTAATTGTAAACAGTTTATCAGGTTCACTTGGTCACAACCGCCCCCCCCCCCCTCTTTCTTCAAAAAATATTTTGGTCACCTTCCCCATCTCTATATACAGAGTAGCATGCCAGCGATAAGTCAGCAAAAATCTCTGTTTTTCTAATAAAGTATCTCTCTTTTTTTTCAGAGGTAGCAGGAAAAACATTTGAGCTTTTATTTTGCCCCTCACGTTTTATTTCATCATAAAGACAATCCCTCTTTTAACACGTTGCGACCACTGAGCCATCGGCTGCTTTCCACGTAGGAGCCGTAGAATACTGTCCGTTTTGATCACCGCCTCGCGAGGCACAGAACGCATTTGTGCAATTTCCTCCTTTTTCTAGACTTGATTGATTGATATGTGGGGTTTAACGTCCCAAAACCACTATATGATTATGAGAGACGCCGTAGTGGAGGGCTCCGGAAATTTAGACCACCTGGGGTTCTTTAACGTGCACCCAAATCTGAGCACACGGGCCTACAACATTTCTGCCTCCATCGGCTTTTTCTAGACTTACGCTTAGGGTTGTACAGCCCGGTCGATTCCTGATCCAAAGGCCGCGGGTTCGAACCCTGGCGCTGCGGTCGCATTTGAATGGAGGCGGAAAGCTGGAGGTCCGTGTACTGTCCAATGTCATTACGCGTCAAAGAACACCAGGTGGTAGAAGTTGCGGGTGCCCTCTGCTATGGCGTCTCTAAAAATCACATCGGGGGTTCGAGATGCATATTCCGAGATCTTACCATCATCATGATACATGTTGTGTAGCCAACCTAGTCAAAGGTTGGCTAGCATCTTTGCTTTTTCACTCATCTTTCTCTCCCTACCAGCTCGTAGGGCATGACGGCCGGAGCAAACACCTTTGACGCAGCATGACTCTGTGTTGTGCGCGCGCGACTCTCTCGCGCACTTCCAACTCGAATGTTGGTAATGCAGGAAATGCCGTCACGCCCTTGCGTATTCTGTACTGTTTGGCTTGGAAATCTACTGCAAATAGGCGCACGCGTGACAGGTGCCATTCGATACGTTGCCCTATGAAACGTTGACCTTTAATCGTTAATGAAAAACGAGACCACCGAAGACTATAGTATACATTTATTAAAAAAAAATATGGCCTCGTATATCTTTCCTCTCAAAGAATGTATCTTTCTTACCATGGTGGTTAGTATAGCGATGTTGTGTGCCCCAGGTTCCATTAGCTAACGTAACCGCGATCTCATACGTTGCGCAGTATTAACAGAAGGAATATACTTTATTGTACCGAATGGTCCGGCAGTGTGGCCTTGCTAGACTAAGCGAAAATTAATTGTGACGGAGTGCTCCCGCCTTCTTTCCCTTTTACTTCGATGATTGCGCATAGTTGTGGTGGTTGGCATTGATATTAGAAGACGTTATACGATCGCACTATGCATAATAGAGAGGTTCCTACTGCTAGTTGCCCCATAAATAAAGTCGTGGATTGTGCGTACAAACAATGCACCGAGTTTGCGAATGTGTAGACAAATAACAGGAATGCAATAAAGAACTACAAACAATACACCAAAGCAAGAACAGCTAAAACAAGATATGGAAAGATAGAGAGGTGGGCGATCTCTTAGATCAGCTTACTACTATGTGGGACAAAAAAAAGAGATAACTGAACTGAAATGGAGACAGACGAAGACAATAACAAGAAAAGAAGTGACTAATATGAGCACCGTTGTTACGTTTGCGTGCCTTGTTCAATGAAAATAAGCATTATTATGCGCGTGACAGACGAGCGCGATTTTTTAAGCAGTGTTGGTATCCGTCAAACATCTTATAGACACATATAGCCACACTTATCTGCAGATATAATCAGTCTAGTTAGGTGTTCCAAAAATTAAAAATTAGTTGTACATCTCTCGATAAATGCCTCTAGTTGCCTAATTGATTGTACAAGTCTAAGCTAGCTCCTGGTACATAAAAAAAAAACATTACTCCCAATTTATAGTTCGTCACGCTCGTATCCCCCTGTCAATAACTGATACGAGTGAATCGTCAACGCCACAAAAGTTTTTTCTTAAAATAGAAATGAATTTCCCACTGGTGCTTTGTTTTTCTTGTTTCATAGAGTTGCGCTCTGGCCACACGAACGTTATTTTTTAAAATTTTCTTTCATGAAACACATAACAGATGCAAAGTTCATGAATTTGTTCAAGGAAATAATTCAATGGCTGGTGTTGTGTACAAAAAAAAATGGCGCGGGTTCCATGCAAGACACTTCTCTGTTTTACGGGACATGATGATTGTCGGAGCACTCTTTGTTTGTGTGTTTTTTTTTTCACGGTTTACACGCACACACATACATCTCGGCTCTCCCTCGAACAACTACCATTGGGTTGTGCTGTTGCCGTAAAGGGAAGCCAATTTTCTCCCGCAAACATGCTCGCAGCTGTCGCAATCTCCTTCGGTTGGCCACGTGATCACTTACCGTCAACGTCAACAGAAGAGCCGGTGCGCGTTGAGCGGACGCTAAGCCCGGATGACGAATAACAAGACCGCGCAGCAGCAATTTCCTGCAAAATAAAAAAGAAAGAAAGAAAGAAGCTGGCATGCTCGCACAAGCGAGTGAACTAGCATTGTCGTCCGCCTCGGTGTTACCATGGTCTGGAAGAACTTAGATCACCTCCAAGATATCCCCCTTCCTGATTCCCGGCCTACGGACCAGATGTTTTCCTATCGAAGAAGAAATAACAACTTGGACAAACATAGGCGTTATCTTGTTATCTGATAGCCTCCGTGGAATGGGTGACATCGAGGTCTAGCTTTTCCACCGTCCTGGGAACGCAATCAAGCTCAGTTTTGATTGTCGGAAAGTGCTATAAACTATATAGTAAAAGCAAGCATGTACCACCAAAAAGCCCCAGTCAGGCAAGCAGCCTATTTTGTTGTTTGTTTCTTCGTTCCACCCTCAAAAAGCTGGGATGATTTCTCTGATATCACATTTCATTTCGTTGGCACACCAGTTTGCCTCATTTTTTTCCTGGCATGGTCTATAGCGGCAGCATTCCTCTTTCGGGAGAAAATAAAATAACACCAACGTTTGACGCAGGCCGCTGGTAAATGCTTCAGCAGCAACGGCCGAAACGGAAACAGCTCGGAAGGGCCTCGGAAGACGCGGTGCCAACGGCCCGATGACCGATGTGCGCGCGGGATCTTTGTTGCCGGTCATCCCATTCCGGCGCCGGCTAGCCCTTGTCCCTCCCCTAGCTCTTCGTCGTCTTGAAAGTTGGCATGAGGGGGGGATCTCGGCGTTGTATCGCGATGTTTGAAACAACCTCCACAAGACTTGTGGACAGCAGGAAAAGATAGCAATGAGAAACACGAGAACGTCGAAATAGCGTTGGTGCTGCAGCAACGTCCGTAATTGGACCTGGCCGCCTCTAAAAGCAAGGATCACGTGTACATTTCGTTCGCTGTTACCTGAGCCTTTCAGCATTTCGTTCCGCTACGGGCTTTTTTTTGTTGTTGCTACAATTGGGGTGAACTGTACGGTGTTTCACCCCTGCTCAAGTGCTGATGTTCAGGTAATGCGCAAAGTTACGTCAAGAATAAAAAAAAAAAGAAATCAATTGCGGGAAGTTTGCACCAAGTCGTGCAAAGATTGGCACAACAAAGCACTGGACCTGTCGCAACTTTTACTCGACTTTCCGTCATTGAATGAATAATTTTTGAGAGGAGGAAAATGAAACCTAATTTATGTCTGCTCTTTCGGGTGACGTGGTGCAGTGCCTTGTAGGGGAGGAAAAAAAAGAATAGTGGAAAGATATAAAGAAATAGGACAGGCAAGCGACAGAAAAAGAAGGAGATGGGAAAATTTGGAAGCCGGTTGAATAATTCGAGGGACGGGGCACCACACGGCGAGAGCTGCATGGCGTCAGGAGGTCGCGGAGGGCAAACCAGTGGGCGAGAGCCACGCTTGCGTTAGGAGTTAGCGGGCGGCTCAACTTGAACAACCGTTCAACTTGAAATCTTTCAAGCAACTCCCTCTGTCACGTTGCGATTTTCACGGAGCAATCACTTTCTCACCGTCTCTCTCTCAACCTCTCATCAAGCGTAGCTCAAAATCGACTCGTCAGTTGGGACCATTCTTCCCAGCCGCTTGCTCGTCCAAGTAGGCTTGATCGGCCGTCACTGCTGTGGCCGGTCCCGTCGATGTGTATAGCCTTGAGATGCGCGGCATCCTCCTCGGGAGTACGCACTTTCTTTGGACGCACGATGAGTGCTTGTGCACGATCGTGCGAAGCTGTACTCCGTTTCACACATCGGGTGCAACGCTGTGGAAGCTGTGCAAGTATAGTTCGGTCAGCAAAGCGTATCCCTCCACGCGTCTCGTAGCCGGCTCTCGTTGTACACGCTCGCATGGGCTGAAAATGGGCTTCCGCGTGACGCGTCACGACGAACTGCAAAACGAAACACTGGCAAACGAATAGGCAAAGACGGGCTGTGCAGTAAGAACGGTGCAACAGTGTTCGTGTTTATTTGTAAGGTACAGCCCCGCCGTGGTGGTCTAGTGGCAAAGGTACTCGGCTGCTGACCCGCAGGTTGCGGGATCGAATCCCGCCTGCGGTGGTTGCATTTCCGATGGAGGCGGAAACGTTGTAGACCCGTGTGCTCAGATTTGGGTGCACGTCAAAGAACCCCAGGTGGTAGAAATTTCCGGAGCCCTCCACTACGGCGTCTCTCATAATCATGTGGCAGTTTTAGGACGTTAAACCCCACATATCAAATCATAACTGTAAGGTACAAAAACATGCCTATCTAATGATAACCATAGAACTGAAAAGAAAAAATCTATTTTAAGGAATAACGACATTGAAATTTTTCCTAATGCGAACGCATCGATTGCAAGAAGTCTCGCTAGTCTCCACCCCATTGCACCTGATGCGTGAAAGAAAATACAGGCTACGCGCTGCAGGACGGAAGTTGCGCGCGATGTCTCCGTCGGTGCTTGTGGCTCATAGATATTGAGCATGCGTAGTTTCATCATGTGGATCGCCGTGTGCTCGCTAGACGACGCGATGCAATCGATTGTTATGTGGTATGTAACGTCCCAAAACTACCATACGATTATGAGAGACACCATATTAGAGGGCTCCGGGAATTTCGACCATCTTGAGTTGGTTAATGTGCACCAAAATCTGAGCATACGGGCCTACAACACTTCCGCTTGCATTTTAAGTGCAGCCGCCGCAGCTGGCATTGACGCCACACGAGGCGCACGACGCGATGTTCACGTCAGCGCGCATGGCTTAGCGGCAGCTGCGGCTATTTTTGTGCATGCTTGGCTTGGCGACGGTTACGGCAAGTGTTGCCCAGTTGCGGCGAAGATGGTTGCTTGACAAAGGGAGGCGAGCTTTTCTGAGCTTCCACATACATTTCGCACTGAGCTAGAGCAGCTTCAATGTTCAAGAAGAAAAAAAGAAGAGCCGATGTCCAGGGCGTGAGAGGATGAGGGAAAGAATGAAAGAAAGGGAGGTCAGCGCCGGACTGTTGCGGTTTACTGATTTATTAAAAAATATTGTTTGAAAGGCTGATAAACAACAAGAAGATGAGAAGAGAGTATGAAATGGCAGTTGCTGTTGGTCTAACGCACAGAAGTACAGTTGCAAGCCAAATACCCGTGGTTTCTGACCGGGCCGCGCTGTTACATTTGCCATTACCACGGTAAATAGACGCACCATATTTTCAGTGCCTGTTTAATCCGACATCGGTTTTAGTTGTCTAATTAATAATGTTGAGAAAACGACGAGCCACCGTCCCCATGGTGAAGACCCCCGTCGACCCCTCTACTTATTCGAATACACCGATTAATGATGACGTGAATTTTGCCTTATATGCAATTAAAAAAATTATAAACACGAAACCTTTCTTGGCATACTGCAGACAGTTTTGCTATCTATCTATCTATCTATCTATCTATCTATCTATCTATCTATCTATCTATCTATCTATCTATCTATCTATCTATCTATCTATCTATCTATCTATCTATCTATCTATCTATCTATCTATCTATCTATCTATCTATCTATCTATCTATCTATCTATCTATCTATCTATCTATCTATCTATCTATCTATCTATCTATCTATCTATCTATCTATCTATCTATCTATCTATCTATCTATCTATCTATCTATCTATCTATCTATCATCTATCTATCTATCTATCTATCTATCTATCTATCTATCTATCTATCTATCTATCTATCTATCTAGCTATCTATCTATCTATCTATCTATCTATCTATCTATCTATCTATCTATCTATTATCTATCTATCTATCTATCTATCTATCTATCTATCTATCATGCGCTGAAGTTGATTTATGCAGCAGTGTCCAAGGCACCGAAATCAGCTTTTGTTGTGGTCTCCCAACAGCTCTCTCTCTGAATGATATAATAGTCTCAAGTCGCATTACAATCGTTCGAGCCAATACCGAGAGCGCAGAGTGGCTGACTGAAAATATTGCGCTGCAGTCGCTGTGGAGAACGAAGTTAGTGAGGAGACAAGAAATTAAGTGGACAGTATAAGCACTGGTACTGTCCACTTTATTTCTTGTCTCCTTCCTATCGTCGTTCTCCGCAGCAACTGTATAGCGCAATTTTTTCTGTCAGGAAACACCAACTTGCCCAATACCTCACTTTGCTAAGAGGGTGGCTGCCTATCAATGGTTGGGTGGGTGGAAGCAAAAAATAACAGCCATTAACGGTGGTATGATGGGCCACGTTGACACCATCACCTTGATCTTGAATATTGAACTTGAGGGTGCGGAACCATTATCGATGTCACATGTGGTAATGCTTAGTTGATGATCTTAGCCAGTAACAGTGGCTGGCATTCTTAATGACTCAATACTGCTGTCATCATCGAAAAAAAAACCAAAAAGACAATATATTTAGTGTCATTTGCTACAATATTTCTTGTGTGGAAGATTTTTGCAACTGCTTTAGGTGTCAAGCGGCGCCGTGGTCGTATCACATGACAAGAGGTGCGCTCGCAGTGAGCGAGCCGAATGTTAATTTTGTGTTTTTAGCCAAGAGGAAATAAGCTTGAAAGAGGAACTAAGTTTAACTTTGTACATGTTTGTAGGAAGCTGTCAGTGTTTACGTTGTGTGTAATTAACGCTGACAAGTGAATAATGTTTTCATTGAATCACTGCATATTTCTGTGCAATGCTTTTTAAACTCTGAAGTCATACTTTTAAGGACCACCGCTAAGTTGCTAATCACCTAAATTTACGAAGCTTCGAGTTTTAATGTTGCAGTATCATAAGTTGTCAACGTAGCAGTGTGCTAAGTAGAAGGGAAGCTTCTGAAATCCGTCATGAAACTCACGAAAAGTGGTAACCAGAAATAGACTTTAGGAAAAGCCACCGTTCCATAAATTAAAAAGTGCGTGGACGAAGCAGCGATCGGAAAACACTTTCTTGTACATCATAAATATTTCAACGTTCTGAACGCATGTCAGCCTGTTTATAGAACTGCCACTGTGGAGTATGAAATTCCGAAACTGCTTAGTTTCTTAATATTTTTGAAATTATTTTCCCTGCCTAGACGGAAGAATATCGTTCTAGGCTGCCTGTTTTGTTTTTTTTGTTTCAAAGCCTTCAACATTCCGACGATCCCGAGGTCGCTGGAGAGCTGTGATATTGCATCGCGTTAAAATTTAGAGCACGTTGCTAACGCCTTCAACAAGACTGGGAGTACTATCACTTTTTCATGTAATGTATATTATTTTGAATCAGCAGGTAGTTTTTTATTTTTACTAGATTAGGATATTTGGAAAGTACGTGCATAACATTTTTTTTTTCATTTTGGGTGAGTCGGTCCCTTTTGGTCTAACTCTTTGGCAGCTTCTTTGTTTCGCTAACTTGCCGGAGCCCCGTAGGGAGACGTGGACAGCATTCCGCGTAGACCATGGAAGAGTGGATAACCGAAGAGCCGTGCCTTCTCTCTGAGCTTGCATTCGTAGGAGGTTAGCGTGCTTAAACGAGTGGAAGAAAAATATGACGGGAGTAAACGACATTCTCTAAATGAATGCGTGAGCAGAAATCGGGATGCCGGGGTGTATTGAAATGGTCTGGGCATATATGTGGCAAAATATTTCAAGAAAATGTTTAGGTATACCACCTTGTATAAAGTTAACTTTTCTCATTCCACGCACAGAAGTAATCCTATCGCGTGATCTAGTTAAAGAACTCTAATAAGGAAGCGAATTGGGGGATTGGGAGTAAACTCATGATGACCGTTAGAGCAAAGAAGACACCGGAATAAAGGAATGCTCGGAGCACAGGCGTTGTTCCCTGCCTCCTTTTTTGTTTGACTATTTTATGTTCTTTCATTGAAGTCCCAGTTCTTGAAATGCACTTGTGTCGCGTATATATCATGACCACTTCAATTATAAATGGTAGCCGTTATACATTACATTTCAACATTGAAATAACCCGCACTTCAGCTTAAGCATATATATATATATATATATATATATATATATATAAACAAGGTAACCAGGGCGGTCCAATCATCTTCGGTATACACACTACAACCGAGAACTTGTTGTGCTATGTGGATTCTGTTATTAAACATATACTCCGAGGCATTTTGATCATTAGTGAAGAAGACCAATAATTTTATTCTAGACATATTAGGTCATAACATTTCCCAAAATACAATACTTGTAACACTGGACGTCGCCTCGCTTTATACTGACATACCACATGCTGATGAGTTAACTGCGGGGCATAAGGCATACGAGGATTCTTGCTTCGAGAAACCAATCGATAAAGAAGCCTAACAATTGCTATTGATACTTATGCTTGGACTCAATAACTTTGAATTAAATAATTTTCATTACGTTTAGAAGAGTGGCACGTCAATGAGAAACCGAATAGGCCCTAGTTATGCTAATATTTTTTTGGGCATTCTAGAGAATAAGTATCTGCCCAGCACTGACCTGCAGCCTTTGTTTTATAGGCGGTTTATAGATGATATATTCTTAATTTAGAGACATTGGGAGGACGCGCTTTCAAAATTTACAGATGAATTTAATAATTTTTATCCATAAATTAAGCTTTTGCACAGCTATTCGACAAATTCTGTTAACTTTCTGGATGACACTGTCGTGCTTTCCGAAAAAAACAAATTCTCACAAAATTGCACCGCAAACCTACTGGCAGAAACCAGCTTCCCCATTTACAGAGCAGTCATGTGCAACATTATAAGACAGGTGTACCTTATATTCAGACTCACTGTTTTACACAATTGTGTTCTGACCGCGAAGATTTCCTACTTAACTGCGTGCCACTTAAAAGCGCTCTCGTTAAACGACGGTATCGGTTGGGCTTGGTCGATAACGCTATAGACCAAGCAGACCAGTTGAATAGCGCCGACATTCTTAGCGGAAACTGTTTGCCTGAACAACGTGTTGGCCCTAATGTCGTATTAACTTACTCGGCATCAGTGCCAAAGGTTCTTTCTATACTTAAGCGGCACCACAACATAATTGCCAAAGTAAGCATCTGAAAAATATCTTTCCTGAACCACCTCGCGTAGTTTACCGGCAGTCAAAAAATCTCCGCCGTATGCTAACATCGTCAAAATTAAACAAACCCACAACATCTGGTTGTGCACCTTGCAACAAACCATGCTGCAAAACTTGCCTAAACATGGAAACCACCCTGGAAGACGTTAGTAGGTCGTCAAACTTCACCCTTAAAATTCTGGGCTTCTTTAATTGCGACAGCTCTAACGTTATATTCATGCTCGAGTGCGCCATCTGCCAAGAACAGTACATTGGCCATACAAAAACGTCGTTACAAATACGCTTCAACAACCATAGACCATATACAAATACGTTACCTAACCTCCCACTCTCTTAACGTATTCTCTTACCAGGGCACTCTTTCCAAGAATTTAGGGTCACTATACTTGAATTGGGCTTTTAAACTCACCACGATTGGGGAATCCGCGAATCGTACCTCATCTACAAATTTAACACCGTGTCGTCAGGCATAAACGAAAGTACAGGCACGCTTCCTAGCGTGCCCACCAAGCATTATCAGCATTAACCCATGGCCCGTGGCGTCATCGGTGAAGCTTGTTGGATACCGCCTATAATGCCCCTGTTATTGTGTATATTTGTGTATACAAAGTTTACAATTACCTGCGTTGATTAATCCCCGCCGCTATATCATGAATGTAGATGCAAGACTGCATTTAAACGCGCACGCGCAATAAAAGCACCAAGTACTCCTCTTATTCATATCACAATGACTGAGCTGTGTATCTGACGCACAATCTGACTGTAATGTCATGCGGTGTTTTGATATGTTGATGCTCATGCTTTCATTGTAGTTGTATGATTATCCATCTCTGGTTATTGCTGATTTATGCTGTGTGCGCGAAGAAGTGATTGCTGGTCTTCAGTATATATATATATATATATATATATATATATATATATATATATATATATATATATATATATATATATATATATATATATATATATATATATATATATATATAATGTTTTTGCATGACGCTGAACTGTACCGTCATGAACCCTTCATGCCATGAATTGTCTAATCGTTTATATACGTCGCCGATCTATGTTATCCTATATGAATCGTATTTATAAGTAAACGTGTTGGCATGTACTTGTATACTTTGACAAAGGCTGCTCCACCAGCCGAAACATGAGCAAATATTTATGAAAAGTAGCCTACGTTAGAAGCGGCTATCCCAACATTATGACAGTGATGTAGAAGGCCGACATACAAATAAAAACTTAAATATAATAAGAACAAAAAGTATTAAGGGAAACAAGGTACATTTATACACCAGTAGGGCTTATAACGCATGAATGAGTACAGTATATATGGGCATGATCCAGTTAATATATCGTAATCGCATCGCTGATTGAGTCCGTACAAATAGTGGCTGGGTGTAATATGAACTACAGACTGTTAAGTTAATTGGCGTCAATTGAAAAAATGACGGAGGGTGCTCATTGCGTGCCTTTGATTATCGGAATGTGACCATGGTCGAAGCACTTCTTCAATCGTAATTGGTCGTCTCTCTAGTCGGTTCAATCTATCACTCAGTTCAGTGCTTCGTTCTTCATTTTTTCGGCCATTTTATAATAATATGCTCCTCTGAGGCATCATGTTGAGTACAGTGGTCGCAGTGCATAGACGTCCTTTCTTTGTGTGGCACAAAAAATTAGGTGTGTATGTGACACCTAATTCTAGACAGTGCAGTAGTGTGTCAAATGGTCTATCGATCTTTTGATTAGGTGTAAATTGGAGAGACGGATCTATTTAACATGAAACGTGCCCCGCGTGAGAAACGCGGGGCTCGTTTCCATCTGCTTGCCATTCTGCGCATGAACTTTCAATTTTTTTTGCTATCGCGTTTATTGCTTCGCCTTTGCGGAGAAGTGTGCTAGCTTGGGCTAGTTGGTATGGCATGACGATAGTTATAGCGCGAAAACAAAACGACGACACAGAGACAAGAAGGGCACGATTGTGTCCTTCGTGTCCTTCTCGTCTCTGTGTCGTCGTTTTGTTCTCGCGCTATACCTATGGTTTTGCGGAGAAGTTGTGAATTGTCTGTGAAGAAAAGCAACACTATCTTTCCCCGGCAAGTCACCTTTAAAACGGGAGTAGATGAAGTTCAATATTCCTATTCGTTACTCCGAAATATCGTTTAAACGTACTTTCTGCATGATAAAGGCTTCTTCACCTTGCGTTTCTATCTGTTCGGTAAGGTACCAACACATGATCATACTGATCTTCTGTAACGCAGGGTGTGCTGCTTGTTGTGATCTTTGGCATGCTTCGGCTAAGAAATGTCGACTCCGCAGACAGTGTTGATAAAAGTTATTATACCATAGGGTTAACATCAATAACAATTTTAAGAAAATCACAGCATATCCATGGATTAATGATGAGTGGGGCGAAGCATCATCCAACCGTTCGTTCTTGCTTCCGTCCGCCCGTGCGTCCGCCTGTGAGACCATCCATACATCCGTCCGTCCGTGTGTCCGTTCGTGCGTCCTTCCATGCGTTCGTTCATTTCTGCGTCATCCATCCTTTCATGCGTCCGTCCGTGCGTGCGTCCATCCATCCGTCCGTGCATCTGTCTGCCTCTCCAGTCCGTGCCTCTGTCATCGTCCATCTAGTGAACACACCAAGTACCTGCCATCCAGCGTACATTACAAAGAATAAACCAGAGGTGGCAGGGACTGGACTAGAGGAGCGGCACGTGCGCACCTGCCTTGCGGCCTGCGCTTCGTGTCTAGTTCCCACCTTTTACCACCTCTAGTTCACGGCACTGCGGCCCTACCTTCGCTAAGCCTTGTTAAAACCAAAGAGGTTACGCACAGTGAGTTTAACATGGCAACCCTTACTGGTCAGATAGTGCTCAAAGTGCGCCCTTTCTGCCTTTACCTCTTCAACTGATGGAGGGACGTGCAGAGAATTCAGCAGCTTGTTGAGGAACGTGAGGCAAACCTCTAAGCATAGGCGGTATTATATCAAAGTTTGTACGCATGGCCGAACATGACATCTCTTCAAAATGCGCCAGAAAGAGAGATCGATCATGCGTAGGAAGCGGATGTGTAGGTGGTGCCTGCGTGGTCGTAAAAACAGGTGATTGTGACTGCCCAAAACACGATTGCCTCGCATAGCGTAGCACCTCGAGGAGAGAGAGAGAGTAAAACTTTATTGAAGGGGAAAGGGAGAGGGGCGTTTTAGAGCCTTTATGGTTGGGGCCCTACGTCCAGGGCTCCACTGGCCTTAGCCGCCCGCCGGACTTGATCCAGTAGTGCGAGCTGCACTCCTGGGTCCGAGCTAGCGAGGTGTGCCTCCCACTGCTCCATACTAGGTGTTAAAGGTTCGCCGAGAAAATTGGTTATGTCACTTGGTTTACGATCGCACCCCCACGATATGTGGTAGAGAGTCGGTCTTCCGCCGCACCACGGACATACAGCCGGGTAAAGAGTTGGATGTATCGCGTGTAACTTCAGTAGGTGCGGAAATACATCCGTTTGAATTTTTCTAAGGTCAGTGGCCTCTTCCCCATTAAGGGATCTGTGAGGTGTTCCACATTTTTGACGCGTGAAGCGCTGGTGAGCTAGAATCTCCCTAGGTAAAATTGGCATGGTCAATGAAAGAGATGGATTCTCCGCTCGGTTACAAAACGCACGAGCTAGAGCGTCCGCCCTTTCATTGCCTTCGAGACCTGCGTGTCCCGGGCACCAGATCAAGCGATGGTGGTGAGTGAGTTTGGATCCTAGCAACCTCAGCCCCATTGCTGGAAGGCGGCCCCTTAAAAAGAGCCGGCAGGCTTCCTGGGAGTCGGATAAAATAACTGATGGCTCCCCTCTACGCTCCTGAAACCTTAAGGCTAAGGCTATGGCCATCGTCTCCGCCTTTGTAGCCGAGGTCGTGCGTACGGAGGCACTCGTTAGCAGCGTCATGTTGTTGTCGACAACAGTAATTATGTGTCTCTGCCAATCGAAACTGGCCGCATCGACGTACGCGACATTTGAAGCTGAGCCGAATTGCTTTCGAAGCCAGTTTACCCTCGCAGTACGTCGCTCAGCGTGAAAGTCGTGATGCATATTTTTGGGCACCGGTGCGATTGAGATTCGCCTGCGGACCTCTTGGGCTACGTCGACCAGCTCCTCATCAATGTGCTGTGGGTGGGGCGAAATTCCTATTCTAGTGAGTATCGCCCTGCCTGCTGAAGTTTCACTTAGACGATTCCTCTGAGACATGAGGACTGCGGCACTGAGCTCAGCATAAGTGTTATGTATACCGAGAGCTAGGAGCCGCTCGGTCGGTGTGCTGGTGGGTAGACCAAGTGCTGCCTTAAAAGCGCTTCTAATGAGCACATCCACCTGGCTCTCCTCACTTCTGTCGAGTGAGTGGTACGGTAGGCCATACGTCACTCTGCTCAAAACTAAGGCCTGGACAAGCCGGAGAGTATCCTTTTCTTTCATGCCTTTTTTATGATAAGTGATGCGACGGATCATTCTAGCTATCTGTTTAACCGTAGTCTTTAAGGTGGTTATCGTGTGACTGGCTTTGCCATTGCTTTGGACCCAGAAGCCAAGTATACGGGCCTGAGTAACCTCGGCTATGGCATGGCCGTCTACCTGTAAGTTTATGGCACCGTTACTTTTGTAATACTTACTGTGTATTCTTATGAGTTCAGATTTTTCAGGCGCACAGCTCAGCCCACTATTTCTTGCGAACTCTGCCACAGCTGTCGCAGCAGCCTGGAGGGTCTGCTCTTTCAGCGCCAGTGAACCCTTCGTAGCCCAGAGTGTGATGTCGTCCGCATACAATGTATATCCAAGGTGCGGGATTGCTTCGAGCTCGTGAGCAAGTCTGCGCATAGCTATGTTAAAGAGCAAGGGGGAGATGACTGCCCCTTGCGGTGTGCCTTTATTTGGCATCGAGAACGGCACCGACCTCGTGTCGCCTATCCCAATAGTTGCCGTCCGCCCAGAGAGGAAGGATTTAATGTAGTTAAATGTACGCTTTCCGCAGCCGATTGTGTTGAGTTCAGAGAGAATGGCCTCGTGCGAAACATTATCAAAGGCCCCTTTGAGGTCGAGGGCCAAGACCAAATGTTCGCCTCCCCTGGGTACGCAACTCATGACCTCTTCTTTTAAAAGGAGGAAGGCATCCTGGGTTGAGAGTCCGGAGCGAAAACCAATCATGGTAGCGGGAAACAGATTTTCTTTTTCAATGTAATTTTGAAGCCGTGTCTGTACTACTCGCTCGTAGAGCTTGCCCATGCACGAAGTAAGCGAAATGGGCCGCAGGGCTCCGAGCGATGGTGCTTTACCGGGCTTTGGTATAGTTATTATTTTGGCTTCCTTCCACTCCGGAGGAACGTGACCTTGGGACCAGCAGTGGTCGTTAAGAAATTGCGTTATCTGCTCAAGAACCTCAGTGCTGAGGTTTCTTATCATAGCGTTTGTTATACCATCCGACCCCGGCGCAGAGTTCCGATTGGCTGCCTGGGCTGCCGCGAAAACCTCTTCTTTCGTGATTGCGGCGTCTAATGTGGCATTCTCGCTGCCGATGTACTCTAATGTACATGGCGGAACCACATCAGTACCGATATAACGGTCTTTAAGCGCCTGGATCAACTCTCCGTCGGTGCCGGGGTAGCTGTGTACTATTCTTTGAAGAATGCGGTTCATGGAGGACTTAGATTTGTCCGGCTCCAGCATGGACCTCAGTATCGCCCACGTCTGGCTAGTCCCTAGTGTACCGCGGAGAGAACCGCAAAACTGCACCCAACCATCGGTGGCAAGTTTCGTTGCGTATTCATTCGCTTCCTCCGACAGAGCAGCGATTCGCCTGTAGAGGCAGCGGTTGAGGCGTTGTTTTTTCCATCTCTTGATCAGGCGTCGCCTACTATCCCACATGTGCAATAGGTGCCGGTCTATCGCAGGCGCCTCAACTGTGCGCGCTATTTTCTTAGAGGTGGCATCATGCGTTTCTCGAATGAAAGCAACCCACCCACTGACATCACAGGGCGTTTGCTCCGGCAGAGGGCGCTTTCGAAAGGTCACCCAGTCTGTCATCACAACGTCACCAGCGACACGACGAACTTTTGGTGATGCTATAGAGGTGCTAAGAATATAATGGTCACTACCAAGGTTTTCATCGAGGTTTGACCACGTGGCATTTTTAATGTTGAAGGTGAAGGTCAAATCAGGGTACGTGTCCCTGCTAATGCTATTACCAAGCCTGGTGGGTGCTGTTGGCAGAGTGATAAGGGTAAAACCTAATTTAGACGTGGTGTTCTCTAATAACACTCCCTTGGGTGAATCCCGGACGTAGCCCCAAGCGGTGCTCGGAGCATTAAAGTCGCCCACCACCACTAATTGATCTCTGGTGCCAACGGCTCGAACTGCCTCGTTTAGGAGTGGGCCGAAGTCGTCATTCCGGTTTTTGGGAGGACTGTATATGTTTAAAATTTTCGTTCGTACTTTTCCTCGTTTTTGTGGGAAGACATCGATAATTTGGTGATTAATGTCAGTCTGATCGTAATGGTCTAGCGCAACTGTCATGAAGTTACTCACCAGCGCTGCAACGCGGGGGTATTTTGGATCGTATAATGTGTAATATCCCTGCAATTTGACGGGACGGTTCCCAACTTCTTGCAGGCATATTACATCAGGTGGGATTAGTGCCGAATGGATGTAATTCTGCAATGCCGCCGCTCGTTTGTGGAACGTGCGACAATTCCACTGCCAGATTTCTAGGTGGTCGGAGTTTTGCGTGGAATTAGTTCGCGCCATGGTGACTACTGCCTTTATTGGGGGGTGTCTGCTTTCTCCGTGATTCGACGGTCCTTCGGTAGTGGACTGCTCGCGGAGGTAACACTGACCCGCTTGTTGATGGCACGCTGAATGCCTACAACAGAGTCATTAACGTATCGTCTTTGTTGTTCCGTTTCTGCTGCAAACTCTTTCCTGTACTCCGAAAACATTTGATGCATTTGCTGCATCATCTGCTCTCGGAGTTCAGACGCTGCTCGTTGCTGTTGTGATTGGAGTTCTCGCATTAAGTTTCGCAAGCTCTGCAACTGTTCCCCCATCTGTAACTGGCTAACGTGGGCCTCCTCGCTAAACCTCTGAGGTATGTCTACTTTCGCCGTTCCTCCCTCCAAAGAGTGGGCTACGGTTGCCCTGGAGATAGCATGAGTGGCGTTGTTGTTCGCCTCTAAGGCGTTAAGCCTGGCTTCAAGTTTGGTTTCTAAAGATGATATGATTTTGTGGAACTCCCGGCGTTCCTCCTTAATCTGGCATCGAAGTTTCTCGTTTTCTAAAGCAAGCTGCTTATTCTCGGCAACCATTTTCTGATATTCGGGATTCTCAATTAAGGGAGCAGATGGAGACACAATCCTCGTCCAGCTCACCGTGTTTGCTGGCTGGCAGGCGGCTGCCTCCGTCCCCTCTTTGGGCGGCGTCAAGATTTGTACCAGCGCTTTCTTCTTCTGCTGCTGATGCTGCTGCTGTTGCTGCTGCTGCTGTTGCTGTTGCTGTTGCTGCTGTTGCTGCTGCTGCTGCTGTTGTTGTTGCTGCTGCTGTTGCTGCTGTTGGTGCTGCTGCTGATGCGGCTGTTTGTTGAGTCGTTTTCTGGACGCAGACTGGGCTCGACCCTTTGAGGAAGCCCGTGACTTGGATCTTGAACGTGAGCGTGATTCCACTGACGAGTCCCGCTCGGAGCTGAACCAGCGTGGATGGTGCCTCCGTTTTGGCTGATCCACTCGGGACCTCCTAGGCGGAACGTGTTTAAGCTTCTTCTTGCACATTTTGTCACCTGTCATATGGTCCTCACCACATATCACGCACTTAGGGGTACACGCGTGTCCTTGTGCGGGTTCACGTGTTCCACACGTGGAGCATACATTGGCGTCGGGCGTTGGGCACACGTCAGTTCGATGCCCTGTGGAGTGGCATACCTTGCAAGCCTGCCTCGTAGGCTTGTGGGGATAACAGATGGCTTCCGCTCCCATGAAATAGACGCACCTAGGCAGTGTGCTGCCCGTGAAGGTAATGATGGCGGTCTTCGTAGATCCGAGCATGCGTGCCCGCTCAATCTTGACCCCCTGTGTTCTCACACGGAGATTCGCCATGAGTTCTGCTTGAGAAGTCCCCGACGGAATACCATGGACTATGCCTCGTAGGACGTCCTCAGGATCCGCCACATACGAGTTGAATGAGTGCACTCGTCCCCTTATATTCAGATGCGTGATCTCTCGCAGCTCTTTGGCTACATGCTCGTGGGGCGTCGATACGATGATAATATTCGAGCCCGGGTGGACGCGCAGCATGAAGCTACCACCGTCGAAGTGTCGGTGGCAAGCGTCTATCACAGCGGTGGAAAGTTCATAGCCGAGTATGTCTTTTACGGCGAGGCCTTTGTGAGGCCTAAGGATGATCTTTATGTCGTCCTTTGGCAGGGGCGGGAGCGGACGGCGACTTCTCGTACGACGTCGGCGCTTCACCTGACTTCCCTGCTTCGGTGGGCTGCTTGACGAGGCGTTGCACTCCACAGCTTCTGACGCGTTTTTCTGGTTTTTCTTCTGGTTCTTCTTTTGTCGGCGTGTCAAAACCGTGTGCCAGCCATCCTCCGTCCATGCGGCACCATCGTGGCGTTCCCCTGCAGACACATTGTCGACTTCTTCGGACGAACCCTGCGGTAACCAGGTCTGAACGTCCATTTGAGTGGTTTCTGTAGCAGACTCCTCATCTGTGTGAACCAGTGGCTGCTCCTGAGGAGACCTCGGTGTTTCCTGAAGAGCGTCCATCCGCCGACGCTTGAGACGCGACCACGACGCAGACGCCGCTATGCAGCGGTGCGTCTGGCCGGGCGCGACGGTCGCTGCCTCGAAGTTTTCAGCTTGCAGAAAACCGAAAAACAGCCACTCACCGCTGAAATTCGACGTTCACTGTTCGCTGTACTTTCACGAATCCGATGCACTTCAAACAACCAGAAATCGCCGAAAAACCATAGAAAATCTGCGGAGCCGATGCGACGCGCGTCCGCACACCGTCCACCTCGAGGAGGGCGCAAAGGTTGTGATTACAACGCCATGCAGCCGCCGCGAGAGACGAGGCGGCAATCAAGTGCTGGAAGCGTTCACGTAAATTCATGTTGCCAAGCTCGCATCAAGGGAGACGGCGTTCCAGTGCGCAAGGCGATGCGTAACTTTGCTGCAGTATCGGCCAGCTCCTCAGAAACGCGACGACGAAGTGAACGCCCTTCAACTGAGCAGTCCAGGCGCCACTGCATTTTAGGCGCACCCCAATCAAATGAATCAGACGCAGCGAGTGACACGCGTATTGCACGGGACAAATTTGACCGATAGCGCGCGTCCTGGAGGACGCGAACATCAAGACGCCGTGGTTTCTCCGAAAATGAAAATGGAATTTTTAGTCCCAAGAGAATCGAACGATGTTCAGAGATGTACACAGATGAAGGTGGAATGGGCGGAACACGTAAGTCGGAGACAAACGTCTCTAAAGCATGTGGAATATAAGCCCGGTCGAGTCTGCTGGAGGAGTGTCCACGGCGCCATGTCGAAACAAAAGTATTCCCGTGCACGGCATTATGCGCATCCAGCAATGAAAAATGCTGGACAAGGCGTCGCAGCTCACGTGAATTCTAAGCAGACCAACCCCCGCCAGGACCTTGTACATCGCATCGCGTATTTTGCACACAGTTAAAGTCTCCAATTAGAATTACATGACGACCGTCTAGGATAAAAAAACATCCAAATTTCGAAAAAAATCATTAGACTGTCCGGTTTGTGTTGGCGCATACACACATAGTATCCTCATTCAAAAAGAAAAGTAGGTACAATCTAGAGCCATAATTCTACCAACACCGTCATAAACAACGTGGTGACCTCTCAATAAAGCCCGATTAAATATAATGATGCCTACTCCCGTAAAACGAGTTGTAGCGAAAGAAAAATAGCAATCTAAGTTAAACTTTTGTTTAAAAGCCTTAACGTCGGATAGTGAACAGAAATTAGTTTCCTGCAGGCACAAAGCATCACAATTTGCAGCACGGGCTACACTAATCACCTCGGCCTGCTTTACCGGACTGCGAAAACCTTTTACGTTGAAGGAAATAATATTCAATGCGGTAGCCATCGTGAACAATTAAGACAAATTCGGATACTAGACTCTGAGTTCTGACAGACGCGGGAGCGGGTGCCCCGCAAGCAGCTCAATCACTTCTTACGACCAGGCGACCCACCGGAAGCGTGGAGCTACCAGGGCCGCATCGAAGTCCGCAGGGGACTTCTGTCTCTGCTGGGGGCCTCCGAGTCACTGCTGGATATTCGGTGGCGCTTGGTGCCGAGGCTCTTGAGTGAAGATGGCACAAATTCGTCAAAACTGTGCCGGCTGATCTCGCTTGGAGTGCTGTCGGTGTCTATCTGCAGGGCCGTGTCACTCCTAGTGTTGCTCGAGTCCTCGTTGATGGAAACCTCGTCACCTTGGGACAAAGTCTCTTCAATGATAGGAGGACTAACAGAGGACTAGGCAGCCATGGGGTGAGCAACAGATATCACGTCAGCATCTGCGACGCGTTCGCCGAGTGGCGCCTCCTCTGGTGAGGGCTTGACCTGTGGTTCTGTGGGAACCACCACTGGTCGCGGGCCGCTAGATGAATCATCCGCACCTTGAGGGGCTGCCTGGTCCGGGCAGGCTAGAGACGCTGTGGGCGTTTGGTGTGGCGTCTGGTGTGGCGTTGTGATGCACCCAACTTTGTCCTGGCAAATATCCGGGCTTGGCGTCAATGATACGACGTCCTTATTCTTGCCTAGTTGAAGTGGCGGGTAATTCTTGGTGGCAGCCTTGGAAATCGATGGCCTGATGGTGCAGGCGACGGTGGCATGCGGGTCACCACAAGGGCGACTCGGCAGCGAGCAGCCCTTCCCGTCGTGGCCGTAAACGCCGCACCTTCCACAAAACGGAGCTGTGCAATTCATGCGGAAGTGCCCACTGTCTCCACACCGACGGCACACTCACTGGATCTCTTTATAGTCACAGGTCACTCGATGGGCAGCGACCTTGAGGTAGTTGGGCACCGGCGACGATGTCTTGGTTTCCATCCGGACGAATAGCGTCCCAGTGGTCATGGTTGGGCGCGACCCCATGAGTCTTCTGCTGATGTGCAGCACCTTCCCGTAGGGAGACAATGCTTGCGCGAGGACATCACTGGGGACGCGGCACGGCAGAAACAGAACGGTGACTTGAGTGACTTGGTGTCCCAGGGGTACGAAGGCGACGTGCTCTCCTGGGATGAGGAGGTGCGACGCGTCCACGATTTGGGCCAGCGCGGCCTCACTGTTGACGGTAACTTGGTAGTTCCGGCCTCTAAAGTGCTGGACGCAGTACACTTCCTCGATTCCTACTATTGAAGACGTTGCGTGAACAACGTCTTCGGTACGAGTCCCCTCAGGGATAACGACATCGCAGGCTAATGCCTTCTTGGGTGGCTGGCTTGCCATTGTGGGCGCTGCTTAGCTCGTCAGGCAGAAGAAACTGCCTTCACAAGCCGAGACCTGGCCATGTGGTAGAACTACGCTCGTTCCCACCTACTGCTTATGTGTGTTTAGAAAAGTGTTTAACGATTTAGAGTACATCGGAAATAGAAGAATTAGTACTTTGACGGACACAGGCATCCCGTTCCCTTCTGTTAAGTGTGCCTTACTTCGGAGGAGACTCTGAAGCAGCACAAGGCACCTAGGCAGCTCATTTTGTTCTCGTCAGTTCAGAACTAAAGAAAGAGACCATTGTTTCGATAGAGTGTAGTTGCGCGTCACGCAAGTCACAAGTCTTTTAGCCAAGTTAATCACAACTGAACTGTGAGTTTAAGTCAGTGAATAAAAATTTGGCATGAGAAAACTTGTGCCACTTCCAAATTGTCGGTCGGGTCATTGCATGATTGTGTGTCGGGTCATTGCATGGATGTCGACAGCGTCGAGGAGATCTTGGTTTCCGACTAATATAAGGCTCGTCTGCGAAATGTATTGCGCATGTTTAAAGGAAAACGTGCTTTCTTATAGTAGCACCATCAATGCTTGTTTTCATTTATACTTGGGAAAATATGAAAAGGTAGGCTACGTTAGAGCTGGCTATCGCAACATCGTGACAGTAATGTACAAGATAAACACAAGAATGCGAAAAATTATGAATAAAATATTCTCGTACAACAACAACAACAACAACAACAACAACAACAACAACAACAACAACAACAACAACAACAACAACAACAACAACAACAACAACAACAACAACAACAACAACACCGACGACGACGACGACAAGAACAACAGCAGCAACAACAACAGCAGCAGCAGCAGCAACAACAACAAGAACAACAAGAACAACAACAACAACAACAACAACAACGACGACGACGACAACGACGACGACGACGACGACGGTGACAACAACAAGAACAACAACAGCAGCAGCAACAACAACAACAACAGCAGCAGCCGCAGCAGCAGCAGCAGCAGCAACAACAACAACAACGACAACAACAACAACAACAACAGTTATGCAACAAAAAGTTATGAAAGTTATGCAAGGACGCTTGGTTTGAAGAAAATACAGTTTTCACTCTTACATCAAAGAGATACGTCTCTCCAATTTTCACATAAAAAAATTGATAGACGAATTGACACACTACTCCACCGTATACGATTAGGTGTTGCATACACACCTCCATTCTTATGCCGCATAAAAACAAGGACGTCCCCGCGTCTCCCGCCGCGGTGGTCTAGTGGCTAAGGTACTCGGCTGCTGACCCGCAGGTCGCGGGTTCGAATCCCGGCTGCGGCGGCTGCATTTCCGATGGAGGCGGAAATGTTGTAGGCCCGTGTGCTCAGATTTGGGTGCACGTTAAAGAACCCCAGGTGGTCGAAATTTCCGGAGCCCTCCACTACGGCGTCTCTCATAATCATATCGTGGTTTTGGGACGTTAAACCACACAAATCAATCAAGGACGTCCCCGCACTGACCACTGTGATTATGTCCATGCGTCAGTGGAGCATATTCCTATAGATTGTCCGCAATATGATCAACAATGCGCTGAACGACGTGATCGTTTGAACCGACTCGACAGACGACCATTTATGATTGGAAAAATACTTAGACCATTGCCACAATCTGATATAGGACGGCGCGCAGTGAGCACCCTTAGTTTTTTAAATGGACACAACTCTAACTAACTGTCTGAAGTTCATACTATACCTTGCCACTATTTGTACAGACTCCATCCGCAATGTGATCCCGATATATGAACTGGACTATGTCCATACATACTGTGCTCATTTGTGCATTGTAAGCCATATAGTGTATATAGCAGGTACATGGTGCATCTGATTGGTGTTTTCTTCTTTCATTCTTAATTTTTCGTCTTTGTGTGTGTATCTTGTACATTACTGTTATGATGTTAGGATAGCCGGCTCTAACAAAGCCTACTTTGCCTTATTTTGCCAAATATATATATAAAACAATAACAACAACGACAGTGACAACTACAACAACAATGCTCGGATTGTTCTTCTCCCAAGTGTGTTCCCAGGGGATGCATCATGTTGCTTCATCTTTACGGCGCGTATAATGCACAATTGCCAGGTCGCACTGCCAGTAAACCATCGACCACAGTGACCCTCGCAGGCAATGAGAAATAATGAGGCAATGAGACGCTTTCCCGAATTCAACCGACGTGCTCTATTTAGTTCAAGTTTGCCGATAAAGGCACGCGCCGTTTCTTAGATATCTTTTGATGTACGGCACACTGCCTCTTCATCAGAGAAACGATCAACCAAACATCAAGTAAGCCTAGTCCGAGTAGCGTCAAGTTTCAAGGAAGTGTTTAGCTGGGCAGCCTTCTTTCTCACTTTTTCGTTTTCAACTTTTTCCTCTTCTCTTTTTTTTCATTTTCTCGTTTTCTAATTTTTCCTATGTTCTTTTCTCTTTATTTCTACTCCCTTTCATTTCGAGGTCCTCGAGGCAAAGCTCGCCCTCGAGGACCTGGAAGACCAACAACAACTCGTCGCTAGGGCCAAGAGGGCCGTAGAAGCCAAAGGGTTCCTGGACTAAGGAGCCCTCCCACCTCAGGGTGACACAGGGCATTGCTCGGGGCACTGTTTCGATAATAAACGTTTACTTCGCTCTCCCTCTTTCATTTTGTGACTTCCTACTCCTTGCTTGCTTTCCCTCTCAGTTTTTATGCATGGTTTGTGTTGTCGTCTTTCCCTAGCCACAGCAGTAATGTCCACACTTAATGTCATCACCAAAGCGCTCAGAACACAAAGAGGAGGAAGTCTCGGGGTCATATCATCAAGGCACTCGAATAACTAGAGGAAGGAGTCTTCCGCTTGGCGCGAGCGCGCGCTCGAAATGTCACTGCTGGCTATTCTGCGTGTTGTTTTGCCTCTTGTGACGAAAATAACATACGATCACAGCATATGGCAGCCCGATACCCCAATGTACTCCGCTCCTATAATAAAACAACCTAAAAAGCGAGGATCGTTAATAGTTACATAGGATACGTCACCGAAGCGTAAGCTCACTCCTGAAAATGGCCAATTAGCCGCAAAAGGAATCAATTGAAATTAATTGAATGACGATAGGTTCGATGCGAATGAACCGGCGGCTGCCGACGTGCTACAACGCGGCCGGTGTTGAGATTAGCCTTCCTCCATTCCGTCATTCTTCGCACCAGCTGCGCCGATGCACGATGTCATGCGCAGCAAAAGGCACCGATGGCGTCGCGAAAGCGACGCGCTGAAGTCGGAAACCGTTCCGCATGTCCTCCGAAGAGCAGGTGTCGGTGCTAGCGTCGACAGCAGGCAGAAGCAGGACAAGAGACAAAATAGGGAGAGCCAAGCGCTTCTATCTGTTCTTCAACTGGTCCCTTGTCCGTTTGAGTGCTGGCTGTTGAAGATGCATTATCGGCTAGCCCAATCTCAAAGTTTGGCTTGCGTCCAGTCATGCAAGTTGTTTCAAGACTTGTGTCCCTCATGCCCGCCAAAATGGGGAGAATGCGATATTTTAACTCTCGGTCCTTTCGTAATTACGTTTTCTGTGGTGGCAGGCATCATAGTTAAGATGAGTTGTGGCATAAATTAGGACAATAACTAAAACAATTGGAATATTTGACGTTTTAACTAGTGGATGCAGTCGGAGGTATTCGTGAGTAGAACCCCTCACCGCCTTCAGGTTTCGCAAAAGTGGACTCTGACAGTTAGAAGGGCCAGAGTGGTGAAATCTGGCAAACCCAGCAGGAGAAACCGAAACCCAATCATAGAAGAGCACAACAGCCATACTCTTCCGAGACGTCGAGAATAATCCAGTTTGTGCGAAGATTGCGGGCTAGGATGTTGTTTAGTTTACGTTCATTTGTCCAAGGCATACCTTGCAGCAATGGTAGTGGATATGCGATGACTTGTCAAATAAGAGCTCTATAAACCATCAGAAGTGATTCTGATATACCACCCCATTAGGTATACGTAATTGAAAAGCGTGGGCGTACTCCTATATCGCGCTTTCACAAGAATGTTTTCTATCCCTATTCCGCAGTTCGCGTTAAGCCGCTAATGCCAACATGTTTGCTTTGTGAGGACACTGCTGAGCTGTAGCCAGAGGAGAAATTTGAGGTGCATAAAGTATGCTATCTAGTAGGTGAAAAATCAAAACTGGGAAGGTAATTGCATACTAGTAGCAAGTAACTCACAGTACTGCGATACTATCAAAAATCACGCATCACTGAAGGAAACAAAGAGAAAAGACAACACAAAAAGTCACTAAGCTTGAACAAAATCACATAATGTTTGTGAAATTTGTGAAGAAAAGCAACATTTTTTTCTCTGCCAGTCACTTTTAAAATGGGAGTAGAGGAAGTTCGATATTCCCAATACTCACACAGAAAAATTGTGTAAGCCGCTTTCTGCATGATGAAGGCTTCTTCACCTTGCGTTTTTAGCTGTTCAATAAGGTACTGTATCATGACCATTTTAATCTTTTGTAACACTGAGTATGCTGCTCGTTGCGGTCGTCGGCGTGCTTTGTCTAAACAGCGTCCACGCCGCAACAGTGTTCATAAAAAAATTTATGATACCATAGATGATTCTCGATCGTGAATAGCAATTAAAGAAATCTTGACATATGCTTAGTAAATATACATCTGCGAGAATATATATATATATATATATATATATATATATATATATATATATATATATATATGACGTAGGAAGGCAATGACTGATGGTAGGGCTGATGAAGGCGAAGAGAGAATAAAATAAACATTGGCTATGAACCAGGCCACGTCTCCCAGTCATCATAACGTCACACGCTTCCCCCCTTCCCCCGAGAGAGACGTAGATGCAGAGGCGGATGATATCTTCTAAGTCTCCCGACATGAACGATGTGAGTCTGGCGACCAAGTGGAGCCACGCGGCGGTCGATCTCGTAGTTAACTGCCTAGATCTTGCGTAGGATCGTATAGAGTCCTTCCATGATAGCACTGAGTTTGCCGCGGTTCCGGGGCCAGGGTGTGGAGCACTGGACGTGAGACGATCCCCACGAACAGGAGTTCATCGCCTAGTCTTCTTCCCTGTCCCAATGACACATACACGCACTGGCATGGCGCAATCTCGTTCCATGCCCGTGGCATTAACCCGATTTGCCCCCCCCCCCCCCCCCCCAAACAAAAATACCATCGTGATGCTCAATGCTGATTAGAAGTGAGAGGAATCGCGCACACGCACAAAGATGCATGATAAAGCAGTGTCAGGTGGTTCGGGGGTATGGGGTATAGTGCTGCTTCATCCTTCGTACATGAACAATGTCCGCCTGCTGGGAATGTTGAGATGGTTGATCTGATTCGTCAAGCAGTACTACATAGTTGACATCATTGAGACGTCGTAGTACTCTATAAGGACCGAAGTAGCGGTGAAGTAATTTTTCCAAGCGGCACCTCCCTCTTGGCAAAGGGAATTCACAGCCACACCGGGTTTGTAAATAACATGGCGATGACGAGAATTCTACCTCTGTGAGTCGATGCGTTGTTGTTTTCGGATCAGCTGGAGTCGAAGATTGCGGGCTGGCGTCGGAGAGCTGGATAACGTCGTGCGCATCAGTAGTTTTGTCGGTTATGTCAGGCAAGGGCATGAAATCAGCATCGTAATTGCTTCTCGGCCGTAAAGCAACCGGAAAGGAGTGAAACCTGTAGTCTCTTGAACCGTAGTGTTGTTGGCGAACGTGACGTATGACAAAATCTCATCACAGTTTTTGTGATCGTGGTTGACGTACATGGATAACATGTCAGCGAGCGTCTTGTTTAATCTCTCCGTCAGACCATTGGTTTGTGGATGGTATGCGGTCGCTTTGCGGTGAGCGGTTTCACTAAGCCTCATGATGTCTTGTGTCAGTTGAGCGGTAAAGGCTGTTCCACGGTCAGTGAGATAACAACTGTTGGCGCTCCATGGTGGAGGACGGTGTTCTTCATGAAAAAAAAGCAACATAATTGGCGGTGCCTCGTTGAAGTGCTTTCGTTCAGTGGCGACTATAATCAAGTGGTTGCCATCATGTGACTTCGGAAAGGGCTCAAGCAAGGCCGCACCGATTTGTTCAAATTGTTTTTATGGTGGTGCAACAGGCTTCAACGAACCGTCGACAAGTGGGACTTTACGGCGCTGGCGATGGTTACACTTTTTAACTTAATGCTTGACATCCTGGGTGAACTTTGGGCAGTAATAGTGAGTACGAATTCAGGAGAGAGTACACGCGAATCCCAAGTGGCCGGACAATGGGTCGTCGTGGCAGGCAGTTAAAATGTCAGCACGTAGCCGTGATGAAACGACGAGCAGGTAGTCGTTGGCATAAGGCTCGATGTTCCTTTAGATGCGAAGCAGCTCTTTTACTTGCCTGTGCAACACTGTCCCTCCGTCCGCAGCGTGATCCCCTGGCCGCAGGTGTTGGGGCGGTGCTAAATAGGTCACGCCTTCCCTCGCAGTGCGCGCGCGTTGACGTCTATCTCTTCCAAGCTTGTCGCCAGTCGCCGCGTGTCGTCTCCTACTCGCTTCACCTTCTCCACCACTCCCAACGTTCGAGCGTGCATCGAGTGGAAACACTCTATCGGCTACCCGCCTCCCATGTCTTTGTGTTTCAAAAAACGTTTATTCGAGTGAAGGTTACACCGAGTTTCACTTTAAACAGTTATTCCAGCACTCGCGTCGACGTCCGTTTCAGCCGAGTCACTCACTGGCTGCGCACCGCTGCTGCTTCGCATCCTATTTTGGTTCTCTTCGTGGAGATGGCTCACACTTTGGTTGTAGAGGATGCCGTCGGGGAGACAAAATCGCTCGAATGCCCGCGGTGGATTGAGCTGTGTCCTTCAAGGTATTTGATAAGCTGTGCAAGCACTCAATCATTTCGCTGTTGTCGGGTCAAGTCAGATTTGCTGACCGCGCAAAGAGAATGGCCATCGGTATCATCATCGCTCGATGTTGTTGCAAGTGAAGCGAAAGGCAATCAGCATCAGTGTGCCCGTGGTCAGTCTTGTAGACGACTGTTACGTCAAAATCTTGAAGGCGCAAGCTGCACCTCGCGAGGCGTCCTGAAGTGTCCTTGAGATTGGCCAGCCAACAGAGCGCATGATGGTCCGTAACGACTCTGAATGGACGGCCATACAGATATGGTCGGAACTTTGGTATCTCCCAAATAACAGCAATGCATTCATTCTCCGTCGTCGAGTAGTTTGTTTCCACAGATGACATAATGCGACTAGCATAAGTGATGGGACGCTCGGTGCTGTCTTACCACTGGACTAGCACTACACTAAGACCGATTTTGTTTGCGTCTGTGTGCACTGTTGAAGCTCGGAAAAAGCGGGTCTCGGCTCCGGGGACCCCATACAAAAGGAGTATATATATATATATATATATATATATATATATATATATATATATATATATATATATATATATATATATATATATATATATATAATACAAAATGATATGTGCACTACAAACTTCAAATGCACATTACATGGTGTGTTTGCAAAAAGTGGTTAATGATTTTGTGTACTTGGTACTCTACTACGGGAGAGCATAACGCCGTCCCATGGGCTTCACACTTGAAGAGGCCCTGTTGACATACTATACACACAACACAACCTGATATATGTAATGCGGACTAGTACGTTGCATGGAAGCAGACACCCCGTCCTCTTTTGTTAACTATGCCTTACTTCGGAGACTCCAAAACAGCACAAGCTGCTCAGGCAGCTCATTTCGTCCTTGTCAGTTCAGAGCTGAAAATGCATGATTCTTTCAGGAGAGTTAAGTTGCACGTCGTGCAAGTGGCAAGTCTTTTAACCACATCAATCACAAATAAATTAGGAGTTTTTGATTGGTTTCAGTCAGTGAATCAAAATATAATGCGAGAGACCTTCCGCCACTTCCAAATTGTGTGTCTATTTGTTGCATGGTTTTCCGTCTACTCTGCGGTGGTACCCGCCTCTGATTTGGAAAACCCTGGTGAAGCCTTGACATCCTACCATGACATCACACAATATTACCGTCTTTCGAGGCAGACAAAACCACCCCCGCACCATAAGCTAACTAAGCGCCAGGAGGTTATCTGGCGCCGCTTGCAAACACATTCATTTCCGTGCCCATACATTTATGCACGTATATACCCCGACTCGATTGATCCGCATTGCTCGCATTGTGGCTCAATAGCCACACTTAATCACATTCTCTGGGCCTGCAGGGAAGATCCCCCCTCTCTCGATCTCCTAGCCGCTCCCTCGCCAGAGGGGTGGGAGGCAGTTCTGACCTCCACCAGCCTGGCCGTTCAGCTCCAGGCCGTACAAAGGGCAGAGGAGGTGGCCATCAGGTTCAGCCTGGCGGGTCACCTACCTCCTTAAGTCTGACGACAATAAAGTTGTGTTCTCTCTCTCTCCGTCTACTCTGCTGAAGTCGACAGCGTCGAGGAGGAGATTTAGGTATCCGACTAAAGCTTTAACCATATGCACACAATTTCCTCGGGATAGCGAAATGCGACAGTGACGAGTGACAAGATCTGCTGTCGCGGAGGACCATCAGTCGCCACCGCTTGTCGCGTCGCACGTTTCTGGCAAACCAGAAAAAAATGACTTGTCGCCCGGAAGCCAGCTTGATTTCTGGCAATACGGCTGTGCCGCTGGCCCTCGTTTCAGTTGCACTTTGCTCTCTAAGCTTGTTATTTGCTCGTACTTGAAAAAAAAAATCAATGTATCGACTACCTTTAATACATTCTCATCTCACGCGGAGAGTGATAGGCCTTATTCACACTGAAACATCCGCTTTCTACAGCGACCGAAATTCCCCTGCCGCCGAAACGCAGCGTTGTTCGCACTAAACGCGCCCCGAGCCACCGAATATGCCATCTACCACCGGTGAACGCGAGATGGATGCGCTGTCACCCGGTTATTGTCACGGCTTGCAAACGACATTATACGATATCCGGTGGTGTATACTTCGATGATTCTCGTACGCAGGAAGCAAGAAAAGACAGTACTGCTTACTTTGCTGGCAAGTGGCTGTCTTGTAATGCACAAAGAGCTGAAAAAAATTGCCTGCAGCTTCCCTCGGGGGAACACTGAGGAGGATGCGGAGCATATAATTGGTTAACGGGGTGTTAAAGTGCGACTTACTTGGCACACACGACGTAGTCGGCATAGTCGGTGCCCTTTCCAAACGTATCGCAAAGAACCGACAACGCTTTGGAGTTGTTCTGAATGTTGCCGATCCGAGTTAAGTTGTTATCGAACCAAAGACGATCACACACCTTGCAGGTGTGGCCGAAGCTTCGGTCGAGGAAGTCGCGCTTGAAGCGAGCGTTGGGCGTGGCATACTGCTTGGCGCGCCACGCCGCTACCTCGGCGCGCTTGCGCTCGCGGGCAGCATCGGGATCGGCCTCTCGTCGCCGACGCTTGCACTCGGCTTCCCGTTTTCGAAAGTCCGGGTCCTCTTGTCGACGCTTACGTTTCAAAGCGGCCGAATCCGGTGCTGCTGCTCGACGCTGACGTCTCTCAGCGGCTTCACGTTCTCTAAGTTGAGAATCTTCCGCTCGACGCCGACGTTTACGTTCGGCGTCGCGAGCTCTTCTCCGCGCTGCCTTGTCTTCGGACGACGACTTGGTTGCGGTTCCGCCAACACTTTGGCCGGCGCTGGTCGAAGGGACGTCGATCATTGCGACCTCGGACGTCGACGCGCCGTACAAACCAACCGACGAGCGGCAACTGAGCGAGCGAGCACCGACCTTGAGTATATATACAGCGCGACGGTGCATGCACTGTCAGCTGTCGAATGTTCGAGAAGGGGGAGAAGCGCAACGGCGCATGCGCGCGCGTCAGCTGCCGATGTTCTCGAAGCGCGACGGCGCATGCGCGCGCGTCAGCTGCCGATGTTCTCGAAGCGTGACGGCGCATGCGCGCTACATTATACAGCTAGCGAATGTTCGTGAAGAGGAGAAGCGCACGCGGTGTGTAGAGGAGGAAGGGTGCACAGATGGTGGAGGAGTGAAGCGCGCGCGGTGTGTAGAGGAGGAAGGGATGCACAGATGGTGGAAGAAAGAGAAGGAAGCTTGCGGACGGCGCCGCACTACAAGCCTCGAGTATTAGATGCTCCGCATCTAAAAACCACCGACGCTAGCGGCGTTGGTGGGTTAGTTTTGCTCTGCAAGACCACAACAAGCTCGGTCACGCCAACAGCAAGCTCGGTCACCTCTTCCACGACATACGGACGCGAAGTAGGCACAGACTAGGTTAAATTCCCGTTAGTTTCAACATTCAGTTACGTGCACTGCGGCATAACAAGTGAGTAGTAGGGCTTGGCCACCATTTTTTAAAATTCCTTGACTAACGCTCCTATTGGTCCGCGGTGACCGATTCGGCGGCAGACGCCGCAAAAATCGCTCCGAGAGCGATCGGCGCGGAGAGGGCCCTTTCGGCGAATCTCGCCGCCGCCGAACCGGATTCGGAACACTTTCGGCGGCCGGAATGCTCAGTGTGAACGCGGCCATAGAGCGGCTGTATTTTTTCTTAAATCACGTTATCGAAGGTTTGTTTTCATGTCTCGACGGTAGCTTGTGACAACAATTTGGTCGCTTGCTACAATGCCAAATCATTGTGCGAAGTGCGTCGTAGCCGTCGTAGCGTACGCTTCTGGGCAGCCTGTCGTGGCTAAACCTAATATTGCAAAAAAAAAAGAAGGTCGTGAAGTGCTTTTGTGGCTTCCTATGTTCACGCAAGAGAGTGATTGAGTTCTTTTGTATTTACCACTAAGCCCACTTCAGACAACAAACTGCGCTTCTTTGACTTGAAACTGCGATTCTCAAATAGCCGTGTTTGTTAGTGTCATGCGCTCATAAGTCAAAATACCATTTTTTTTGAATTTCGAATGCATTTCTTAGTCTATGGCACAGTACTAACTACAACAAAAAGGTTGCGGAGTTGCTTAATGGTATCGGGTGCCACTCATGCCAATTCAGCGGCTTTTGTATACAACTGCGACCAATGCGACATTCGGGGGCTGGGGGTGAAAGGAATTGATACATGCGCCTTGAAATCGCCTGAAAAATTGGTATTTAAAACATTATAGTTCACATAGCGTGAAATTGTTCGGGCAGCATACAGAAGCAGCATTGGCTCGAACCTAACGGTAAATTTGCTGTACCCTCCCCCCCCCTCCTTCCTGAAAGGTAGCAAATAGGATACAACCTGCTCAATATCTCTCAATTTATTTCGCCTTTTCTATCCTTTCTGTCATCCCACACTGATCGTTGCCGCGACTTCACTTCGATAACTGCAGTTGAAACATGCCTTCTTATAACAAATCTTTGTGGTATACCTTGTCTTCACTATCTACTCCTATTATGGAGTAATATGCTGTACAGAACATGGGCAGATGAAATGTGAAGCTACAATGATGAAAAGAAGTACACATTATACGAGGAACGCCTTAATAGAAGGGCACTGAATAAATTTAGGCCATGTAGTGTTTATTTAATGTAAATATCCAATACAATGAAAGAGTGCATCCAAAACTTGAACGAGAGAGCTGGTGCTTGATATCGTGTCCTGACCTCCTGGTTCAGATGGGCAAGAGTGACAGCTATTGACTCACCGTGACCGAACATGCAAACGAGAAACTTTTAAAGCATTAGATGTATGGAACTGAACGTCGTATATATCGAAAAATCATGACACCACCTAAAGAGTATTCGGTCATTTTGATTTGATGGAACTGGTTAAAATTACCGTGTACGGTGCAAGTAACGAGAATTCGCAGATAACACGAAGAAGAGTTGTCTGAAAGAAACTTTTGTATCAGTATCCATACCACACAGATAGGCGTTTTCGCATTCATTTATGAAAACTGACATCGCCCTTAAACCACATCATTTGACTTTCAAAGCAGTGCATTGGCACATACGTTTGCGAAAAAGACTAAACATGCAGGATGGAAGGGAAGAATTTGATGATAGAATTGCTAAAGAAAAAAGAAAAGAAAAGAAAGATGTTTGCAAATGCCTATCATATATACAATAACTTGCCATGCTTATCGTGAATATCACTCAAGCTTATTTCAGACTGCTATGCAGCGGACTTTATACTGCATCGCCCTTAGCCGCTAAGCTCTGAAAACAAAAAGAGAAACATGTGCAGAAAAAAACAGGAGAGAAATTGATTCAGCGTGCTGTCATTGCGAATGTGGAAGTCCAGTGAAGCTTCAGAAGATCATCGACACAACTGCCGAGAAGGGCACGTGCATTGTTTCATTGTCATTGCAGAATAAGTTGCTAGGTAGCAGCTTTAACCATTCACGTTGCTTGAATGCTTGTTTTACGCTTCTTCTTTGTTAGAATGATTGTGGTGCTGTATGTTTGTCCATGCAGCATTACAACAAACATAAAGCCACGTTTAGAGGATTAAAGATACCTTGCAGTTGAGCAGATTTTATTCATTATCAATCAGTCACTCTATAAAGTAATCAACGAATCAATCAATTATTTAACGTGCCCAGAAACGACCATAAGGTTGCACGCAAAAATAAAAGAATAAAACAAAACAATGCAGCACATTCACTCCGAATAATAATAATAATAATAATAATAATAATAATAATAATAATAATAATAATAATAATAATAAGCGATAATATTATTATCCAGAGCTTTACGTCGCTAAACCACGATATGATTATGAGAGGCACCGTGGAGCTGAGCTCCGGAAATTTTCACCACCGGGTGTTCGAGCACTACATGGGCGTCTGGAATTTCACCACCATCGAAATGGGACCGCCGTGGGTACGACCAAACCCGCGTCCTTCGGATCAGTAGCTGAAAACCATAGCACTGCCACACCACGGCAAACGTTTTGTTAATTCAGAATTATTTACACGCTTTGGCTAAGTGCTATTAGGAAGCTTCATCTAATAACAGGGAAGGATGCCGTTAAACGTTTTTTTTATTCTCTTTAAGATGTCCCGCTGCACAATCGTTGTGAAGCTAACCAGAATTCAGCCTTCAGGGGACAACGTCGTAGCATTCTGATCCCCCTTTCCTCCTCCTACCTTGTAGCTGTTGCACGGTTTGATGGTTCTGGGCTTTTCTCGATTTTAAAAGGAGTGATTTGGGGGAGAATACGGTGGTCATAGAGTAAGGTAGCAGAGTCCGAAACGTAAATAAGCATTTTTTGTTTTTGCCACACTTAACAAGCGCTCGTCGTGATGACCCCCGTTGTGCTCACGTGATTTCCAGAGCAAGTGGGATGTGCTTCTGCGCAGCCCAAACATCAGGACCGAATCCTGGCCATCCAGTGTGCCCGCGACAGGGCCGTCAGGCTAGACCTGCCGGTCCCCATGTGGGAGTAGCCGGGTGACGCGGGGCAACTTCAGCGTCTGCACTGGACCATAATAAAGTTGTTCTCACTCACTCACTCACTCACTCACTCACTCACTCACTCACTCACTCACTCACTGACTAACTAACTCACTCACTCATGTGATTCCGTAGCGCACACGTGATTTCGTCATTTTACGTGCAGTACTGGTCAACTCCTCAGTACATTAGTCGCATCGCCATCGTCATCGTGGCGAACCGATCAAGTTATGTCGAGAAAACTGTACCGCCGTGCTAAACAAACGCTGTCAATGACGTCAGAGTTTTTATTCCGAGGTGTCCTGCTAGCGTGTTCATTTGATTTTTTTGGCCCGCGTGAGCTGTCGTGTTACGATCGGGACTGTAATCATGGTAGTTTACATGCGCGCTTTTTCTCTTGACGGCTGTGCTCAATGAGGTTTGCAGGTGTTTATTGGCATGAAAAATAAAGAAATGATGGCACCGATATTTGTTGTAATGCAGTTCCTTTTACGTGTAGGGGAAAATCGTAGATTTACCTTACACTAGCAATAACGGAATTATCATGGTGATCATCCCCATCATAATATTATTGTCCAGCGGTGTACATCATCGTATTTACGGCAGGACAGGTCACTCTCCCATTGATATATGCTCATTTAATTCTTTATTTTCTATTATACGTCGGCCAACATCCTAACAATACCATTCCAGCATACTTTCTACCTGCCTCAGCTGCGTTTCCCATCTCTTGGCAACCATTTCATCGGCCCCACTATCTATATCGCTGATCTTAACAACGAATTACGCCGCTCTCTCAGGTGCCCTTTTCCCCCTCTTAAGTGCAACACGGATATTAGAGGATTTCGTTCGATATCTGATCTAATTGGCTTTTGCTTTCTTATTGTGAAATAATGTCATATATGTCTTATCATTTACTACTCCGTACCACGCTCTGCGATCATTAACTTCTCTTCTAAGTCTCCTGTTACGTTCCTAGTTTCTACACCATACGTTGGTACTAGTGAAATGTAGTAGTTGTACCGTTTTTGCTTTAGGGGCTATCTCGGCCACGTAAGGGTTGCAGATCACATCGCGCTCTTCAGCTATAATGACACGCCAAAATGATTCAAAGTCCTAACAGTGAAACCAGTAAAGTGGAGATGAGAATAAGCATGCAGAGAACAGAGGTAATCTTCGGTGGTAAGGTGAGGAAGACACAATCCACAATCGACAGCCGAAATCTGGAACAACCACAGGAGTACGTATAATTATCACTCACCAACAGTGAAACGTTCTCCTGAAATGTGGTTTGATTTCGGCCGCAATGGTCGCATTTAGATGGAGGCGAAATGCCGGGCCGTATGCCATCAGATGTCACTGTACGTTGAAAACAACATATAGCCAAAATTTTCGGATTTGTCCACGACGGGTGTCCTCGTAATCATATACAGAGTTTGGCTGGAAATTATCATTTTTGTGAAGAAGAAATTCATGGTGCGAAGTAGTGAATATGGGAGACATTTACAAATTGTTACATATGCCCATAAAGTAAACAAAGATTCAATACACTTAAAATACGCAATTTATCTGTAAAATTACTATACTTTCGAACCCGTTCATGGAAACACAAGTTTAGAAGTTGAGGCAGCGTACACCACGTTACTCGGAAATTGTACTGTGCAGTCATGGTACGCACAGAGCGAAATAGGAGCTCAGCAAGTTATATCCATCCAGTAAGATATATGAGGCCGTACTCATCCGGTAAGACCAGCACGTGCTCTTATACAGGCTGCCCATAGAAGAAAGGGACACAGAAGTGAAACATGAGATGTACGCGAGTATTGGCGCGGTCAAGGAGCTGCTTGATATTCTTGACTGGATTATGCTTGAGTCATTGTAAGATACTGCTGAGAGAGTGTAGTGTCAGGAAGCAGCCGGTAGCGGAACAAAACAATACAACTCTGATGGCCAGAGAATCGAGTCAGGCGGGTAGCGGAAATGAAGTGCACCGTATGATAAGCTTTCGCTGTAGAATGCGGAATCGGCAACTTCGGCTCCTCCAATGCATTCGTCCGCGCTACATTCCAGGTCGCGGTGAAAGGAATGCATTAGAGGACCTCGAAGTAGTACTCGTGGATCGAAAGTGGGACGCTGAAAGGAGAGTGCAGAAATTCCGCAGGGGCTAAAGGTGATTGAAAGGGTGCTGGTTCTCAGTAACTCTACATCACATACACACGTGACCGCATTACAGACTGAGTGAAAGGAGATGCGGAGCAGCGGTGCACATAGCGCACATTGTGTGTATACGTGAATATCTACAAGTATTTGTGACACTCTGGGCAGGGCAAAGTCTACATGAAATGCTATAACCTCTTCAAATGCCCGAACTGCCATCCAGTGCCAGGAATTATACTTCGGCCAGTCAGTGCAAATTAATTCCACGCGCGGAGATTCTCTGCACCGTTGCATTCATCTGGGATACGACGCGAAAAAATGCGCAGTGGGTGGAAGAATCGGACAAAGGGGTGGTGGTAGTTTCATCGCCTTCGGTGACAAATACACAACTGGCGCATGTAGTGGCAGTGGTAAACTAGCTTTGAGAAGAGGACAAAGTAGTATATCATCAATCCAACGGCGCTTATTGAATGAATCGCAAGGTAATTGTTGTGCTTAGAATTGGTTCGCTGGTCTGAATGTCTGATTACGAGCACCGCATTTTGAGAGATGGTGTCAAGAAAAGCAAGATATTACTAAATTTTTTCATGTGCGCAAAACTCAGACAGGGGTCATGTTAACGGAACTACTCGCCATTGTTATTAGCTCCCATAACGTTCTCCTAATTAGTTGCCCTAAAGAAAACATTTCCGCACTCGCCAAGCTTCATTGATAACTTAGACTAGCCGCTTAATGATAACTTCAAGCAGACCAAATTACGATGCTTTATTAATATGTTATTCGTCTATGTGTAACACTTTGGTGCTAGATATTACTAAACGCTAACTTTATGTACATTAGCGAAAGTCTTCGAGCAAGTGGAATTTTCAAGCCGGGTTAGTTAGTTGGGGTTCATCATTCATATGGGTATAGCACTTCACAACCAGGACACAAAAGAGTGTATATGTCTCTCTTTTGGGTCCTTGTCATAGAGCGCTATATCCATTATGATTGATGGAACTATTAATGTGCCGAAAACTGTCACGTTGAATGTGCCCAATCACTGCCATAAATTTCCATAGACATGAAAGTGCATTCAGTCGGACATGGGAGACCTAAAGCGTTCATGACACCCAATTTAAGACAATAGCCTGCGTTGTGTGGGTTGACTGTTGTACGTTCACAGACAAGCTGGTGAAACTTGAGCGAATTTGGCCGAGCCATTAATTTATAATCGAATATTACTATAAACGAGCGAGAAGCTTGAGAGTCGGGCAACACTGGCGCGCTCGCCTGTCATGACGTCACGAACCGCTTTCTGGGTGGGATGCTGCACGGTCTGCATTCCGAAGGACAATCGTGTCCCATGGTCAGCTGCGCTTGCAGTTGAACTTCTTGCTGCGTTGTTCAACTTGTCACTGGAACTAAATGACTTCCAGGGGTCGAAACAATGACACCGCGTCACCCATGTCGTGATGGTACTTATAGCAAGCACTTTCGGAGGTCAAGAAGTGTCCTGTGAATGTGGAATGCGTATGCCGTTTGCCACTACGAATACATACTTATTCAAACTCCTCGCAGGCAATACCAAGGTTGAGCGTTCTACTTCCTACTTTTTTACGGGAACCGAATGCAATCGACCGAGTTCAAGCAAAGATTCGGCTAAAATGTGTTCCGTGAGCAACCCAAGCGCCGCATTGACATGCCGTTCACTTCGGCTTATATTTACATATGCCGCACGCAACAGCTGATGGAAAAACAACAGTCCCAACGCGCAGCACTGCTACGACCACTTATTTATTATGTCCAGCACCGAAAGTCCGTGCACAAAATTTGCGCGCTTTGCCACTTTCACAGCGCTAAGTAACACTTGCTCGCGAATACAGCCGTCGATGAATCCCCGTATTCCAACTCGCTTTTCAACCTAACACGCTTGAAATAAAGCTACTTATCATTGCGGTAAGCCATCTTCAACATCTGCCACAACGGCTGAGGTTGTTGGCATCTTCGTTCACACCGTCTTCGACGCTTTTTTCGTCGCTTGAGCTGGTGGCGAAGGAATTGAAGTTAAAAAGCGCAACGTACACGACGTCACCGCCGCATATGGTGATGGAACCGGTAACGCACCGCATCACTTGCAACCCACTGACGCGTGAAGTCCACGCGGCAAAGAACACTCGCAACACTCACTGCGTGCGGAAGGTGCCATTTGGTAGCGGACGACGACACTGTTCTTTATTCTTGTGACGTCACACACGCCATGACAGAATGGCGGTCGCCGGTGGTGGGTGGAGTTTGCAGCCAATGACTTCTACGGCTTATTTCGGACTGAAATATTCTCTTACAGTCCAGTTTTTCACGCGTGTACAAGCATATTTGACCCTCTACCTTCGTTTTTTCTCCCGAAAACAGCCAATTGTTAGATGACCTTGGCATGACCCCTTTAAGTTACCGAAGGCTTCTTTCAGTTTTATACTAAGTCATTCTGAAAACATCCGCACAGATGGGCATTAGTACCTATATCAGTTCTAACAATAATCATTGTTTCTCTCTAGCTTGTTGCCACATTCACGGTCCTATGACGTTTACAAATGATCCACACATCCCGACTCGCAGATGCGCTGCTAACTATAAAAGTAACGACAATGGAGTTGTACTTCAGAGTAGACTCAGTTCCACCTCCGGCCTCTTGAGCGTTGCCGCAACCTCGCCTGTCTTAGCTCTCCATGTTTTTCAACAGCCGCTTAAGCTCAGAGCACCTATATAAAGTTCAGCCTGGCCAGCTCGCGCATGCGCCCTGGCGACCAGCAAGGACGCTTGGCATCCAGCGAAGCAAGAACGCGCAATTCCCTTCAGCCCGAGAGTTTACGTTTGTTTGTTTTACTTTGTCGAAGTGAGAAGCACACACTCTAACGAGTACGCGTGTTTGAGTTTACTTTACTTGTGGTTAGCAACAAAACTTGGTGAATCCGGATACCGCCGTGCGGTCGCGACTGTACGGCTCCGTCTGCGGAAATGAGAAGGTCGAGGAGGCGCAGCTACTGCAGCCGCGTACTCACACAGCTTGTTTTTCGCGTCCTGCCCCGCAAATGATGTGTCAACGCCACCCTTTCTGTTGACTCTAGGGCCTTGCTTTCTTTACTTGGGGCACAGCGTTTTGAGCTCGAACTGTGTATGGTGTTTAAAGCTTTGAAGGACTGAGCTGGCTTACTTGTCGGAAGGCGCCGCACGTCAGACGTTGTATCTGCCGAAAAGCACCAGAAAAAGGTGTATTAACTGAAAGTAAAGCACTAAATACGAGAGCTTAACGGCATTCCGCTTTTATAGATGATGGTTTACCTTCTCTCGACTCTGCTCAGATGAGGCGCAGATGCTCCCCTGATTAGTTCAGGTACCAGAGCGGACAAACTTTTCTCCAAAATAGAAAGTTTTCTGACAAAAAAAACAAAAACAGAAAAGTACTCGGCCTTTGTACCTGTGCCGTCACTGCTATAGCCAAGTACATTGCATTTTTTTATGATTGCATAAATATTGCAATTTTTTAGTGGACACTTTCCATGTATATATCATACTCCATGCTTTGATTTGATCTGCTTTGATTGTTTCATACGGCCTACCGCAATCATTATCCTAGACTTGCGGAACGTTGATGTAAAGCTTATCCTATGAAATGAAATGCTTTCATTTTATTTTGCTTAGAACCTGTAAGTCGTAACGATAATTTTCTGACACAACAAATCCCGATTTCAAGTATTTTTGTAACCGACCTTTTACCGTTAACGCCGTCACCACCTCATCTAGGCCCAGAATTCTTGCAGCTCGCTCACAGCCGGGGACTTTGCCGCGCTGCCTTTCTAATCCACCTCGAAGCCGTTAGTCTCGCCTGCCTCATTAAGCTCTGCCACGCACCATTATCACGCCGCAGTATTCACGAAAAGTAAAAAAAAAAACGCAGTCACTTGAAAGATGAAACACCCCTGCTCAGTGCTTTAGGTCTCTTTGGTGAGCGGCAGACGTGCTAGATAAGTTTTTCAATGAGGCAGCTCAAGTAGGCTGGAACTTGAAAGGACTTCCAAATTTGCATTTTCATAACGAGGGAAGAGCAAATACTCATGAAGATTGCCGGGCCTCATCGAAACCTGCGAGAGATAGATAGAGCAGGGTTGAAGCTAAAGTATACATGAGGCCGTTATTTTATAGCAATATGGCGTCGCTGTGTTCGAGAAATCTTGCAGCAGCAGAGCGAAAACGAGAGAGAAAGTGCTATGTTGAAACGCAGTGAATTCTCTCTGTTTAGGTGGGGAACGGAATTGTGTAAATAAATGACCCAGTATTCTTCATAGATTTGAAACTAGGCTGCTCATGTTGTGCGCATGAAAATCCGAGAAACATGCTACTATTTCTTAGGACAACAATCTGTCAGATTTACAAAGGTGTTGGCAACTTTGTTGTTTAGAGAATAGCAGTTCTCTGTCTGTAATTTAGGTTGGATGCACGAGGAAAGTGACCCATTGAGTCTAGGCAACCATAGCTATTTGTTGCTCCTGGTTGGCGATTCCGACGAGACCTTCAGGTAAAGATTTCGACGGAGCCGGCAGACGCGATTCGACGTAAAACGAAACTTGGGCAGATCCCACGTACCGTGAGAATCGACGTAATGCGAAGCGTGCGAGGGAAGGTGGCTATGTGTGTATCACTGGAGTAACTGGGTCGAAACTTCTGGAGCTCTCCAATACGGCGTCTCTCATAATCATATACGGAAGACCGTCTTCTCGTAGAACATTACCGCCTCACTTCATTTGGCCATCATCCTTCAAGCTTATTGAACATATTGATACGGGGTTTTCATTGAAGTGGGGTAAGGGAGAGAGAAGTGAATGTGTTCTGTGCCAGGCCTGACTGCTGCAACCATCTATCATCCCGCCTGTACAATAAACATCTCTCACCCGTAAAATTATATATATATATATATATATATATATATATATATATATATATATATATATATATATATATATATATATATATATATATATTGCAAACAGCATAACTACATATTTAGATAAGCATTCGGTGATAATTGATTATCAGCATGGGTTTAGTACACAGCTAATAACTGTTGCTCATTTTTTTTCCGCGTTAACTCTTCATAAAGACGGCCAAATGGACATAGTTTTTATTCACTTCCGAAAAGCCTTCGTTGGTGTCATTGACAATAAATAATTCTTAAATTTAAAAACGCAAGAATTTCCGAACTGTTTATTTCTTGGGTTGGCACACATTTGTCAAAGCGGCATGAATTCTTAAAGATTCGTGGTGAAAAAAAAAAGAGCTCTCTTTCGGTCACATCGGATGTGCCGCAAGGCTATGTTCTCGGACCTCAATTTTCGATTTTACATATTAACGATATTAACGCGATAGCGTTAGAGAGCTCGTGTCGCAGAAATCCCGCCGTCGGCGTCGGCCCCATTGGTTGTGAGCGAAAAATCGTCTGTGCGTCTGCGAGCGAGAAAAGCAAGTTACCGAGATAGCCGCGAGAGGCCGCTACTTGTCCATGCGGGCGCGCGCAATCGCACTGACAAAGCCGCGCATTCGAAGAAAAAAATTGCTCAAGGTCATGAGGTGCGGTAGTTTCTTTGCCCCGGCCACCCCTCTCTGCTTAGCTTACAGCGCTTTAGTCGGGACGAGAGAAGAGATAGTGCAATTACGGCATGCGACAAACCTTTGTAACTCCACTTGCAGTGGACGGATTCTTCTAGTTTTGCGGCGTTGAATTTGTGAGACAATAAGCTCTTCTAATGAATTCATTCCGTGGTCACTTGAAAAAAGTGTTTCAGGGCCCTCTAACGCGTTTTGTCCGACAGGTGTCACAACGAAAACGACCCCATTCGGCGATTTGCAGGCGCATTCAGGAAGCCTCAAACTATGTCGAAAAAGACCGGGATAGTGCAGCCATCGTCGCTAAAAACACACAGGAACTTTCACACAGCTCTAAAATGGGACAACTATGTCCATTAGCGGAAAACATATCATGCCTTTCCAGAGGCGTTGATCAAGCAAAGAGCAAACGCTAGATAATGTGCTGCTATCTGTGAGGCATTGTGCGACTCTTTATGACTTCCGAGATGGCGAGCGCATGGCGTGCATCTTTGAGGCCATGCGACTCTTGCTTTAGAGCAAAAAATTGTATGTACCATTTCACACACGCGCGCTGGTACGATCTACTGTGTGTGTGTGTGTGTGTGCGTGTGTGTGCGTGCGTGTGTGTGTGTGTGTGTGTGTGTGTGTGTGTGTGTGTGACAAAACATATTAATCAGTATGTACTTAGTGGTTGAATGGCGCACTAGGGGCCGAATTTCGCTATCACGTTCAACTCTTAAAGGCGAAGCTTAAGGGTCTCCCATTTTTTTATTATGGTCAATGGTTGTGTCTAGATGTGATTATTCGCTGATCGTTACGTGCTTTTAAAAACATTAATTCTTTGAATGACCAAATTAGTTTACATATTAGTTTAAATATTATGCCTATATAACATTACTGAAATAATATAATTGGATTGGGTAAGGGAAACAGAACGACACCTGTGAAAATGAATCTGAAGAAAACGAAAGTAATGAACAAAATTATCTGAAGAGAACAACTCTTAGCAATAAGTAGGGAGCTGCTTGAAGTTGTAAAAGAACACTTCAATTCAGGATTGGTAGTAACAGTGGAGGCAAATCATGATACTGAAGAGACATGAAGAATAAGATGGCATGTAACATATTCGGCAAGCATTCTCAAGTCATGAACGGTTGTTTACCACTATTCGTAAGAGGAAGGTGTACAACAGGTGCATCTTACTGGTACATAACTATGGAGCAGAAACCTCGAGACTCACAAAAATGGTTCAGATTAAGCTGAGGACGACACAGTGAGTGATAGAAATGCTAAATTCACAGCTGTAACCTTCAGGGTAAAAAGAGAGCACAGTGGATCAGAGAAAGACGAGAGCTATGGACGTCTAAGCCGAAATGAGGAAGATGAAATGCACATCACATGGACAGGTAATGCGTAGGCAACATCACCACTGGTCCTTAGAAGTAACTTATTCGACTCCAAGAGAAGGCAGACATGAGAGGGAGATACAGAAAGTTAGGTGTGCAGACGAGATGAAAGAGTTCGCTGAGTATAACGTGGCAGCAGAAAGCACCGAACGGGGTTGAATACGGGAACATGGGTGATGCCTTTGTCCTGCACTAAACGTTGTCTGGATGAGGATGATGGATCTGTGACATAGCTATTCTGATACCCTGGTAACCCTTTCTGGACGTCTTTCTATAATGCACCACCCACGGACTTCACGGGAACGCCACTAGATGGCACAGCGTGTCAGTGGCAAACACGAATGAGGAGCTTAGCTGCAGCACGTACCGCTTGAGACGTAACTAGTTTCGATGCTGGCAATTGGCAGCACTGCATTACATTTGCACATTCGTGATTGCATTAATGGTGTGACGGGCGCCCTATATCTCTATCATCTGCCTTTAATGCCCTTCTGTTAATATGTGCGCACAACATTCACTTCCCAAAGCAACTGCGTACACTGTAATAATTGGTTTTTCTCGGTATGCAGCTGCCCAGGGAGATCTTCCTCCGCCAATTTCGACAAGTGCCGCCCCTCCTGCTTTTCTGCACGAGCCTCCCGTGCAGACGCTCTTCTCAAACTCCACGGGCACGCTTGTCTCGTGCTCGGCTTCCGGCCAGCCTCGGCCATCGGTGACGTGGACCAATGAAACCGGCTCGCCTCTTGAGCCGCTGCCGGGACTGCGCCGTATCAGGCTAGACGGGACGCTGGAGTTTTTCCCTTTCCGCGGAGACGAATATCGCCAGGACGTGCACTCTGCACGGTACCGGTGCCGTGCCTCCAACACACTCGGTACCGTGGTGAGCCGGAGTGTCCACGTCAGAGCCAGTAAGTGAATGTATACGCCAATCCATAACGACCATTCGCATATCTATCTATCTATCTATCTATCTATCTATCTCTATCTATCTATCTATCTATCTATCTATCTATCTATCTATCTATCTATCTATCTATCTATCTATCTATCTATCTATCTATCTATCTATCTATCTATCTATCTATCTATCTATCTATCTATCTATCTATCTATCTATCTATCTATCTATCTATCTATCTATCTATCTATCTATCTAATCTATCTATCTATCTATCTATCTATCTATCTATCTATCTATCTATCTATCTATCTATCTATCTCTATCTATCTATCTATCTATCTATCTATCTATCTATCTATCTATCTATCTATCTATCATGTGTTTGAGTGAAGGTGCGTGTCACATTAAATGAATGCGCTTCTTCTATAGTAACCATAATATCCTGATTAAACCACTCATCGTGTCATCCTGTTCATCCTCTTCATCCTCTTTATAAAGATCCTTTTATTACACTTTCTGTTGGTAAGATATTATTATTATTTTGAATGTTTTTTCTTTATATTGACACGCCACTTACGCAGTTGCTACGGTCAATTACTTGATCATAGATCTGTCTTGTGTTTGTACTTGGAGCTTAAGAAAAGTCCCTTAATTGGTACACCAAAAAATAGTTCGTTGAAAAGCCTTTGCACGTATTTCATTGCATGCGCGAATCAGTAAACATTCGGACAACCATCGGAGAGTCTACAGCCATAATCAGGGACTAGTGAAATTACCGTTTCCTCTGAAACTGCGAGGCATCGAGAGGCATCATTGTCACTTACGTTTCCTCAGACTACCGAAAACAAAGCAGAGCATGGTTATACGTCTTATTTAATCAAGAAAGAATCTTCTCCATTTATGTCTTACTGCACACGACTAACGACTTGAGAGCGTCAACTTAACTTGCGATTTTTCAGCGTTGAGTAATAACCATGTTAAAGTGCAAAAGGTATATCGCGCAAAGCTTAGGCGTATTGCGACAGAGTGCAGAAACTATATGGTTACAAGCAACCACTGCTTCCGTCTCGCTAGAGGTCCCTGCTTCAAGAAGCCGCGGAAGCGCAATGTGCATCCACTGGATCTTCCTTCCCAATGATGTTGTGTATGACAACGATAGTTAGAGTACGTTTGAAAGCATACGTGGCTAAAAAGCGTAACTCAACCCTGAAAGAGGCGCCGTTAAAACATCTCGCGGGAACATACTTTATTTGAGGAGAAAAGAATAATAAAAAAAGCAAGTCACCTCGTTTCTTTCTTTCATCTCGCTGACAACAAAAGAGGCCTCCGGTGCATCTCGGTGGTGCCACCGCCGCTGTATATTACATTTTCGCGTCACTTCGCCCGATTCTGTTTTACTTCAAAGCCATGCTACAGTACGGTTACCGCGTCGAAACCCGAACGCCAGAGTGCGCTCCGGGCCACAGAGACGTGCTTCTGCAGACGAGACAGAGTAGCGAATACAAAGAGTCGCCCCTGACTTGTTTACCGGGGCAATAAAAGAAAGCAGCGGATGCCTATGTGCCATCGCAGCACAACGTGCCGAAGTATAGTTGACATGCACAGAGTCGGCGGCCGTATCGTCAGCGGCGGGTGTTCTGCGAAACGGCACGGAAAATTCAGAAAGATTTTTTGGCCCGTAAAAAAAAAAGAAAACTGAAATCGAAGAAGGAACGCGTCCCGCCTGAAACGACATGAATTACACTGCACCTAAAAAAAAAAAGCAGTGTGGGTATTGTCTGACATGTTTGCGGCTCTTAGTGTACTACAGTTTTCGTGCATCTATCACTGCTTCCTTGGAATCATCCCGAGTACACCTAGAGTGCTCTAACCCACAATAGAACCAGATGCCTCATATTTGTGCACTGAAGACTTTATGTACTCGCGAAACAACTCCAGGGCATAGCTATTGCATTTGTTTACTACGCCTCACTGCTCACAAATTTCAAACTTATGTTTATTTGGGACATGGCCTTTTGTGTAACAGCTTCAAATCTCTTTCCGAAGAAAAAAAGAAACTGTCCTGGTGAAACTCCTATTTCACGGTGCTTTCTTAGCGCGAAAGAATACCTAATACACACATTGCAGAGCTTCTTGTCTTGCTATCGCGCTTTCTTTCTTTGCGATATTGTCGACGTCTGCAGTAACTCATTTCTTTTCCTGTGGAGCGTTTGCGACCAGACACAAGAAGATGAAACAACGCCAACAACTTCGCGACAGACGCGTCTCACCATACTGTTCTACACTCACAGAATTCGCACTCTCTTGGGCATCGATGCTTTTTTGAGGTACCGAGTGCGTCGTATATGGAAAATTTTGTTTTTACCATGTTGTCAAGGGTGCCAAGCATACATGCTGGCGCTTCGCTCGAGAGGCTTCGAGTCTGGCTTTCGAGATCGACAGAGAAGGGGAACTCGTACGTTCGTATTTTAGCGTGTGCGTTATGTTCGCGTTGGTACGTGTCTTTTTTACGCCCCATTTATAAGAGAATAGTTCTTAGGCATGGGGTTTCTGCTTAGAACGTCACCGTAACCAGTACGCAGGACGAGGACTCCGCACAGGAGCGCGCCATGTATGAAACGCTACCGAGGAAGACGATGATGCGTGCTGTACTGGGGTTGGACTTAATGCGCGAGCATCTGATTACCAAGATTATTGATTTTCATAGCTTCATCATACATTGGATGGATGTGTTCACTGAATACTAATGACAAACTTGCCAAATAGTGCCGCCGTCAAGCATAACGTAAAGAGCCAGCAGCCTCGTTAGATCGACTATATTTCTTCATCTCGTCAGTTTTTTCCCAAAAACTATTTAGGGGCGAAGCTCCTGCCGCAGTGGATCGTATGTGTGGTGTTGTCGTAGTCGTCGCAGTAGCCAGTTGCATAGCATTGCATGTCAATAAAAATGGTGCCACAGCATGTTCACGGAGTGAATGATGATGAGTGGGGTGAAGCGTCCATCAGTTGGTCTGTGCTTCCGTGCGTCCGCCCGTCCTTGCGCCCGTCCGTTCTTGCGTCGGTGCGTCCGTCGGTGCGTCTGTCCGTACGTCTGTCTATGCGTCCGTCCGTCTGCTTCGCCCCGCTCTTCATCATTCACCTCGTGGATATGCTGTGATTTTTTTCTTTCCGCTATATCAATCGCCTTTTACTTCCTCTCTTTCCTCTTTGCATAGGGTAGGAAACTGAAACATTGTTTTCCGATTAGCAGTACCTTTATTTGTGTGTATTCCTCTACCCACATTTGAGAAGACCAGCGTATCTTGTCCGGCAGTAGTTTTCAAACCATAGACACTTGTTGGCAATAATTGCTCCTAGAACACAGGCGTGGACGCTTCGTCCGAGATGCTCTTTGTAAGGCTACTGAACCAGACTACTTGTGTTGCTCTGAAATGTGTAGGAAAGCGTCAGGATAGGCTGAAGTGTGAGCACTGGCGCTTTCCTGGTTTAAGCGCTCTGGCGCTTTGTCAGGGCATCCAAGCCAGGTGAGGTTTTATCGAAGGCCTGGAACCTGAATCCGGCTGAACACAGACACGACAGACGCCAGAGGGTCAGAAGATGTTCGTATATCTTGTCTACCATACCCTCGCTTTTACTGAAGCGAAAAGAAACGCTGACCAACGTGATGATCTTGCTGGCAACTCTGATTCAATTCGAGTTGTTGTGAATTGATCAGTATTTTTATGCCATAAAGGAAGCGCATGCCATAATTTGGCATTGAGTAGTAGGGAAAGCAATGAGCAGCTTTCTTGGGATCACGTGCATCAAGTGATTCATTGATTACATCACACCAAGCTACCAGCCCACTAAAATAGTTCTTACATTAATAATTGCACCAAAATGTAGCTTAATTACTGAAATTTTATTAGTGCCAAGTGTACGTAAAACATCTGTGGCAGCCTTACGTTGTTTCATTTAAGACGTACTCCCTTACTGCTCCCATCCTTTCGTTTCCTGCTAATCTTGCCACAGAACACATTCGGATGGGCTTGGATTACCACAAAACACGAAGCCCTTGCCTACAATCTCTTTTTTATTATTATTTCGCAGTACGGAGTCAGGAACGTTCGCAACTGCGTGTCCAGCGTTACTTATCGCAGCTGCGCTTCACTTATCGCTGAGAACTTCTTCGTAGCTGTGGTCTGTTGATGCACTAACGCTCCAGCGCACGCAAAATCACAGACAGTACAACTGTTCTATAGGAATAGCTTTTGGTTCTGCGCTTGCATATGTATGGGTTTTTTTACTGGCGTTTGGGCTACGTTATTTCACTTTTTTTCTTCAGGACGTACAGCGTTATCACTTTACCGCTTCCACCACCAGCCACAAATTTACGACGTGACCTAGCCCTCGCAGCCGGTGTCTTAGCACACTGCCCGTTGTTTCCTGATCCCCGTTTTTCCCGCACGTTATTTCTGGTTTAATGCGATGGGTTTTCGTTTATTTTCTTTTATTTGTTCTTGCCTGGTGTGCATGGCGGGCACAATCGGGATCGGTTCGTGACAATGGCGTGAATGCATAATGTATAAGTAGGCTAGATCCCGCAACAGAGTAGTTCTCTTTTCGCTAGGTTTCTTCTTTGTTTTTTCCCAATTTGAGAGAGCTACCGCCATTCGCATGTAAGTGCTTCTGGGGCTAGTCTTCCCGAAAACGGACCACGCGGATTGTTCAATCACAGTCCCTCCGATGCTTCAGAGGTGGTTGTTGTTGCTTCGATTACTCGAGACTGCTCATGCCGTTTGCGAGAAACGTATACTGTACCTATACAGGCACACGCACCAGTTACGCCTCTCGAAGAGGAAGCAAACAGCATTCGGTGGCAGCTCGCGGATTCCATCGTGAACAGCAATGCACCTTCCGGGTATTGTATAGCGCGGTTCTCGAAAACGCGACTGAAGCCTGAAAGTTGTACTTTAAGTTCTGTGGAACGACCCAGGGCAGTCGAACCGAGGAATTCGCCAAGTCAAACAGTGAAAGGAAGCAGACGCAAGAACCCCTTCATTCTAGGCTCTATATTAGGTTCTTCTGTGGCCTTTGAGTGGTTTTCCTAACTGAGGTGAAGTGTACCAACACACAAGTGTTGGAATCGTCTGCCCTGCTATATTTGCCATATAAACTGGATCGCCCGCTTTGCTATAAACACGTGCACTGTCGTTGCTCTTCATACGCGTGCATTAGTGCACGAGGACTTCTCTATCATCCGGCACTCACTAAATCAAGCTTGTATCTCGTCTTGTTAAAGGCTGTAGCTTCAGTCGCTTTCACGAACGGAAGCGCTTTTGTCACAAAACACGCAAAAAAGAAAAAGAAACACGCGTTTCTGTAATATCAGAGTTGCCATGGCGGCGAAATAGATAAACAAAAAAAAAGAGCGACAGAGAGAAGCGAGAGTACAATTGATGTCAGGGCGCGGGGAGCGTGCCTCGGACGTTTCCGAGGGTTGAATGCTCCCGTGGCACGCAGGGCTGTAACTGCAACAGCGTGGCCGAGGACGTATTTTTTCTTCCCAAAAGTAGAGGAACCATCGAAACGAACTAGAGCGCGTCGTCGATGTTGTCTTTCTTTCGTTCGCGCAATTTATGTAGATTGCTTCGTCTCCGCGGCAGTTCTCTTCCAATTTTCTTTTATTCTCTCAATCTTCTCGTACTGCAACGGTTACGCTTTGCCTAATCTTCTCAAGAAGGAAGCCATTGTTCTTCATCATTCTCTGGCCGCTCCCTTTTCCGGCCCTAACGTCATAGATCAGAACCGTTTCCCCTTTGTTCCTTGATCCACGAGTTCTTTGCCATTTCCGAATCCTCGATCATACTCTGCATCGGGCTCTAATGTATTAAAAAAAAACTCGGGCGATATGCAGGTCAAAGAGAGGGAATAATGAAGAGCAGGGAGCTTGAACATGTTGTTCGTGCTGGTTTGTTACCCTACGCGCGGGCAGGAAAAAAAAGAACAGAGGAAGGATGGACAAAGTCATTAGAGGACTGTGAAGCACATCGTAGTGCTGGGCCCCTAGTCACTTTTTACTACTACACGTGCGCCGAACTCAAGCTACATAAGTGTTTTGGCACATCGCCTTTGTTGAGGTGATACCATCAAGAATTTTGATTATCAAATAAAAATAGCGTTCTATTCTATTTGAGGTGTGAAGAAGTTTCGAAAAATACAAGATATCTTTCGCACATTTTGACAGCGAAAGCTGTTATGAGATCACAACTCGGGTATCGCACAGCGCCGTAGATGTCTGCCGCCGACGGAGTCCTCAACCACATCGCACAAAATTAGAAAAAAAATTTGAGTATTAATTACACAGTGAAGCTCGATCCCGGGTCCGCCGTGCCAGCTGACTATTCCACCATTAAGCCACGCCGGTGCTAACTTGCCTAAGGCAGACTGGATGTCAAGAAATCAATCGCGTTATGATTTGTAAAGCGCTTTAAAACAGCGAAAGAACAAGCCCTCGTCACGCAATCGCAATAGCGTAACGAGTGGGTCGTCCAATGCTCCAACCCTTTACAATAGGTTGTTTTTGTTCACCTATTAAGCGTGGCACATATCCATTTGAAACATAATTCCTCATCGTCGTCAGCCACTACATAAACAATTGGCACAAACTTTTTCCCAATAGTTAAGTGAATGACGAAGAAGAATACGAAATATAGCATAGCGAAAGCCGGCCTGTACAGCCCTGAAATTCTTATTATTCATGCCGTAGTGGGCAATAAGCAAGTGTGCCTGCAGCAGTTACCCAAAGAGTGTTTAGAAAAGGCTCTGAAAGGCCACTCTTTCCAGCTTTCGCTGTGACTGTGCTGCGCGTTTCGAGCAGGCCTGGCGTTTTTTTTTTTTTTTACGAACAAGCACCGATGACAAGAAAAAAATCTGGTGGATTCACCGTAGGGATGCCAAGGCTGAAGGAATAGCGGAGTTGGACGGCTTTCCACGTTTCTATTATTTTATAACGCCGAAGCTGTACTAGCTCAACGCTTTCATGTCCGGGGACCATCGTAGGACGATTTACCCACAGAAAGTGGGCTAGCCTCACTACGGATGCGTATCCATCCACCGACTACTCCCAATACTTACCACACCCACAACTCACAACAACTACGACTAGTACTGCCCTTCTCACTTCAGTCATCCACTTCATGAAACGTCATCCCCACTAATACTCATTTTGTTGTACCTCCTTCATTCAAAATTCATTAAATCCCACAGTTCACCACCAGTTTAGCTGCTTCATCAGTGTCCATTAATTGGGGATGGCTGAATTTCATGGGTGAAACTCGTTAAGGTCGAGACATGTCCGTAGGTGGCGTTGGCGCTGTGCGCCGTAGCCACATCTGACGATGATGCTGATGACTATGAAGAACAATCGCGTTCCAGATGACACATTCTCTTTGTGCCGTCACGACACAGCACATGCAAGGTACCCATATACGCCATGACAATGCGCCCATGACGATGACGAACAAGCATGTTCCAGACCACACATATTATTTCTGTCATCACGGCGGAGCACATGCAATGCAAGGTGCCCACTATACGCCCTGAAAATGACGAAGATGTTGGTGGAGATGAAGATGATGACGATGAAGATCACGGAGAACGACTAGCTTGTGCAGTAATTATGCCTCGATATACTTTATGTACAATGCATTTCGAATGACTGCAAACAACCGACAATCAGCAGAACTTGCCAAGACCACGTCTTTGCCAACATCAGGCTAGATCTGATACCAAAAAGCAGTAATAATGAAGACAAAACGAAATTCACGACTCAACACAACATGCTAGTTATTACCAATAAACATTGTATATAAACTGTACACCACTGGGCATCTATTCATATGCGTGAGTGGTCAAGGTCCTGGTTGATTTACTGCAACACCAAAATCCCTCTACGTCACCAAGTTATCATCATTCACATCGTGGATATGCCAGATTTCTTTCATTACTTTTAGTTTATATGCATAGTTCTCTTTCTCTAGTTTCTTTCTTTGTCTTGCTCTGTACTTTTTATCTCTTCTTTGTGTCCTTTCTGTGTATTTTTTTATCTTTATTCCTTGTATTTCTGTATTTTTTCTTTTTTAGATATTTCTATTGTTTTGTCTCCTCTTTTATCTTTATTTTTTATATTTTGGTATTTCACGTGTTCACGTTCGTTTAATGCTTGCACTTTCTGAATTCCGTAGTGGGAGTCGCCTAAATTTCTATGGCACCTACCTGCCCGAGGATTCTTTCTCACGTTCAACAGACTATACGCCCGACTCAAGCAGCTGCACTGTGAACAAAAATTACTACTACATCCACAAAGTTAATGATATTAGAGAAGCTTGCTCAGAGATGATTGGGTAACTCGCGAATGCTCCGTACGCATCTTTTATTGTTACATAGCCGTGATAACGTTGTAATATATTCCGGGTGGTCACCACATGGTCTTGGTGGCGAGTCCGAGCAGCTGTTGCATTGCGAGCCGACCACGCTACTTCCTTGGCTTTTTATGTGTTCATTCGGCCGTGCGGTAACGAGGAGTGTTCACTGCGTGAGCTCCCGGCAAAGAGATAGGAAATGCACGTGCCGAAACTGGTGTGCGTCGCCTTCAGCCATGGCACGCTATCTAGTGAGCTTTCTTGAAATCACCTGGAAGTCGATGCCTTGAGTGACCGCGTGTCCTCTAGTGAGCATTCTTGAAATCACCGGAAAGCCAATGATGATAACGACGATGATGATATGTGGCTGTGCCTCTTGAAACGGGTGGCCGCAGATGTGGCCAAGCCTGGTAAAAATAAAAACACTCCAGTGGTGGTGAGCCATTAGGTGAGCATTTCTGAAATCATCGGAAAAGTGTACATGCGGCCGCCAGACGAAGCACGAGCATAAAAGGCTTGCCAAAAAAGCTCATAGAAAAACATAAACGAAAGAAACGTAAGAACGGAGATGTGTAAGGTTTCTGGTTCAAATCAGCGAAACTCCAAGATGCATGCGGCCGCCGACTTTGCGGGACTATCAACGCCATATTTATCACAGGATAAAGGGGGTATTGCTTATAACACAGAAGTCGACGAGGCGACTCAGTCATGAATGCTCCATCTTCGTGGTGTCACCACGACATCCATAATGATGTTGACTTTTGAATATTGTCACGTGGTGGTGACGTTAAAGAACACAACAGTTGGCGTTTAAGAGGAAACTTTGATTTCGGTGAACCTATTCCCGAGAAACCCAATGCCACACTTCAATATATACTTATTGTGCATCGAGAGCGGCGAAGAGAGCGTCGACCGTTGATAAACTAGGAAGCGGTCGTACCCATCGGCTTTTATACACGTATCAACAGATATCGCAGTGTTATCGCCTGCGGTCGCGTAAGCTCAGAACTTACTACTGTTTGTGTTGAGCACGTAATCTCATCGGAAAATTCTAAGATGTTCTTAGCCATTCGGATGCGTTTTGCGGAAGGCAGCTGTTACAATGTAATGGAGTGATATCATGAAAAGAAAATAAGGAGTCTGGATGACGTTGCAGTATAGAAGTGAGGCTTTTTTTAGATGGCGTCAATTGTCACATGCGTGGCAAAATTGTTTTTAATACACATAAAGAAGTTTAATATAAAAACATTTGGCAAAGTTCCGCCTTCAATACGGTATTAACGGCTGCACTTGTACGAGCAGTTAAAAAGATACTGCTAAAGTTCTAATTGTACATTTATGCAAGCCTGCTTCAGCTTACATTATTCGGGTATTATTGTTTATTGCTCAAAAGTAATCGCAATGATCCCTCGTTAAAGTTTGTAACCATTTCTTCTAAATATTGTGCAATTCTCGGGTTGTTTAGAAAACAATTACATTAACATTGTAAGGCTGCTTTGAAAATGGTTCGCTTAATATACAAAAAATTTCAGAACAATATTGGATTTTTATTCGTGTTCAATTCAGGTCATCGCTGATGGATTCGCATTCGATTCAGTACTTAATTTCACTATATATTCCCATACTCCTGAACTGGGCACAACGTAGTTTTTTGGTTTTTGTTTTTGCTAGCCACAATAACCTTTTGCGAATATTGTTAGCACCGAGAATTCTGTTTCGGTGTGTTCAGTGTCGCCAACTATGCCGAGCTGGTATCTATTATGCGAACCTGGTATCGGCCACTGATTTCTCCTTGGGGTGTTCAATGACAGCGCATATGGCGCCTTCCTAAACAACGTAGAATACGTGGTCTCCATTCGAGGCACATGATGCCTCCCTGAAACCCGGTCATTGTCACACACACACACAACTGCGCTTCCTTTCGAAATAGTGCATCGTAGAATTCTCATAGAAGCACCACTGTGATGACACAGGGCTACCACTAGCCCGGGTCCCCTTGTTTTCTACCCCACTCTTCACACTGCTCGCAAATGCTCTTCTGTCTGAGCGAATCCGAGCGATGTCCTTTGTCGATGCAAGTTTTCTTTCTCTCACTGAATGCCATTTTCCCGACACTCTAGCTTTTCTGTCCTGCTTGTTCGCGTCGCGCAAACGCTAAAATAGGTGACTCGCTGTTTTCCCAAAGTTTCTGGGATACACAATAGCCGGTACGCACCTCAACGAACGCGAGCCCCAGTTTCGAGCGCAAACATGGTTCCCGCTATTGTCGGTGGGACTGTTTCAAACTTCTTCTTTCTTCTTGTTTTTTTTTCTCACTTCAGCCTTCCGGAAAACGTTGTGTTTGTCAGGACGTCGAATTGAGGGCGACGGTGCGAGTACATTTCGTACACAAATCAGGAGTTGCATATACTCGACCGTCAAAAGAATCTGTCCCCGTCAACTCAGTGCAGGAATTCGAGCGTACGCGAACGCTCAGGGACGCCTTCTGCGAAGAAAGTCCAATGATCCGAAGTCCCCCGTCGGCAAGAATCATTTGTTTATGCTTTTTAGTGTTTAAACTTGTCATTATGGCATAATAAACGAATGCGTATGTTTGTCACCAAGGCATATATTTTTTTTAAAGCAGCCGGGTACATCAAGCTGCCTCTTCTAAAACTCCAGTTGCAAAAGAAGATGGCTTCATTATTGGGGGTCTCATATTCTTGCAACAATGGCTGGTACTTTTATCGGTGAACAAGCCTTTGTTGCGGTGCAATTACATAAAAAACAATCTCATACAGATAACGATAATGTCAGTAGTTTTATACACCAACACCGTGGTATAAATGCGGGGCACGCTGCAGTGGAAGGTTTAAACAATTGCGACTACCGAAGTTTTAGTGCGAGTGAGTCCTGTTGAGGAAAACATCATTGAGTGTGAGTGCGAGTATGACATCTGAGGGCAAGGTATGTTTCATGAGTGGATCTGAGGGAGCTCTAAATTTATGCTGACCTATGAACCCAAGTGGTCCTGTTAGAGACAACTGGCCTGACCTTCTTCAAGACAGCAGCTGGTTTTACTGTTTTCCTCATTGTCGACCTAGGTGAATAATGGTCAGCTTGTCGAAACGTAGGCTCCAGAGACAGCTTCTGTTCAATGATTTCTCATCCCTGCAGATAAGCCGTATTACAATAAATATTTATTTATGCTGAAAGGTACATAAGTTATATATGTTGCCGCAGCGCGAGCATGGTGGCGGCTTTCTCAGCAAATCAACTGCTACCACAGTCATACAACTTGCATAACTGACATTCTGAAAGATGCCGTAAGGAATCTTTTTATGAGTCAGAAAGTCCAAGCTCTGTTTCGAAGGAACACGTAGCTTCTAGTGCATGTTCCAGTATTTGGCCGCATTGAAGTTAACTCGTACCAGTGTAATCAGTCTTGCGAAATCCTGTATAATCAACAAAAGTTAATGTGAGGAGAAATTGTCAGCCGCTTCGTAGCACGTAGCTTTGAAGCTCCAGAATAGATTTGTAGCTTCATATATAAGCAGAATTCAGGCTATCACTGCAACTTTCCATATTGGGTTAGTGACCAAGGTACTCGGCTGCTGACCTTCAGGTCACGGGATTGAATGCCGGCCGTGGCGGCCGCATTTTCGATCGGAGCCCAAATACTTCAGGACCGTGTGCTTAGATTTAGGTGCACGTTATAGAACCCCAGGTAGTCTGAGTTTCTGGAGAACTGCACCTACGGTGTCACTTATGTACATATCACAGTTTTCGGACGTTAAAACCCAACAATTATTAGCTTTAGCTGCTCTGATTTAGCGCAAAATAACTGGAATGAACATTTACTTTCACCATAGTGACTGACCGATAATTGGCTTGGCGTCATAATGCACGCAACATTAAAGGATCGTTACGAAACTAAGCCAAAGTTTCAGTCCACCTTAGCAATAAACACACAACACGCTTAAGACTACTGCGCACGACCTACAATGTACTTGAGTCACTCGATGGTGAAGCTTATAATTGCCGATTACAAACATTTCCGTTCAAGCCCGTTGCATACCATTTCTGAAGAACTCCAGAAAAAGCGCTTGCAAACTTGAATGCGTGTACAGTGACCCAAATTTTTTCCAAATACAAGCGAGGATGGTTTGCTCGTATTCAGTCGCTATGACGGGTTGTTGCGTGACCAAACATTAACACGTGAGTTCCTTTCTGTAGCAGCTCCGTTTCCCGACCAAATTGCCATTACCCCGCCGGTAGATAAAATTTCGAAGTAGTTCTGTATTTAAAAAAAGATAAAAACTGCAATACAAAAACTACGTATCAAATTAGGAAAAATAAAATACGCAGATGGTCGCGAGGGACGTCAGGCCCCATTAGCTCTTCCATTTCCATTTGCTCATTTCAATTTTCCTGCACCAACGTCGCAAATAACCGAGAGGCTCGTAAGCCCTCCGTTCCGCGAGTAAAACATACATAATCCCTGAGTGCGCTGTCTCAAACATTCTTGTTTTTTTTTTTAAAAAAAAATGGAAGACGTTACCTCAAAAGCTTATGGCATCCGCACGCATTGTCCTTTCAGGGACGCCTTAACGGCGAAGTCATTTGGCACCGCGATGCAAAACAACCGAGCACGCTAACCACTACTTTCCCGAGGACACAAATTCAGGCGGGCTAATCTAGCGCGGCCGTCTTCAGCGCAGGTTGCCTCGTGGGCTTTCCGGTTCCTCGCCTTACACGGCTGGCCTTTTCTTTTCTCAATCTGCGCCACCTTGGGTTTTACCATTACGCTCTTTATAAAAGCGTGAAAGTGTAATCAAGAAACGGGTGCCGTGCGAGACGGAACTAAGCTCCGGTGTTACGCGGCAGACGCGTTTCCCTCTTTTGAGCCTACATCACCCGATGATTTTTTTTGTAAAAAATGCAAAAAAAATGAAAGCAGCCATCTCTAATTTTCCATATTCTTTGAACCTCAGCATTTGTTCTCTCCGCGAGGCACGCATAAGTTTTCTCGTTTTTGCCGCTACAAGACAACACCTGCGACTCTCAAAGTTGCCCTTCTCGACCTCCACCTTTGCTTTCGCTTTTTAATCAGAGAAGGTTCCTAATTAACGCACGATGCTTTCAGTCAGGGCGCCGAAGAAAACGCGCAAGACGATTGCGACGCGGCGCGCGCACCCATAACGGTTGTTGTTCGCAGGCTCGAGAAGCACCCTTCAACCTCTCTTCTGCATAATTTCCTCCGACTTTTGTGAATGAAACGCCTTCACTTTTCTTCTTCTCAGGTTTCTTCCTTTACGGGCCGTTTCCCATTCGCCGGAAAGGGGCGTTCTTTTGCTGCGGCTGGGGCGTATATGTAGCCGCCGGAACAATCTACGCGTGGACAGCCTGACCCGGGGGAAATTCGGGTCGAACAAAGGTTACGGTGGGGTCAAAGGAGCGTCACTTAGGGAATGGAGATTCGCGGATTCAGCGACAACCGCCTCAAAGGCGCGCTCTAACGGCGAGACTCTTTGCCTTGTCTATGAGACGGCACTTGTCCCCGTTAATGTCGCACAGGCGAAGATGGAATTATGTCAATGTAATTTCATAATTTGTTTCGAGGAGTAACTCTTGATATGAACGCACAGCAATGCGCAGGCGCACAGTCATCAATTCCAGCTGCGCCATTTTCTAATAAGTGCACCTGTGTCATTGACGAGAATGAGACACTGCATTTACTCTTTCTTACCGTGGTGGTCGCTGCGCATTTAGGTTATATCAGCCATATTGTCAGGCTCACAACAAGAAAAATGCAGAAAAATCATGATTGGGGGGGGGGGACACAGATGTTGCTGTGGTGGTCATTTCTTTGTTTATATAACAGGTTTCTTTCAACAGTACGAAATCTCAAATTGTGATTTCAAACAATAAAAGAAAATCATGGTTTCCCAACTTCATGTAATCGTAACTGTGCTATTGAGTATCCTCGCGAACCGATGAACAGCATATGTCTTGTAGAGATTGGGGTATTCAGCAGAGTCACCATAAAAGAATGAAGGAAAGTTTTAAAATGTCGAATGCGGTACGATCTGCACCGAACGAGTAGCGATCAGCTAGTAGACCGAGATATGCATTCCACAAGCATGGTAATGAGGCTATATGAGTTTTGAAAGATAAATTTCAAGGAGAAGGGAAAGGGGACACTTGCAAGGGTGTCCCAACAACCCTAAAATTCGGGGGGAGTCCGACCCCCATGACTACCCGATGATTTCCACCACTGCTCACAACCGCTAAGCTTGGTAAAGAGTGCGAAGGTCAAATAAATTATTAGTTTATGAAGTTTATCGGCACAGAAAATTCGCAATAGCGACCGAGATCTCCCACGACACTTAGAGAGGTATAAGCCACAGACTTCGACTAACAGTAGCGTGGACAAAGAGGTTCCTGTTCAAAATACATCAATCCGACTCACCGGAATGCCACTGTGGACATGAAAACGAAAATGTCTGTCCTAATATTTTGGAGTGCATAAAGTACGCAAATAAAAGAGAATAATTAAAGAAGAAACTAGGCAGCTTGAAAAGATGGCTTCTCACATTAACGAAATTTCATTAGAGATGCATTTAAAATAAGGCGAACATCTCTCTCACAGACTTCTTAGTGGAGACTCCTTAGTGGAGATTTCTTAGTGGACTTTTTAGTCTGGATAAGCGCTTGCAATATACAGCTAGGGTTTAGATATATAGAATCATGTGTTAGTGCATGTGATGTGAGTAGAAATAGAAAGGTGTGCGTGTGAATGTTTTATGGCAGTGTAAACTGCTGCAAGGAAACGACATATTGGCATGTTACTTCAACTGGTCTCACTATGCTGTTATATTATTTGTTTTTTTTTCTGGCAGACTGTTCATTCTGAGTACCATTCATTAATTTTTTTTCGCTGCATAAATTATCTATATGGAGTAGCCAAGGTAAAATGTACCTCAATTTCTCCACAGTAATACAAATAGAACAGAGCAGTGCGAAGGTGCGGCAACATGCGGAATTGTCTTACCAAGGAATGCAGACACTAAATGTGGAGGTTTAACTACACCTAAATGGGTATTCTCACATAAACTGTCTGTGACTTGACAGATTTAGTCAGTATCTACTCGGCAATAGCTCACTGTTTTTCGATGACGCACTGCATCCCAGTAACCAGGGAGCCGCTTTTATGGAAATGCTCTGATACATAAGAACACTTTCGTGAAGGAGTAAGTTAATAAACGTTGGTGTGGAACATATAAATAGTTAATTTTTGCAGTGCCTTATGGCGGTACCACTTACATGGCCTTGTTGCAGTTTCGAATTCAAGCACCGCACTTCATTTTATTGTTTTTTTACCTGCGCAAATTATTGCTCGATGCACACTGTAACGTGATTCTAACAAATGTATCATACAGGCCTTGCGTCCCAAATCAGTTAGGTGCCACTAAAATAACACACGTTTTAGCTGATACTCTTAAACGAATAATACGTAGGTTTGCAAATATCGGCAGTCTGTATATCGTGGCTATGTACCCAATGAATTATTATTCCAATTATTTCGTGTGCGTATACAAAGCACATGCAGAAAGGCAGTAGGGATATGCCATGCTAATAACTGCCGTTTGGAAGTGCTTATAATGCCTCACTGCTGTTGCGGAAGGAGGAAACAAATACAGGGCACGAAGTAAGCGAGAAGGGAAAAAACCAAATGACGGAAACTCGGACACAATTAACTGAAAAGACGAAAGACGGTGAATATGTAGGCAGCGCTGGTTTGTCTTACGCAACGCACGGTGAGCTCCCTCAACCCACGCACCCGATAGCAACCCGATGATGCAATCGGTGCAATCCAGTCTGGCGAGTCTTTCGCAATGCGTGGCAACATCACTCGTCCATGGGTGCATCTCAGTGGCGGTTTCTGACTGGAGGATTCTGACATCCCCGCCAGCGGTGGTTCTGATTGGACGTTGTTGACGTAAGTGCTCACCCGGGGCCTATAAAAAAAAGCCAAGCGGCGCGTCGCCAGACAGCCGACCTATGCGTCAGAGAGAAGACGACAGCGTTAGAGCGTCCGAAGACAACTCGGCCCTTCGAGTCCTAAGCTGTCGGCCCCAGTGCCGAATATGTAACGCCTCTATTTCTATTCTGTACATAAGTCTTGCTTTAACTCACCGTCGTCTTGTCCGCTCGTCTATCAGCTCTGCGCAGAAGCAGCCGCGAGCCGCGAAACGCGCTACCGAACAACCTTGGCACACTACGCAATTGACAGTGTCGGCGGTGGTGCGAGTCGTAACAAACCTTACCACTAAATTTCCCTTAAAGCTTCTTTCAAACTTTCGTTGAAGAGCCAGCTTCTCTGGTGCCATGGAAACATCCGGGTGTGCACACAGCACACCCCTGTGACAGCTGCCTCATAGCCGTCGTCAGGCCATGCGCCAAGATGCATATACGCCATGCTATACCCGTTTCTCTCTGGAAAGATCTGTTGCAAGAAACGTGTTCTTCAATGCAACCCCGTCAGGTTATTTTGTTTTTCTGATTTTTTTGGAGCCACAAGTATCGTTACCAGACACTTTTCTGTACTTTGAAAAGTTTGAGTGACGTGGTCTTTGTCCTCGCGGGTGGCGTTTGTGCTTTTCATCCACGTTTCTTTTTCATCTTCATGCGTGCGAGCTGTCTTGCGCACGCGTTGTCAGGGCAGCCCCCCCTAGTGGGGCAGGTTGCTAAGCAAACGAACGCTGAAAATTATCCGATGAGAGCGCCATGGACGCGATAACTAAGCTGTCACCTGAAAAGACGCCCCGTCAAAGCCCCGAGCTTTGAGGTGGAGTGAGGTGGGCCGAATGCGGATCTCCGGTGGATTTTGCGAAAGACGCGTGCGATATTGCCAAAGAAGAAATAAATCTCACTAGCGCTTCGCAATTGGATGAACTTTCGCCCTTGAGTACACGGCTTTCGGTAGACGCGATGTAGAAAAAGAAAAAAAGAATACGTTTAAGAAGGAGAAGTTGCACAGATATTGTTTGCTTCGCGTAATTCTTGTTACTTGTCTTGAAAGGATTATGCGATACAACCTGGGACGCATCTGAAATCTTTGGGCTGAATGAACTTCTAATACCCGTAGTGGCTTTGCTTTTCGGTTTGACAGTTCGGTCGTCTTCTAGCAAAGCGCGAAAGTGGGAGCTAAGATTGACATATGGGAGCTTTATTGTGCGATCGTCTTGCTAAGAAATCGTTTTAGATCTCCTAAAATTGTGTACATCTAAGGCGTAACTTAAGCGAAACTTGAGAATTCAAAACTTGAGTTGAAAGGCTTTCGTGTCACCCTCATCAGAGAAGTGATATATGAAGTTGAAAGCCCTAACGTCCTCAATAGAACGCCGACATTGGTAAAAAAAAAAAAGCGCGGCCTTGCCACACTGCAACTTATGCAAGCTTTGTGAATCTATTGAAAGTAAAAAAAAATTAGGCTCGCGTCACAACCAAACGCATGTATTTTGCGGGCTCTGAAGTGTTCTACCACTCAGATACATCATGCAGTGCTTCAAATCACTAAGGAAAAACACCTTATATACTCTTTCGCCATCTCGGATATGAAGTCACGCTAACACATTTAATTTTGCTTTAAGTTTGAATATTATGCTGGTGTCACACCACGTCAATTGTGTATAGTGTAATTTCTTTAATGTTTCCAACCTGTTACAAAGGGCTGAGCTATGATTAGCCACCATCATCATCATCAGCATCAGCCACAGCAGGAACAAATATGCAATTTACTCACGTGACTTCTATAATAATAATAATAATAATAATAATAATAATAATAATAATAATAATAATAATAATAATAATAATAATAATAATAATAATAATAATAATAATAATAATAATAATAATAATAATAATGACTACGATAAAATAGCGGCAGCGGGTAGCGTTCACCTTTAAATCGTCTTAGGCGAATGCACGTTTTTTGTAGAATTGTTTGTAGGCATGCTGTACGTATATTTTGTGCGTATTTTGTTTGCTTTGGTACGCATTTGAGAACGTTAGCTACAATACGGACATCGGTTTCTCTACATTTTGTTGGCTTCCGCAATGGTTGACCAGTGGCGGTGTACGTTCAATGCCTCGGGTTATGCGAAAAGATAACTGGGCAAGAACTAGTGATCACATTATTAGAAAACCGTAGGACGTCGTCATTAACATGACCACGTTTTCTTGTGTAACTTGGCCACATTATTCGTGAACTTAGCATTCTTGCAGTCGCCCTTCATACAATGCGGCTGCCAGGGCAGAGACTCGAATTCCTGACCTCAGCTTAAGCAGCAGAGCGCCGTAACCAGTGAGCTAATATGACGTGTGCGCAAACAGACAGTAAGCAAAAGCCATTGCCGATTTGCCCACCTTTTAAATGCCTGATCGTTTCACACGGGATCGGGAAATAGAATGAGGTGAATGAAATCACTTCGTATTGCGGGAACAGCTTGAGGAATAAATCAGTTGTCAAGTCTCAACAAGAACAAGAAGAAAATTGACGAAAACAGCAACAACAACTACGTAGAAACGCTTGTTCGGAAAGTACACAAGTCGTATCACTGTATCTCTTCACCAAATGCAACAGAGAACAACGATGCTCCTATTCCAAATTTGGCTGCGTTCTCTCACAAAAGTAGCCAGCAAACTGGGGTTGCAGACTGATTTACTAATTCTCACAGATATTTTTTTTCTTTTACGCACGTCTTCCCAAGTGGTTTTGATCTGAGTACTGTTGTCCCATGTTGCCGTTGGCTTGGGCTTCCCCTCACCCCACATTGTTCGCGTAAACGCCACGTGGCGTTATCTTCTTATTTATATAACTCAACTTTCACCTTTATCATTAAGATACCGTAACTTAAGGCTTAAGTTTCTTTACCAACTAATTAACGGCCAATATCAAGTAGACATAGCCGATATTTTTTCTTTTTCTTCTGGCTACTCTACCAGGCAGAGACATGACCTCACCATAACCCCCTTTCCCACACACAATAATTGCTTTAAGTATTCATTTTTTCCTCGCACCATAGTCGAGTGGAACAAACTAACTAATGCAATTGTTTCAGCACCCTCATTGGCATTATTTTCCTCGAAATTAGAAAGTGCACTAACCAGTTGAATTGTTGAATCGTATTACATACCACTGTACATGCTTGTATAATTGTAGTCTTCTATTTTTTATTGTATGATATTGCCAGTTGAAGTTTGTATTTGCCCTATAGACATTGTATAACCTGTATATATTATATGACATTGTACTTGCCATTTGTTCATGACTAACTTCATGTACCACCCTGCTAAAATCACCAAAGGTGATTGCAGTATCTGTAAATAAATAAATAAAATAAAATATATTTAAAATGAAAAAAAAGAGATGGTAGGCTACGTAAGTGCCGGCTATAAAAATAATATGGAAGTACTAATCAATGTTTATACAAAGACAAGCGAAATAATAGAATATAAGGAGGAAGAACAAACAGAAGCCAAATGTGCATATATACCATGTAGGCCGTATAACGCATGAGCACATTCCGTGGGCATAGTCCAAGTTCATACAGTGTGGTCACTTCCCAGATGGAGTCGGAGAGAATAATTTTATATGCGCTTACATCTTGACTATGAGTTATGCTCATCAATGGCTCAACGCTACGACAAGATCAATAAGAACTGAAGACAGTTGATTCAGTTTTTGCCATATAAAGAATCACGAAGAACGCTCACTGCGCGCCTTTGATTATGAAAATTTGCTCACGGTTGAAGCACTTTGCCAATTGTATGTGGTCGTCAGTGGAGCCGGTTCAATCAATCGATCAAGGTGAACGCGTTCTTCATCCTACTTCGGACATTCTGTAATAATACGCTCCGCTGACGCATTGGGATGATCACAGTGGTCACAGTGCGGGTACGTCCTTCTTTTGATGCGGCACAAAATAGTGAGGTGTTTATGCAACACCTAATCGCAGACAGTAGATGAGTGAGATGAATGGTCCATTTATCTTTTGATTTGGTGGAAATCGGGAACACAGGTCTATTTGATATAAGAGTGGAGACTATGCATGTTCACCAAACTAAGCGTCTTGGCAAAGGTTGTGGCGCTGTTCGGAAAGAAGGTTCTTGGTTTCTGAGAAAGCAGAGGGCACTGGTGTCAAGTAGATGTCTTCTTTTTTTTTTCGCGTGTGGGAGTGGCTAAATATTTCGTCTGCAATTTCATTTCCAATCATTCCTACATTGTCGTGTATATTAGAGCAAATGTCTTCACTGCAACATTGTGATGTTGGTCGTGATAAATTGATAAGTCAGAGTGTATGTGCCCTGTTACTGGAATGTTATGAAGCCTTTGTGTTCTGTACATACTGTAAATAAGTTTTTTCTAAACACAGCAATAGAAAACAAATCTGGTGATCTGCCAGAGAAGCCACCGTCGCGTTTGTGGCACTACGACGGTAAATACTTGGTAACTTGCAGTTTTTCTTTGTTAACTAGGTGAATAGAATCTGATGGCACAAGAGAAACACGACGAATAGGTTCTTTTGGAGACAATTTGACAACGGTTCCCCGAAGGTGGCTTTGGAGTCGTGCCATGCTAACATCCGTTTGCGTTTCTCGGGCCTTCCGCCGTTTCCGGAAAGAGCTACTTTCCGTATCCGGTCGTTTCGGGTTATCTTTTTCTCTACGATCTCCGTCCTTTTGTAACGCTCGCATGCTGTTCCTGGGACGTCTTTTTTTTTTCTAGTGGCAGAGATATTCGTCTGAAACGAGAGAGGTAGAAATAAAAAAAAAGGTAAAGAAAAATTTTGTTCATATGCTTCTGCATAACGACGACCATGGCAGCTGCAGCCTCAGCATTCTGGGCCACAGTGTCTTCCGAGGAAATTCTCGATACTCAGGATATTCCCCTTTGCATGAGCTGCACTTACTGCTCTTGGTGTCCTGCTTTACTTTGCATAAAGTACTCTTTGAAATAGTTTGTTATATTCTGCCTTCTAACGATACTGTTGTCCCAAGTGCTGTCATTATTATAACGAATAATCAATAAAATTGTAGGTGTTTGTTTCAACATAAGTAAACACTAAAAGGAGACATAAACAAAATATTGGGGATAAAGCGTAAAAAAGAAAAAACAGATGTGAGGAAGGGTGTGCTACCAAAGCATTTCTTCTCCCTTCTCCATTTGTATACAACACGCTTGCAGTACAAGCATGAAAAAAGAATGGGGTGCCATTCCCGACAAAACATTTTTGCATAGCTTCGCTATCAGCTTGCCACGTTCACGCTGAATAATTTATAGAAAAAAAAAGGAAACGCAGTCGCGCATCTAGAATGCCTACGTTTACGCAATTAGTTCAAGTGGCTTGGGGGTTTAAATAGTAAGATCAGTATTCTCTCCGCTTGTGCTCAAGAGCACTACAGCTGCGTAATACTCTGTAGCAAAGCACAATGTTATCGGTGCGCGCGCATGTCTGTGGAGTCCCATTTTGTCGAGCGTGTATGCCGTAATGATAAATTGTTATCATTAGTATGAGCCGTTCATATAGGTGGATGATACTGAGCTTTTATTGATTATTTTTTCTTTCTATATAAAAACAAAATAAAATGTTGAAAGGCTGATTAAAGCTGGCTGTTTCAACATCATGATAGTAATATACAAGGTAGAGACAAAGATAAGAAAACAAATTAAATTAAAATAAAGCAACTCCAGGCTCCATTTACATACGTATATACAATATATGGCGTATGACGCATAACAGTTTATGGGCATAGTCTTAGTTGTTCATACAGCGTGATCACATTGCGAATTTTAGGGACGAAGCTCCTTAATACGGCACCAGTTCGTCCCTCGTAGTATTGCGTAACATGTCTTACGCTTTGACCTGCAAGGTGGTGCAGGTGGGAGTTTCTCCTTTGTGTTGTTGAACAATAAAAAATTCACAGCGTGCGCGTTAACTAAAAGCCGAATTCTCCTGTCTCTCATTCCCCATCAGCAGCCCTTGGCATGTACATTGAGCACTATCTGACAAGAAGGGGTTGCTTCGTTATACTCGCTGGGCGTAACCATCTTGATTTTAGAAAGAATTAGCGAGCGTTGGGCCGCTGTGCCATGAATACAATGAACTAGTATACACCATGAACTCGATGTGGTTAAAGGTGGGAAGTAGACACGAAGCGCAAGCCGTAAGAAAATGTGCGTGTGCCACCTCTTGTTTAGTCCTTGGATGTCCACTGGTTGGCGGTGCTTCTAAATTCGGAATATATGACGAAAAGATGCGAGATGGTTGTGCTTGGAGTGTTGACTAGATGGACGAACCGACACACAGACAGATGCATGGATGGACGCATGGATTTCTGCACGGACAGATGGACGCATGGATGAACACCGGGGCGGATGCATGGACGAACGCAGGGATGGACGCACGAATGGACGTGCGGACGCTAGAACGGACGCACGCACGGACGTTAACACAGACGGACGCATGGACGCACGGAAGTAAGAACGAATGGACGGATGGATGCCTCGCCCCACTCTCCATCATTCACCCCGTGGATATGCTGCCTTTTTTTATGCACTTACTTCTTGACTAAGAGATGCGGTCGTTGTCTCAACGCTACGGCAAGATGAGTAAGAGCTGTAGACATTTCAATTTATTTGTGCCCCTTAAAAATTACGAAGAGGGTCCATTGCGCGCCGTTGATTTTCAGGACATGGTCACAGTCGAAGCACTTTGCCTATTGTAAGTGGTCATCTGTCGAGGCGGTTCTCTCGTGAAATAACACAAACGTAGAATCCTTGTTTTTGTACGGTTCGATATATCATTCAATTGAGCGCGTTATTCATTATATTGCGGATATTCTATAATCATACGTTGCGCTGACGCGTCGGCATAATCACATGTGTTCGTGAACTCTGTCCAGACCACGGCTGCCATATATGCACGATTTAGATGAGCATTCCAGATTTTTTTTTCGTGTGTAGTTGACGAGATTAGGCTGAGATGAGTGCCCAGGTTGCTGATGTTAAGACTCACATCACAGAACCTCTGGTCGTGAAAAGTTTCGCAAGGCACCCCCATCCACCTTATATTCGTTCCTACATCGAGCCTCGTATTAACGAGCTTCTCGTGGGCTCCGCCATGTTGCTTAGCGGGAGGCGCTGCCTGTGATCTGGCAGAGCAATAGCTTGCGCAAATGCGCGAACACTCCATTTGGTATGGCCATGCGCGTACTAAAAGTCGTTTTGCGCCCACCGTTACGCGCTGTTGAGCCTTACCCACCTCTCTCAATGATTAATCCTCTTAGACTATAGTCACCCCTGTGTAGTGCCTATGGTGTTAGGCTGCTGACCAGATGGTCTTGGGTTCGATGCAGGCTACTGTGGTCGCATTTTGATGGGAGTGATATGATAGAGGCTCCCGTACTGCGCAATGTCAGTGCGCAGCAAAGAACAACAGATGGTCAAAAATATCGGAGCACTGCACTACGGCATGCCGCATAATTATATCGTGGTGTTAAGACGTTCAACCCTAGACAATATTATTATAATTTACAGAATCCAGTTCTGTCTAGCAGTGCACGTATTTCGTGCCGACAATGTTTTGAAGTGTGTCAGTAAGTTTCGTTCTTGTGGAGCTTTGCGGAAACTCCAGGTTTTAAAAAGACGCGACCCGTCTCTTGTTCGGCGTATTGTACTTCTCGTCGCTCGAACGTACACCACCATGAGAATCTTTGCTTTCGCCCGACGTTGTTGTGTCGTGCTGTGGCTGGTACGCGCAGGCTGCTGTGGCTGGTACGCGCGGAGCTGCTGAGGCGCGACTTTGTCATCGTCATCGTCGTCACCAAACGCTTATTGGTCTCAATGAAATCATTTAAAAAACTCGTAATAACGCTCATCCCTGCTAACAATAATGCAACGAGGTTAAAAGAAACTGAAAGATATGCAACGTAATAGAATGTGTATACTGTCACGTGGTCGTTGTGTTCCCGAAAGGACCAGACTGTATGTCGAATACGAAACTGTTTATTTGGCCAAACTTGTGGCCGAGAACGAGTGCAAAGGTCACGTACGGAAGGATATTACCCGAAACAAAACTTTCCCCCCTCATATGGCCCTGAAGGGGGGGGGGACATGCCGGGACAGTCGTATGGATGATGATCGGTTGATGAGTTATGCGAGACAAAGCGCCGTGTTTCCTTCCTATCTGACAACGGTATCTCACCTTTTGTATTCGACGACGACTTACATGGCCAGCATGTCGTCGATAGTCTTGTCTAGCCTCTCAGTGAGGCCGTTCTTTTGGTGGTACGCAGTCGTCCAGCAGTGGCTTGTCTGGCTGTATGTCAAGATCGCCTGAGATAGGTCCGCAATAAATGCCCTGCCTTTGTCCGTGATGAAGACTTCCGGGGTGCCGTGACGAAGGACGATGTTTTCCACAAAAAGTTTGGCTACCTCGGACGCACTGCGTTTGGGCAGAGCTCTTGTCATGGCGTACCGAGTAAAGTAAATGGTAGCGACGATGACCCACTTGTTTCCAAATGTCGAGGTTGGAAATTACCCTAATAGGTCCTTGCCGAGTTGCGGGAATCGCTGGTGTGGTGACTCGATGGGCTGTATAAATCCGGCTGGCCTAGTAGGTGGTGTCTTCTGTCGCTGACTATTTCGACAACTCTTGACGTAACGAGCAACATCGGAAGCAAGGGATGGCCAGTAGTAAATTTCCTGTATTCTGGTGAGCGTCCGGGAAAACCCCAGGTGACCGGCAATGGGGTCGTCGTGCAGGGCCTGTAGTACTTGTGATCGCAATGCGGAAGGCACGTCGAGAAGGTACTTGGCTCGACGAGCCGAAAGTTATTTATTTGGCAGAGGGCGGTCATCGTCTCCGTGGTGGTGTCATGGCTGTGGTCTTCCGCGACTGATAGGGTAGAGGCCCATACTACGGAGGTAGCTCTAATTACCTGCGGCTAGCTCGCTGGTCGAGGTTGGTGTTGATGTTTTGTTCACGGTTGGGGCTTCGCTCACGGTTCGAAGGGGGTGTTCGGTACATGAACCGCGAAGTACTTACACAACAAATGTCACGTGGTTGTGACGTTCTCAAAGTTGGCAGGACTGTGTGCCAAACTTAAAACTGATTATTTGGCCGAACGTGTGGTCGAGAAACGAAGAGTCAGATTACAGCAATGCACTGGCACTGAAGCGGCGAACAAAGCGTCGACCATCGTTCAACGTACAAGCGGTGGCGTGCGTAGGCATTTATACTTGTGTCGTCCAGTATTACACCATTATCGCTAGCACACACGTGAATTCCAGAAAAATCAGTGATGATCGCGTTGTGCAGGTAATCTTGACGAAATGATCTACTTCATTGGTGAAGCTTCTAGAACACTGAGGCCTGGTTTCCGCTTACCGTCGCTGACACTCTTTGTGGGCGTAGGCCAAATACAGCAAGATCGAAATTAAGAAACACGTATGGCATTACCACAAACAAAGTAGAACTACCAAGAGAAAGGGCGTATACTACTCAATTCTTTTGCCGAAGAGGCAAGTGCGACTAGGTTTGCACAGAAAACTCGTACTTTCCAGGAGCTTGCTTTCTAAATCGAACGAAAAAAGAATTGTACTTCAGCGATGGTACCAATGCACTCAGAAGTGGGGAACGATTACGCTATAGATAAATAGAGTCGCTGCAGAAGGACACTGCAGAGCGAGATGGCATAGGCAAGGTGATTCAGAGGAAGAGGGTGAAGAGGTGCAGGAGGAGACGACACGACGTGGGCTATACGTCGTTCCGTGCAGGCCCCTTGATGGATGCCAGGAAAGGGGCTGGGCGGGATATCGACTCTGTATTATCGGGCAGGCCTCCTCCTGCCCAGCTGGCTTTCCTCCCTGTATCGTCCTCCGCATTGCGGTTTCCCCGGAGACTTGCCGCGTGCGATTCGCTCGATCCCTCTCTCGGCGCCACCGCAGGGCAAGCTGCTGGCGAGAGCTTCTTCCATCTTAGGGCTCGATGACACCTCGAACGCCAGCAACACAGGCGTTCCCACGTGGCCTGACCATATGCCACCTCCGTTCGCTCTACCATGTGAGGCCGCGTTGATGGTGCGTTGGCACCGGTGTCACCGGAATCAGGTGCGCAGTATAGCTCAAGTGACTCATCAGAGAAAGATAGAGAAAAGAAAAGGAAAGGAAAGGTAGGCAACGAAACGCGCGTCCTGTCTGCCATCATGCTCTGGGAAAAAAACGAATGGTGGATGAAAAAGACGCGAAACTGAGAACGAAGAGTGGGGTTTTCCTCTCGGAATGCGTATAGACACCGCTGTTTCTCGAGTGACTGATCAGCCATTCATTATAACGCGTCATACAACTCGAGCAGAGTTACAGCGCAAACAGGGATAAAGGCAAAAGCGCTGATAAAGATTACCGTTTCCCCGGGTTGTTCTTTGTCCCTTGTTTCACTCTGCTCAACATATTCAACTAGCATAACCTAACACCAACTAAACCAAGCTGCTATATATTTTTTCGCGTAAGGGAGAATCGCAATTGCAACTGGCTACAGGACATTACCATGAGGGCCTCTAAATTTAAGTTCTGTATATTGACACCTGTGAAAGGCCAGCATCAAAATCAATTTACTTGACAGTGCCCCAGCCCCATATATATATATATATATATATATATATATATATATATATATATATATATATATATATATATAAGATAGCAAGGATTAGATTCAGTTTACAACTGGGAATAATGGTGCAGTAGAAGTGAGTGAGACTTCACTCCGGTATCATGCGTTATGCGATGTAATGCAAAATCAACATTCTTTGCAGTACACTGTGAATTATATTGAAATACAAGAAAAAGCCATAAAGAAATAATCGCATTAAAAGCACTCTAGTATCTTGCGCAGACTGATCTTTAAAGATCAATATTTTGAGAGATTGCATTGTTCAGTAAATGAGCAAGTACATTGACGTAGCAGACTTGAGCTCGGGTTATCAAACTACAGGACTCTCACTAAGAGATTTTGCAAACGAATCGGTCAAGTAGAGATTTAAGCCGCCGATTACTTTGGCGCTTCCAGCCTATGTTTGACTGAGGACAAGATTCATAAAGATGGAATACTCGCCTAGCACATATCTTTCTTTTTCGGAGTAAAGAAAACAAGAATATGCAAAAGAATCCGATACGGAGAGCTATTTATATTAAATTTTTACCCTAAGTTCCTGATGATGCGCATGCGCTATCACGGTATAAAATAAGAACATACGCTTGTAATGGTGTCCCATAAATTCCTTTTCCATGGGTTATTTTATTTAGGCTTATTGATCTAAATCTCCTCGGGAAAGAAATAACCGTGAAGCCCTGTTTGTGTATCACACTGGGGTGTACTTTTTATGCGTGTCTTTGCTATTGCGTCGGCTGAAGAGAAGACGAGTAATAATATATTCAAATCCAAGTGCGTTGCTAAGCCTCTTTTTCTCTCGCAAGGGGTAATTCGTGGCATGGTATAAGGCATTCGCTATTTTATTTGTATTGCGAAATTTGACATTGATTCATGAGAAATGATGCTTGCGGTATGCACTCGTGTCCAGAATGGAATACTGTGACTAACAAACCTTGACTTTTCTTCCGATTATTTTTTTGTAGATCAAAGCATGTATTCTATCATCAGTAGTAAAACACCTGAGGACCTTTTTCACCTAAGATAGAAGAAGGTAAGATATTTATTTAGAAAATTAAAGACGACGTTACTTTTCTTATGATGACCAAAATCAGCTTACGAACACAAATCTATTTTATAGTTCAGTGCAGTAAACACTTGTACAATGTTAAAAACGTCCTGTCAGCATCTTTCTGTATTCGTATATTGCGTACTGTGGCAGTAAATTAGGCGTAATACAGATTTATTCTCAAAGAAATCTAGCGGCACAACATTTTTGTCAATTACGAAAAGTCATCGTCTATCTGTTTTGTAGAGGACGTAGTTGAGCTGGTTGGTTGATGACTTCCAGTAGAAAACAGCGATAAAAAGACGATACGAAGAATGTGGAGCACTTGTGCTGCCCCTTGACATCGTATGTTATAATGTATTGCATTTTTCTCTCTTGTTATTTTTCTTACAACATATTTTGTCTGCTAAGTGAGGAGCCACCACAATGGCACAAACCGTCTGTATTTCATCATTTGAATAAAAAAAAAACAACAAATTGGCAAATCCCACGTACGGGGGGAATCGATATGTGAAGCATGAATGAGAAATGGTGATATGTCTCTTTGAAATTAGCACAACGTTACGAGGCGGAGGTAAATGATGCCGTACATGACTTCAGTGTCATGATAATCATGTTTAGATGTGTCGTTTACCTTCGTCATCTATTCATGTCACGTGATACCAAATTTAGTATATGTGGAGCTAGCGAAACGGCGGTGAGCACGCCATGAGCGTGGTATGTTGTCATCTTCTTACATGACACGCGTGTCAGGATTGTCATGTTTGCACCTGCCATATATTTCATCATCGATTGACGCCACGTAACACCAAATTGGGTATATGTGGAGCTAGCAAAACGGCTGCGAGTGCATCATGAACGGCCCATAATGCTCTAATGTAGCGTTGACACGCACGCATGCTGGGCACAGCGACGGTATACGTTAGCAAAACGCGAGCACTGACGCCAGGCGCGACCAGCGTCTGTCGGCGCGGCGCGACGGCAACCAGCGCGAATTGCGACAAGTTGCATTTCATGCCGATGCGTTACCCATGCAACACTGCGTCTCCCTCTTTTCGCTACGGAGGAACGCCGGACACGCTGAAACGCGCATGCGTCAAAGCAACGCAGTGCGGCGCGCGCCTGTGAGTAAATTGCAGGACCGCGCGCCTGGCGTGGCAACTGCAGCGTGACGCGACGAAATGAGCGCCGGCGAGCACGCATACCGCGTCACGTCAAAATGTATTGGCGCCTTGACCGTGGCATGTAGTCATGTTCTCACATGACATGCATCTCATGATTATCATGTTTGCACCAGTCACATATCTTCGTCATTCATTGGCGTCATCATCATCATCATCATCATCATCATCATCATCATCATCATCATCATCATCATCATCATCATCAGCCTGACTACATCCACTGCAGGACAAAGGCCTCTCCCATCTTCCGCCAGTTAACCTGGTCCTGTGCTTGCTGCTGCCAATTTATACACGCAAACTTCTTAATCTCATCTGCCCATCTAACCTTCTGTCTCCCCCTAACCCGCTTCCCTTCTCTGGGAATCCAGTTAGTTACCCTTAATGACCAGCGGTTATCCTGTCTACGCGCTACATGCCCGGCTCATGTCCATTTCCTCTTCTTTATTTCAACTATGATATCCTTAACCCCCGTTTGTCCCCTAATCCACTCTGCTCTCTTCTTGTCTCTTAAGGTTACACCTACCATTTTTCTTTCCATTGCTCGCTGCATCGTCCTCAATTTAAGCTGAACCCTCTTTGTAAGTCTCCAGTTTTCTGCTCCGTAGCTAAGTACCGGCAAGATACAGCTGTTGTATACCTTCCTCTTGAGGGATAGTGGCAATCTACCTGTCATAATTTGAGAGTGCTTGCCGAATGTGCTCCACCCCATTCTTATTCTTCTAGTTACTTCAATCTCGTGATTAGGCTCAGCGGTTATTACCTGTCCTAAGTAGACATAGTCTTTTACAACTTCAAGTGCACTATTACCTATCTCGAAGCGCTGCTCCTTTCCGAAGTTGTTGTACATTACTTTCGTTTTCTGCAGATTAATTTTAAGACCCACCTTTCTGCTCTCCTTGTCTAACTCCGTAATCATGAGTTGCAATTCGTCCCCTGAGTTACTCAGCAATGCAATGCCATCGGCGAAGCGCAGGTTACTAAGGCATTCTCCATTAACTCTTATCCCTAACTGTTCCCATTCTAGGCTTCTGAAAACCTCCTGTAAGCACGCGGTAAATAGCGTTGAGGAGATTGTGTCCCCCTGCCTTACACCCTTCTTGATTAGTATTTTGTTGCTTTCTTTATGAAGCACTATGGTAGCAGTTGATCCCCTGTAGATTTCTTCGAGAATGTTTATATATACTTCATCTACGCCCTGATTTTGCAGTGTCTGCATGACGGCTGATATTTCTGCTGAATCAAACGCCTTCTCATAATCTATGAAGGCTATGTATAGTGGTTGGTTACACTCTGAGCATTTCTCTATTACCTGATTGATAGTATGAATGTGGTCAATTGTTGAGTAGCCTGTTCGAAATCCTGCTTGTTCCTTTGGTTGATTGAATTCTAATGTTTTCTTTATTCTGTTAGCAATTACCTTTGTAAATAGCTTGTACACTACAGAGAGCAAGCTGATCGGCCTGTAATTCTTCAAGTCCTTGTCATCTCCTTTCTTATGTATTAAGATGATGTTAGCGTTCTTCCAAGACTCTGGTACCCTTCCCGTCAGGAGACACCTCGTAAACAGGGTGGCTAGTTTTTTAACACAATCTGTCCTCCATCTTTCAGCAGATCTGATGTTACCTGATCCTCACCAGCAGCTTTGCCTCTTTGCATGCTCTCCAAAGCTTTTCTGACTTCTTCTATCCTTACTGGTGGGGTGTCATCTGGGTTACTTTTAGTTCTTATAGTATTAAGGTCGTGGTTGTCTCGGCTACTGTACAGATCTCTGTAATACTCCTCCGCTATTTTAACTATCCTATCCATATTGGTAGTTATTTTGCCTTCTTTGTCCCTTAGTGCATACATCCGACTTTTGCCTATCCCAAGTTTCCTCTTCACTGCTTTGAAGCTTCCTCCGTTTTTCAGAGCGTGTTCAATTCTCTCCATGTTATACCTTCTTACATCGCATACTTTACGTCTATTAATCAACTTCGAAAGCTCTGCCAGTTCTATTTCGTCTGTTGTACTTGACACTTTCATGATTTGACGCTTCTTAATTAGGTTCTTCGTTTCTTGGGAAAGCTTGCGAGTGTCCTGTCTAACTACCCTGCCTCCAACTTCCACTGCACACTCTGTAATGATACTCGTCAGATTATCATTCATTGTATCTACGCTAAGGTTGGTTTCCTCACTAAGAGCCGAGTACCTGTTCTGCAGCGACACTCTGAATTCCTGTACTTTCCCTCTCAGTGCTAGCTCATTGATTGGCTTCTTGCGTATCAGTTTCTGTCGTTCCTTCTTCAAGTCTAGGCGAATTCGAGACCGCACCATTCTATGGTCACTGCATCGTACCTTGCCAACCACTTCCACATCCTGCACGATTCCTGGGTGTGCAGTCATTATAAAGTCTATTTCGTTCTTACTTTCGCCATCAGGGCTCCTCCATGTCCACTTGCGGTTTTCTTGTTTTCGGTAGAAGGTATTCGAAATCCGCAAATTATTGCGTTCTGCGAATTCTACTAGTAGCTCTCCTCTGGCGTTTCTAGTGCCGATGCCATAATCTCCTACTGCCTGGTCTCCAGCCTGCTTCTTCCCTACCTTTGCATTAAAGTCGCCCATCACTATAGTATACGGTGTTTTTACCTTACTTATTGCCAATTCCACGTCTTCATAGAAGCTTTCAACTGAAGCGTCATCATGGCTGGATGTAGGCGCGTAAGCCTGTACTACCTTCATCTTGTATCTTTTATTCAGTTTAATTGCAATACCTACCACCCTTTCAATAATGCTATAGTATTCCTCTATGTTGCCAGCTATGTTTCTGTGAATTAGGAACCCCACTCCCAGTTCTCTTCTGTCTGCCAAGCCCCTATAGCAAAGGACGTGCCCATTCTGTAGCACAGTATAGGCCTCATCTGTCCTCCTGACC